>CM070631.1:45134618-45673730 GCA_036346255.1 Ampelocalamus luodianensis
TGAAAGAGATCTCAATCCCAAGGAAGTACGTAAGAGAACTAAGATCAGTCATCAGAAACTGCTCACTGAGATGTTTCTTCACATATGTGATGAATGAGGAATCATCACCAATAATGAGCATAGTATCAACATACATTAGAAGCAGTGTCCTACCCCAAGATGAGATATGGACAAAAAGAGTAGGATCGTGAGAACTGACAGTGAAACCGACAACAGTAATCATTAAGGTAAAATGCGCAAACTAGGCACAAGGAGCCTGTTTGAGGCCATTAAGAGCACGACGAAGACGACAGACGTGACCATCGGGAACAGAATACCTAGGTGGTGGCTGCATGTAGATCGCAAGAAACTAACCACGATTAGACAGAAAAAAGCTATGTAAAATGAGAATAATCATCAATGAAGATCACATAAAACTTATGCCTACCTTTAGAGATAATAGACGTAGGTCCTCATACATCTGAATGAACTAAGTCAAAAGGATGAGAAGACAAGGACTCACTAGAATGATAAGGAAGTTGTAGCTGCTTGCCTAACTTACAATTCCGACAAAACATGGCTGTGTCAACAGTAACACGTCCAAAAATACCCTGACGAACTAATAAAGAAAGATGAGACCCACACAAGTGACCTAGATGATGATGCCACTGTGCAAAAATTCCAGAGGTGGTGGCAGTAGTGGTGGTGGAGGTAGATGTGGAGATGATAAGAGCAACTGAAGTGGACGGAAGGTGAGGACGATCAAAGATGTAGATACCCTGACAATCCTTACGACGTCGGCTAGTCCCAAGTACCATCCATGTCTGTCGGTCCTGGACAAAACAGGTGTGAGAGTCAAAACCAACCCTACAGCCGAGATCGGAGAGCTAACCCACTGAGAGAAGCTGCATGGTAAGCTGGGGAACATGGGAAACAACTAGAACAAAAAAAATCAATGGACAAAAGAGTGCCTTAACAGCTGACGGACAGAGGAGTACTGTCAGCTGTCCGAAGAAGTCAGCAATCTGTAACTCTATGGACACAAACTGTAAAGCAAGTACTCCCTCCTGCACCTGTGAGAGAGTGTATGAAGCATCCACACCAATGTGTCTGGTGAGCTCATGCTTCATCGGGTCCCGCCCAAAGAAGTCGCAATCAGAACTCTATGGACACAAACTATAAAGTAAGTACTTCCTCCCGCACCTATGAGAGAGTGTATGAAGCATCCACACCAATGTGTTTGGTGAGCTCATATTTCACTGGTCACGGCAATATTACCACGCCCGCCCTCGTTGAAGGACGCCGCCATCGCCGAATCGCCGACCGAGGACGACGGCGCCTGCGGCGACGGCCACGCAGCAGCCGGCGCCCAGCCGACGGATGGCGCGCCCTCGGCCTGCATCGGCGGCGGCAGCGGCCTTCAACGAGGGACGGGCGGTCTCGGGCAGGACGTCAGGTCGGGAGTCAGGAGGGCGATGGCGTCCTTCGACGAGGGACGGGCAGCCTCGGCGGCGGCGGCGGCGGAAAGAGCTAGGCGTCCTTCGATGAGGGACAGGCGGCCTCGGACGGCAGTGGCGGTGGCCTTCGACGACGGCAATGGCGGTGGCAACGAAAAAAGCTAGGTTAGTGCCCAACAAGGTTATTAAGTCGGCAAGTCAGCACTACTCTCCTAGTGACCGACTTGCCGACTAGTCGACTAGTTGCTGACTAGTCGATAGGTACTGTTCATATGGTATGTAGTATGTACACGTGTAGTAGCTAGCAAGCTCCTCTGCCGCAGAAGATCTCGGCAGCAGCATTCCCTGGCCGTAGAAGATCCCGCCCACGCTCGCCTGTTCGTTGCCCCCGCCGCCGCCCCACCACCCACCTCCTCTTTCCCCACTGCTTCGCTTCGCCGCTTCGCGCTTTGCCCACGTCCCTCCACGCCCGCCGCCTCCTTGGTCCTCCCTCAGCACCGCGTCACGCCGCCTACCCTCCCTCTCTTTCTCTCCGGCTCTCCTCTCTCCGCCTGTGTTCTCCGCGCGCTCGCGCGCCGCCTCCTCCTCGCGCCGGGAGGAGGCGCCGAGGAGCTGCGCGACGGCGACAGGGAGCTGAGAGGAGCCGCGCGATGAGGAACCGCAGGGAGGAGGAGACGCCTTGATAAGCCTACTGCTGTGAGCCTCCGACGAAGGGAGAGGGCGATGGTGACGAAGAACGGCGGCGACTGGATCTGGAGTCACGCGTGAGCCCCCGACTGCCCTACCTCACTCACTCCCTCCCTCTTGCCTCTTTGCCACTGCCTCTGACAGCCGAGTCCCACGTCCCAGTCGCCCGACTTGCCTCCTACTGGTCGACTAGTCGACCGGCAAGTCGACGACTAGTCTATCGCCGCCGACTTGCCGCGCAAGTCGAGCCCAAGCACCGCGCATCGGTTGTTCTCCGGCGACTTGTCGACTAGTCGACGACTTGATAACCATGGTGCCTAAGCTCCATGTTATGAATATTGTGTGTATATTCATGAGACCTAGTGGGCAATTCATATAAGGAGTTAAAAAGAAGATATCATACATATATATAGCCCACCCGTGCTCGACACCCGAGATTGCCTATAGCTGGTTTCACTAATTGAAATCCGGGGAGATAAGCACCCCTTTAATCATATATATATATTATAAGATACTCCAATGCGATTTGATTGAAAATTTTTCATTGGAGTTCTTCATTTTTGCTATATACCCTTTTTCATATATAAAAAAAGTATATACAAAAAAATTGCTATAAAAAGTGGACTTTAACGATTTTTTTCATAGAACCCACTTTGGAGTATCTTATAATCATTATTGGAGTATGGTCAAATAGATAGAGAGGTATCATCGTACAATTTAAGTGGTATATGAGAGGTGGGAGTACGTACTCCCAGGAGTACCATACTATTTTCCTATATATATAGGAGATTGCTAATTGGTACGTGTATTTTAGTTGGTTGAGAGTACTCAATTTTCCGTCCGTCGGATGGGGCTTGGAGATACGCTACAGCATGTGGTCATCTCTACTGTAAAACGGATAGAGGGCAACTGACCCTACCAAAAACTGGCAGCCCGTTATGTGGTGTGATAAGATACCATCCGAATTTCAAAAGCCATTTTGACGGTACGTCCAAGATCTGATGATCCTTTTTTTAAGGGCAGGCTATGATATGATTCTTCAAAAAAAAAACAGGTCAAGGACAAACGCGAGTGGAATGGGTCGCCTCGCCGATGCCATTTAATCATGCCATGATATGATCCTTCAAAAAAAATTACACCATGATATGTTCGTGATTCACGCTGTGGTGTGTGCTTTGTTTTCGCTTTTGTTTTTGTGATTTTTTCTCCGGGTGAACAACGTGATAAGGGTAATCAATTTTGTGAATTTGACCTTTTTGTGATTTTGCTCGTAGTGTAGTTGTAGTAGCAGCCTCCATCTTTGTCAATATCGTGTTCGTTAAGGTTTGCAGCGTAGTAGTTAACTGCTTTGTGGATGTGTTGTGTTCGTTGTCACCATAGAAGTAGTAGTGGATGTGTTTTTGTAGTTGTGAGCTATGTGTTAGTAGCTCTAGTAGTTGTCTGCTTGTGTTCGCGTGTTTTACATTAAAAGAAGTTAATTTGATATAAAAATAATAATTTACTTGCATTTTTACTAAATTTACATAATGTAATATATGTAAAAATTATATTATATAAAAAATAAAATAATATATATGATACAATTTTTTTTCACTATAGATTAGTCTTTTATGTTAAATTTGTTTTTGTTGGGTTTCTTTTATATTAATAAATGTAACAATTCATCATTTTTCAAATTATTTTATATGAACCCTCGACATTTTTTACTTATTTTAAATTATGTAATTTATATAATATATATGTATTTTTTAATACATGTGTGTAAATTGAACATATTTATTTCTTGTAGCCCACAAACCCATAACGTAATAGCTTACATGGGCTGTTAATGGGTCAGGAAATAAACAACCAATGGTTAATGAGGGAGGGTGGAAGACAACGTGGGTGGTCAGGTCAAAATCGTATGGCGCAAAATGTGAGTACTCACAAATGAAAAGGTACTCATATGTTGCCTAGACACCCCTATATATATATATATATATATATATATATATATATATATATATATATATATATATATATATATATATATATATAGTACAAAGAACTATTCTAACAAATACGAGCATTTTTTCTTAAATGGTAGCACCTTTCATGTATTCTCATTTTATTGCAGTTCAAAGCCTAGATACATTCAGTTAGAATAGGAATTCTTTGTATTTCTTATATATATATATATATATATATATATATATATATATATATATATATAAGGAAATACAAAGAATTCCTATTCTAACAAATACGAGCATTTTTTTCTTAAATGGTAGGGGCACCTTTCATGTATTCAAATCATTTTATTGCAGTTCAAAGCACAGGATAATTCACTCTGCAAAGAAAAATGGGAGGTAGAGGAAAGACTGCCCAGAGAAAAGGCCAATCTCGAAAAAGAGCACCTCCAGATATACAATGAGCTGCAGAAGGCAAATGAGCAAAGGGCGGAACTTGAGAACAAGCTTCTCCAGACCAACTCCTTGCTGGAAGAGCTCCAACAGCTGCAAGCAGAGCTGCAGCATGAGAAAGATGATGCCCTAAGAGAGGCTGAAGAGATGCACAGAATAAACAGCAACAACATATTTGGCTCTACTTGTGAAGTTGCCTTGACAGAGTTTAGCTACACAGAGATCAAAGAAGCAACCAACAACTTCGATGACTCCAATGAAATCGGACATGGTGGATATCCAAGTGTCTACAAGGGTTTTCTCCGTCATACTACTGTGGCTATAAAGAAACTCATCCGCGAAGGCATAGTAGGAGAGAAAGAGTTCAAGGATGAGGTAATTTGTAAGGTTATCGCATGAGAAAAGAGTAAAAAAAAATATGTATCTAAATCTGTGATTTGCCTATATGTTACAGGTAGAAATTCTATGTAGGATGAGACATCCGAACCTTGTCACTCTCATAGGGGTGTGCAGGGAGGCCAAAGTGTTGGTTTATGAATTCTTGCCAAATGGAAGCCTAGAGGACCGTCTCCAATGCAAGCACCACACAGAGCCACTCTCATGGAGAATGCGTGTCCGAATTGCTGCTGACATCTGCACAGCACTAATCTTCCTCCACTCCAACAAACCGAAAGGCATCGCCCATGGTGATCTGAAGCCTGACAATGTCCTTCTTGATGCTAACTTTGTATGCAAGCTGGGGAACTTTGGGATTTCTCGTTCCTTAAATCTGACGAACACCACTGTCACCCCTTACCACCGAACAAACCAAATAAAAGGCACATTGGGATACATGGATCCAGGATACATTGCTTCAGGGGAGCTCACTGCGCAGTATGATGTATATTCCTTTGGAGTCGTGCTGCTGCGATTGGTAACTGGCAAGAGCCCCCTAGGCCTTCAGAACAAGGTGGAGGCAGCCTTGAGCAATGGAGTCTTGCATGAGCTACTCGATGCCTCTGCAGGGGAGTGGCCTCCTGAGTACGCTGAAGAGTTGGCAGGCCTAGCACTGAGATGCTGCCGCTATGACAGAAAGGAGCGCCCTGATCTTGCAAAGGAGGCCTGGGGTGTCCTGCAAGCTATGTTGAATGAACCATCATCTTCTTCAATGCTCTGTCCAGGAAATAAAAGCGAGACACCATCATATTTCATCTGCCCAATGTCACAGGTCAGTCATGGGAAATGGGGCATTCAATTAGCACAAATTTCAAATCAGCTCATTTTGCTGGCTTAAATAATTTCCATAGCACTCAGCACAAGTAGAGTAGATGATAAATAAAATCTCCATCTAGTCAACATGGTTAACAAATCAGAGAATCCAAGCAAATGGACCATGTAATGCCTTGTGTCACACCAACTATTATTTTGTGTTTACCTGGTTAATCACCTGCAGCCTTTGCAATTCAGTCATCACAGTAGTTCACGTCGGATATAATAAAAAATTATTTGCTTTCAGGACTTCAGGTAGGTGACTTGTATCATCATTGCACTCCATATTTGTGCTATTACTGTTAAATTTCAAGTAATATTAAATCCGTTCTTTCAAAAAAAATCTTGAACCCTTGCAATATTTCAGGAGATCATGAGGGATCCACACATTGCAGCCGATGGTTCACATATGAAGGTTGTGCTATAAAAGACTGGCTTCAAAGGGGACATAAAATGTCCCCCATGACCTACCTCAGTCTCACTCACCATGAGTTAATTCCCAACAATGCCCTTCGTTTTGCAATTCAAGAATGGCAACAGAAACAGCAACAGTGATTTTTAACCTTCTATAGTTCTATGTGGTTGTAGTTTGTAATGACTGTGAAGTGAAGCAAATGGTTCTACGTGTGTGTGTGTATTCTAGGGAGCTTTGTTCCATTTAAGAAGCTATTACTTTCTCATATTTTGGAGTCAAGAAATAAAAAGTGATGTACATACTGTGAGGCTCACGCACTTTGGATGAACTTACATGTAACTTTACGATTTTTTTTAAATAATATTATTTTAAAAGATATTTACAAAAATAAATAGTCGGTCCTAAAAATTACAAAAATATATCAGTTTAATTCATTTTTATTCCGAAAAAACAAGAGAGAGTTCGAGAGGAGAGAAGAAATAGTAGCTAAGCTCACGGTCGTCATGAAGAGAGAGATTGACAGAGCATCAGTTTCGAGCGATCATCTTGCAGGTAATTTTTTTTGAAATTGTGTACGTTACGTCCAAGCCTTGTAGGTTAGCAAAACAAAAATAGCGACATAGAATTGAGTAGGTGTCGGACCGGATTTTCTAACTCAATCCTTCGGAAAGCATCGTGCTATTCCTCGATCAGAGATAGCACTCACAGATACATTTTGGATCATCCATACATGGTGTGAACTAAAGTATCATTATTACAACCATCAGAGTGACATAGACCACGTCAGGTCGAGTTTTACAAAAGGGGGCGATCAGGCCAAATTGATTACATTACATAAAAGCAACGTCGGCTACAGCAGAAACAAAAGGGGTAGAGCTCATCTCTCCACAGCAAGCGATCGAGGCAACTCAGGTAATGATCGATATTAACCAAGGACCTGGATAATATCGGTTGTACGCAAGTACCAACGAGTCAGCTAGACAGGGACGAGACCTAGATTACAGAACCTATTCTACTCTTCATCATCTTCTTGCCCATCGGCTCCTGGATCCTCATAGTACGCGTAGTCTCCTTCTTCGGCATCATCTGAAGGGTTTGGGGGAGAGCGAGAATGAGCACAACTTCCGTGCTCGCGAGCCAATACACAATGCAATAATATACATGCAAGGCTTAACAAGGAAGGCTCGGGTTCTTTTATTTGCAAAGGTAATATTTTCAATTATCATAATTACAAATTCCTATCTCTTAGCAGTTTTAACAAAAAGCATTTTATTTAAAGAGAGTAATTGTGCAATATTTGATATCACAGAGGTTCCTACATCAAAACTCTACTGATGCTTATTTTGATTGGAACTACCTCCAATTGTTAACCACACAGTCCAAACTCGTGGAAAATCCAATCTCGTGGCTAGGAGAGCCCAACACATTTTTCATACCACCCACAAAAGTTTTGGAAATAGAACTTACTCAAGTTAAGTTCCTATGTCCGCTTTGAACGTAGGCACTACTGCTTAAACAGCTTTATAACTCGCAGAGATTGTACACTTTACCCACAAGAGACAATTAACTCGTTGCTCTACACGATTCCGTAGTCGTAGTCGAGAGGTTGTCACAATAACTTTTCAACTACCTCGCCCTTTCCATCATCTCACCCACATGGGGTTACGCCCATACGTCGCGAGGGATGTTGTACCGCAGCCGTCTGGATGTACCGCACGACGCTGGCAACTTCACCTTGTATCGGTGTCCCCGCTGTTGGATGTACCGCAGCTTGCGCGCGTCGCTTCTCCACCAAAGTGAGATGACTTTCGTGATTCGACATTTACTAAGCCAAGTCGCGTTTGTTGCGCACTTGTGGTTGTACTTGTTGTACACGGGAGGTCGTGACAAGATTAAATCCTTAGGGGTTATCTGGGCGGTTCTTCCACATACCATCCACAAAATAACATTCCTTGGGCTACATTAGCACCCAATGTTATACCATCCACCTCTCCATCCACCCAGATATGGTAATAGCAATTTAGGGTTTTTGAGAAGAAAAATACAATATTTCAACCATCTCAGTCATTTACCCGTAATGACTGCCCAAATCATTTTATGTTTTAAGAGATGATGATTGGGACAGTTTAATGTCCCGGTACTTAAGCAAGGCTAGCATGTCGCTTAAGTACAACCTATAGCTAGTATTACCATATAGTTACTAGGGTGACAATGGCTAGGTGATTCAAGTTGTCAAGGATGGCATAATAATTAATTAATCATCAAGTGGGTATTTAACTACCTTAAACTTTAACATATATTTGATTAAAGAATTAAAGCATGCAATTTGATATTTTTAAAATAATATAATTTGCATAAAATGTAGGCTCAATATGATCAAAGTATTGACTCGCCTTGATTGTAGGGAAGAGAGTTCGGGTAGTCTTGTTCTTGCTCAACGTGGAGGTCTCCAATGCCCCGAATCCTACGCTGCTAAGTACCTAAAAGTAAACAACAAGCAAATAAATACAAATGAAGTAGCAAATGAACTTCAAATTGAACAAGACCTATGCCATTAGCAAGATCTTGATTTTACAAATTTTTAGAAATTTATTTTATAATTTTTGGAGTTGAAATTGGGGAGATACTAATTTTCAAAGCCTCACTTTTGAATTAAAATAGAAAAAGGAAAATAAAATCAATCGAAAAATAAAAAGCCGGCGGCCCACAGTGCGAGATTCGGCCCGGCCCAAAGCCTCAGGCCGAAACAGGCATGCGGCCCACGGGCACAGCTAAAAGAGAGGGCGAGGGGGCTCGGACGAGGAAGGGAAACTCGCGGGGGGGAGGCGATGGCGACGGCGGCGCGCGCTGGGAGGGCGGCGGCGGGCTCACCACGGCGGCGAAGGAGGCGACCGCGACGGAGGAGTGGCGACCGACGGCGGCGGTGACGGCGACCGGAGAGGGGCGGTGATAGAGGGGAGCGGCGGCGCACGGGGCTGGGGAGGAGAGCTCGGGGCGACGGCGACGACGACGACGAAGTGGATCGGCGGCGGGGCTCACCAACGGCGGCGGCGACTGGAGGAGGTAAGCTCGGCCTCCTTCTTCCTCTTCTTTCTTCCTCTTCTTTCTCCGGTTTGCTCTTCTTGCTTGGGGGGAGAAGGAGAAATGGGGAAGGGGAAAGGGAGGGCACCGGTGGTTTTTAAAGGTCGCGGGAGGCTCGGGGAGAAGGGGGGTCCGGGCGAGCGACGCGGCAAGGATGCGTGCGGCGCGGGCGGCGGGGTTCAGCGTGCGGCGCGGGCACACGAGGAGGGAGGCGACGGCGCGGCGCGGCGCAGGCAAGCAGCGCGCGCGGCAAGACCCGGCACGGCGGAGGGGCACACGACGTGAGGGAGGCAAGACACGGAGCGGCGGCACGGCGCGGCAGCGCACGCGCGTGAGGAGGGGGTCCCAGAGGGAAGAAGAACGGGTTTACAAATCCTACCCACCTTAAACGGAATCTCGACCGAGATTCGAGCCGCCCGGGAACGTGGACGGAAATCCACTTTAGTTGATCTTCTCGCCCGTGTGGCTTTCTTGGCGGAGTGGTGGCTCCACCGACCTTGCAAAGGCGGATGACTTGCCGCCTTGTTCGCTTCTCGATGACGCCGAGGATCTTGATCGGGTGTTTTGGATACGTCAAATCTTTCTCAAGTGCAATGGCTTCGACAGGAGTCTGCTCTTCGGGTGCTCGAGACATTTCTTCGCTGAGAGACGTGAAACACGTTGTGGACGCTCGACAAGTTTTCCAGAATCTCAGCTGATAGGCGACTTCTCCACGCTTGGCGATGATCGAACGGCCTATGTATCTTGGTGCGAGCTTGCCTTTCACCTTAAATCTTCTAGTTCCACGAAGTGGTGACACTTTGAGATGTTCCACGAAGCGGTGACACTTTGAGATACACAAAGATCTCCAACTTCAAAATTTAAGTCTCTTCGACGCTTGTCTCGCATAACTCTTTGTCTAGACTGAGTCGCTCAAGGCGATCCTGATTAGTCGAACTTTCTTCACTTTGTCCGAGAGTATCCGGTCCAAGATATATCCTTCACTGATTCACCAATGCAATGAGTTCTCGTGATTTTCTTCCATAGAGTGCTTCAGATGGGGACATTTTCGACTTGACTGATAACTATTATTGTATGCAAACTCGGATACGGAGACATTTTTTCCGCCATCAGAATTCCAAAGCACAAACTCAAGCATGTCTTCTAGAATCGATTTGTTCTTTCCGTCTCGACCATCATCATGGATGGTATCAGATTGAAATTCAAATGGGTTCCAAGAGCGCCTTGCACTAGCCTGTAAATGTGAGGTAAATTGAGAACCTCGATCCGAGACTATCTTCTTGGGTACTCCATGTAAACACACAATACGAGCCATGTATAACTCGGCTAACTTGTCTCCCTTGTAGGTTGTCTTCACAGGGATAAAGTGGGCGACTTTAGTCAATCTGTCAACTATAACCCATGCTGAGTCACATCCAGATTTGGTTCGAGGCAAACCGGTAATGAAATCCATTCCGATTTCTTCCCATTTCCATTGAGGGATCTGTAGTGGTTGTAACAATCCGGCTGGTCTTTGATGTTCAGCCTTGATTCGTTGGTATACATCACAACAAGCTACATACTCGACGATATCTCTTTTCATTCGTGGCCACCAATACAAAATCTTCATGTCTTGATACATCTTGGTGCCGTCTGGTGCAGGTGTGTTTAATCGTGAGCTTCTTTTAGAATTAAATCCTTGAGTTCCTTTTGGTGGGGAACAAAGAGACGCTTCCCATACCATAGGACTCCTTGTCGATCTTCGATCATTTTGGGGCTTTCCTTTGCCATGAGATGCTTGAATCTCTGACTCAGATGTCCTTCTGAGCAAACTCTTGATCCGCTTCTTCTAGAGTTGGATGGGCTTCCATAGCATCTACATTGCCTTGTTCTATTAAACAAAGGTTGAGCGCCTCAAGCTCCTTGTAGAGCTCAGGTTGATGCTTTTGGATCATGACATTACTGCAGTAGGACTTACGGTTTAATGCATCAGCAACTACATTAGCCTTTCCAGGGTGATAATGGACATCCAAGTTATAATCCTTTATTAACTCTAACCATCTTCTTTGTCGGAGGTTGAGATCTGATTGAGTGAAAATGTACTTGAGACTCTTGTGGTCTGTGTAGATATTACAATGATTTCCAATCAAGTAATGCCGCCAAATTTTCAGGGCATGTACTACTGCTGCTAACTCCAAATCATGAGTTGGATAGTTGTCTTCGTGAGGACAGAGTTGTCTTGAGGCATAAGCTACAACTTTTCCTCTTTGCATAAGCACGCAACCAAGACCTTGGCGCGATGCATCACAATAGACTTCGAAGTCTTGATGTATGTCCCAGAGGATCAACACCGTGCGTGGTTAACTTTTCTTCAATTTCTGAAACTCTTTTCACAAGCTTCATTCATTCATACTTCTTTTCCTTTTTAAGCAAATGGGTCATCGGCTTGGATAGCTTGAGAACTCTTCTATGAAGCGCCGGTAGTATCCGCCAAACCGAGAAAACTACGACTTCGCCATCGAGGTGGGTCGCTTCCATTCCATTACAGCTTCTACTTTGGATGGGTCGACTGCAATTCCTCCAGCAGATACAATATGTCCGAGGAAACTGATCTTGTGAAGCCAAAATTCACATTTACTGTACTTGGCATAAAGCTGGTTCTCTTTAAGCTTTTCTAAGACCAATTGCAAGTGTTCAGCATGTTCTTCATCGGTCTTTGAATAGATCAACATGTCGTCTATGAACACGACAACAAACTTGTCTAAGTATTCCATGAATACCTTGTTCATGAGGTTCATGAAGTAGGCTGGCGCATTGGTCAAGCCAAACGACATGACAATGAACTCATACAGGCCATACCGGGTGGTAAAAGCCGTTTTAGGAATATTCTCATTCCTGATCTTAAGCTGATGGTATCCTGACCTCAGGTCTATCTTGGAGAAAACTGATGCTCCTGTCAACTGATCGAACAGGTCATCAATGCGAGGTAAGGGGTACTTGTTCTTCATGGTCACCTCATTGAGTGCTCTGTAATCCACACATAATCTAGCGGTGCCATCTTTCTTCCTCACAAAGAGAACTGGCGAACCCCAGGGAGAAGAACTAGGTCTAATAAAACCTTTTTCTTGCAAGTCTTCAATTTGCGTCTTCAATTCTTCAAGTTCGTCAGCGGCCATTCTGTATGGTCTCTTGGCAATTGGGGTTGTTCCTGGCTTCAAGTTGATGACAAACTCAACATCTCTGTCTAATGGCATGCCTGGTAATTCTTCTGGAAAGACATCGGGGTAAGCTTGAACTATAGGTGTTGTCTCTAGGGACAACTCTCCAAGGTGGTGGATTGTTCGAACTAGAGAGGGGGAACGATCCACTCTAACCCTTATGTTGGTCTCTGGGTTCTTGGTGAGCACCACTCTTCTGTTGGCACAATCTATTAATCCTTGATATTTGGCCAACCAATCCATCCCTAGGATGATATCCAGAGTTTGGGATTCTAGCACAAGAAGGTTTGCTAGGAATCCGGAATGTTCCATAGCAATTTCTACCCTCGGACTAACTGAGGTAGCATATAGGGGTCCCCCGGGTGAACTAAGTACCACGGATTTCTTTAACTTATAGGTTGGCAACTTAAGCCTTTCAACAAACTTCCTTGAAACAAAAGAGTGCGAAGCTCTAGAATCAAACAAAACTTAAAGTGGTATCGAATTAACAGGAACGCACTCCATTAGCACTGGAGGCATCTTGAGCTTCTCTACCGTGACGTGGTTCACACGACCATGGCTTTGTGTCGGGTAGACCTTGATGCTTGTGAAGTCCGTGACTCTTGTTTGGGGCGAGGTCCGCCCTGAACCGGAGCGACCTTGGCGGCAGCAGTTATGGCGCCGAGGGCACCGTTAGCGAGTGACCTTTTCTCCCAAAGCGGCGTGGAGGTTTGTCGCTGGTTGATCGCCACGTCACTGCGGCGGCGAAGAGTACTAAACCACTTCCTTGGGGACGGGGTGGAGCTTGAGTTCTCGAGAGGAGGCCGCAGATGATCCGAAGGATGAGCCGCCCGAATGTTGACTGGGAAAGCTACCTTGTGGCCTCGAAATGACAACTTCCTTTTGCGCTAATCTCCGCAGCTTTTTCTCATTCTCACGATGAGAGCTTTGTTTACCGCTTGTTGGAAGCTGGAGTAATCATGGAGGATAAGTCGCCCTCTCATATCTTCGCATTCCTTCCACGGCGATCAATCTTTTCCTCTTCATCAGCTACATCATTAGGGGCATAGCGGGCAAGTTGATTAAACTTGGTGAGGTATTCGTTAACTGACATATGGCCTTGCTTTAGAGTTCTGAACTCATTTTTCTTCATCCTCATTGTACCGGTTGGTACAAAGTTGGTTCTGAAAGCGGCTTTGAATTCAATCCAAGAGATTGGCTGCCATGCAGGTTCAATTTCTGCTTGTTGTACTTCAGCAACTTCTTCATCATGGTGGCAGCAGCAGAGGCAGCGGGTTCTTGGGGGGCTCCAATCGTAGATGCTACGACTTCTGCTTCTTCTGCTTCTTCCTTCTTCTTCTTCTAGTCTTTCATCACCTCGGGCAACGAGGTAATTCTCCCACAAGCAAATGGCGCTTTTCACCGATGGGTGGCGAAATCCACCTTGTCCTCATTTGAGCAATGGCAAGACGGTTTCTTCTCGTCCCCGAGCCAATCTTCACTTCTAGAGGTTCATTAGCTGCAACAAAGGTGAGAGGTCTTGTCCGAGAAAGTCGCTAGCTTGAATTGCGATCGATCGCTTCCACTGCTGATTGTTGAGCAAAGCTTGGAGGATCTCGAGATCACTGAAACATGACTTGAGCCATCGTTGGGTTTGCTGGTGGTGGAGGAGGCAGATCTTGTCCTCAGCCTTGGCCACGACCACGCCACGACCTCTTCCTACCCGCAAAGGCACCACTGATCAAGGCAGCTCTTCTTGGCGGCATCTTGAACAAACGTTGAAGCTTAGAACTAGAGGGGAGTATATATGAGGGTTCACTAGCCCTCTAAGGCACACACAGACAAGAACAAAACCAACAAAAAGGTCGAAACAAGTACAACACAAAGCCTAGAGCGGCTGCACTATATTAGGGGGTTAAGTGTTACATGACTCTCAAACGAATCTTATACGCTAAGATAATTCATGACACAGGATACAAACACATCGTCTAAAAAAGGAAGAAACAAAAGTACTTGCAACCCAAAAGACTGCCTAGCAAGCACTGCTAGCAAACTTAGTCTAATTCGACACTACATCCACCGGATCGACTACAAAGTGCGGCAATGTTCGGGAGCGGAACGAACGGCTCGATCAAGCTCGGCGAAGGGAGCAAGAACGGAACGGCCGAGGTGGCGCCACTACCGACTCGCCGAATCCGGTGGTGGATCGGGCCGCGCCCACGGCCGACTCTCCTAGGCGGCGGCCGGACGGCGGCGGGCGCACCTTCTTGCGTGCTGTGAGGCGGAGACGAGGTCCTTCGATGGAGAACGCCGGCCCGCACCGGAGGACGGGGCGACGGCGGTGTAATACGGCCGGGTGGGGATCGCAGCAGCCGCCTCAGGCGTGCCAACTCGCAAGAGCAAGATCCTCTCGCATCGCGGCATCCTCTCTCTGATCGCAATGGAGTGAGCTTCATCACCCGGATTATGTTGCTACGAGGGTGTCTGAGTGGGCGAGCCGCCGGTGAGGAGTGTTCGAGTCGTCGATCTCATCCATGGCGCCGATGGTGGCCGCCATCGCCGCGTAAGCCGGACTCGCCGCGCATGCGGGGTCGCCATCCTCGTGTCGAAGATCGCCGATACGCCTCATCGTGGAGATACGTAGAAGCGTATGGGTGACTCGCAAGAGATCCTCGCATTTCCAACACAAGTGGGTGGAGGCAATGCGCGGCGCCCGAATGGCGCCAAGATCGCGCACGGGTGCCTCACTTTGAAGAGGTAAGCGTGAACTCGCCAACCCCGCGGAGAGGTACACCTCCATCGCCCAGATTCGCGGCCTCGATCCTCGCCATCCTACCTCGAACATAGGTCGACGGGAAAGCCGAGGCATCGCATCGCATGAGTATGTCCGTGAACCCTCCCTTGTTCTCTCCGTGAACGAGGAGGTCCCACGGGCCATCTGACGACGGGGTAGCCATCTACAAATTTTGAAACAGGAGAAAGGGTAAGTACAATTTAATGAAGGTAGAGATAAGCATAGAACTAGGAGTGATGAGTAGGAGAAATAAGTACTCTATATTTTAGCAAAAGCTTTTTCTTAGTTTTTCGAAAATAAGATCCAAGTCCTTAAGGCAACGACCAATCTAAATAAGACCCTACAGTCGTATGCTCTGATACCAGCTCTGTCGGACCCGGATTTTCTAATTCCGAATCATCTGTGAAAGCACTGTGTTATTCCCTGGATCAGTAGATAGAACTCACAGATACATTGCTGGATCATCCATACATGGCGTAAACTAAAGTATCATTATTACAACCATCAGAGTGACATAGACCACGCCGGTCGAAGTTTTACAAAAGGGCCGATCAAAGCCAAATTGATTACATTACATAAAAGCAACGCCCACTACAAGAGAAGCAAAGGGTAGAGCTCATATCTCTACTGTGCAAGCGATCGGGCAACTCAGGTACGCATCGATATTAACCAAGGACTCGATAATATCGGCTGTAATGCAAGTACCAACGAGTCACTAGATCGGGACGACATAGACTACGTAACCTATTCTACTCTTCATCATCTTCTTGCCCATCGCCCTCGGATCCTCATAGTACGCCGTAGTCTCCTTCTTCGCATCATCCAAGGGTTTGGGAGAGCGAATGAGCACAACTTCCGTGCTCGCGAGCCAATACACAATGCAATAATATACATGCAAGGCTTAACAAGGATGGCTCGGTTCTTTTATTTGCAAAGGCAATATTTTCAATTATCATAATTACAAATTCCTATCTCTTAGCAGCTTTTAACAAAAGCATTTTATTTAAAGAGAGTAATTGTGCAATATTTGATATCGCAGAGGTTCCTTACATCGAAAACTCTACCCGATGCTTATTTTGATTGGAGCTACCCAATTGTTAATCAGCACAGTCCTAAACTCGTGGAAAATCCAATCTCGTGGCTAGGAGAGCCCAACACATTTTTCATACCACCCACAAAAGTTTTGGAAATAGAACTAACTCAAGTTAACTTCCCATGTCCGCTTTGACCGTAGGCACTACTGCTTAAACAGCTTTATAACTCGCAGAAATTGTACACTTTACCCACAAGAGACAATTAACTCGTGTTCTACACGATTCCGTAGTCGTAGTCGAGAGGTTGTCACAATAACTTTTCAACTACCTCGCCCTTTCCATCATCTCACCCACATGGGGTTACGCCATACGTCGCGAGGGATGTTGTACCGCAGCCGTCTGGATGTACCGCACGACGCTGGCAACTTCACCTTGTATCGTGTCCCCGCAAGCTAGATGTACCGCAGTTTACGCGCGCCGCTTCTCCACCAAAGAGATGACTTTCGTGATTCGATAATTTACTAAGTCAAGTCACGGTTTGTTGCGCACTTGTGGTTGTACTTGTTGTACAAGGGTGGTCGTGACAAGATTAAGTCCTTAGGGGTTATCTCATGGTTCTTCCACATACCATCCACAAAATAACATTCCTTGGGCTACATTAGCACCCAATGTTATACCATCCACCTCTCCATCCACCCAGATATGGTAATAGCAATTTAGGGTTTTTGAGAAGAAAAATACAATATTTCAACCATCTCAGTCATTTACCCGTAATGACTGCCCAAATCATTTTATGTTTTAAGAGATGATGATTGGGACAGTTTAATGTCCCGGTACTTAAGCAAGGCTAGCATGTCGCTTAAGTACAACCTATAGCTAATATTACCATATAGTTACTAGGGTGACAATGGCTAGGTGATTCAAGTTGTCAAGGATGGCATAATAATTAATTAATCATCAAGTGGGTATTTAACTACCTTAAACTTTAACATATATTTGATTAAAGAATTAAAGCATGCAATTTGATATTTTTAAAAGAATATAATTTGCATAAAATGTAGTCTCAATATGATCAAAGTATTGACTCGCCTTGATTGTAGGGAAGAGAGTTCGGGTAGTCTTGTTCTTGCTCAACGTGGAGGTCTCCAGCGTCCTCGAATCCTACGCGGGCGAAGTACCGGAAAAGTAAACAACAAGCAAATAAATACAAATGAAGTAGCAAATGAACTTTAAATTGAACAAGACCTATGCCATTAGCAAGATCTTGATTTTACAAATTTTTACAAATTTATTTTATAATTTTTGGAGTTGAAATGGGGGAGATACTATTTTTTAAAGCCTCACTTTTGAATTAAAATAGAAAAAGGAAAATAAAATCAATCAAAAAAGAAAAAGCCAGCCCACGCACAGATTCGCCCGACCCAAAGCCTATTTTTAAAGCCTCACGGTGGCGGTGATTTTGAATTAAAATAGAAGGCGCGGCGCGGCGGCGCAGGGCGCACACACGGCGCGGGCAAGACCGGCACGGCGGGGAGGGGCGCACGACGTGAGGGAGGCAAGACACGGAGCGGTGGCAAGCGGCAGCGCACACGCGAAAATAGTCGAACGTAGTACATATTTTGAGTTGTGTAGCGAATTGCGACATAGAATTGAGTAGGTTAGATAAATGTAGCTGTAGTACATATTTTGATCAGGCGGTGCCGACGCACGCATACACATAAGTTCACTCTTTACTTCTTTTCAGACAATGTGTTACATGCCCACCAAATATTTTTTGCCGCCCACAGTACATTAGGAAGGGAGTTCGTGGCACGATATCCTGGTCTGACCGATGGCCCCTTGGGTCGAGGGTTGGAGAAGCGCACGCACGACCTCATCTAGTGTGGGCAACATCCTCACGACTCCGAGACGCACGCCGCACATGGAGTGGCACGCCACTCGGACGACGCCGGCGGCGTCCGGTCATGGTCGACCTCTCGACATGAGGTCGCGACGCCGACACGCACTCCCACCCACCAACTCCGCTTTCCACCACCGCGTATGGCCTTATTTCATATTTAATTTGATAGACTTAGGTCTACAACTTGTTGATTACCTATGGCGTGGATCTTCACCGAGATTGTCGAGTTGGTAGACCTCGGTAGCACATGACAACGCTTAGGGAGACGCAGAGGGCTCTCGCAGCCGGATTAGGAGGTAGGAGTACGCGAGTGGATCGACCGGCCGACGCCGACCGACCCGGTGGACCGACCACCGAGGACGAGGGTCACCGAGGTGGCGTGATTACGCGCGCTCGCCGCGACTCGCGTCGCGGCGCGTGGTGGGGGGAGCACCGACATGTCTGAGGTGAGTACGACACGCCACATTGCTTCTTCATTTCAACCTGAAATTTTGTAACGACTATCTTCGTCGTTACAGTCCTCGCCCACCCGCACGCTGGCCAGACTATGCCGTCGTCCGAGCACATCTTCGGGACAATGTAAGTTCCACTTGGTTGCGTGAACGCCCTTTCCACCATGATTATGTTTGTAACGAATTATTCGCAGAACGGTTTGAGAGGACGATGCATTGTCGCCGACGATGTAGACCTATCGCACCCATCGAGGACTTCTTCGTGATCCGTGGACACACGCCTCTCTTTGGAGGCTTATCACCAGACGGCGCCGAAGTTTGACCTACCGACGAGATCACCGGACGCAGCACTCACCGACGCAGAGTAAGCCCCGGCGACACCACCGCAGTTACCCACGGCCTGGGGAATGCAAAGCCCGACTTCCGACTTCCGCACCAAATGACGGACGAGGCCCGGACGACACGCGGGGTGCGCCCTAAGAGGGGACGCCACTAGATATTGATTTATGTTAATATCAGTAATGGTAGCTATGTAAATTTTATTCTGTTTGCAACTATTATTATGACAGTCTCCAGTTTTGATACCAAAAGCTTTTGAAGACCACGTGATCCAACGATCAAACTTTTGACAACGAGCTAGCTCCCTTGGCAACTCCGAGTCGTACAAGACAGGAATCGTGGCACTCATGTCGACATTCAAGATGTCACACATCCGAAGTGGCCTAATAAGAGGGTACTACAATAAGCATTCTTCGCTTTTGGTCCATGCATCAATGCATTCGACATCGTCGCCCAATCTTGTGCATCGATGACACGCTCGATCGGGAGGTACAAGGGCTGACATCGACCGCAATAGCGCATTTAATCGGAAACAATCGTTCTTCAGGCGATTTTCGCCGCTGAAAGCGAACACGGATAGCTAGCTGTGGTTCCCAAGAATGTGATGATTTCCAGCGTGACCATCCCAATGTATGCTCTCATACATGACCGCACGCAGCGTCACAAGGCAAGAATCTCGGCCTACAACGAAGAGAACGTGACCACTTCCATGGCCGGATCTACAGAGCGTGTGGTATGAGGCACTTGGGTGCAAACTTCTATAAGCGCCCGCAACAAGGACTTGATGAACCTATTCAAGCGCTCGCGGCGTACCGTAACTGCAGCAGAAATTTGAAACACTTTGGAAGATTCTCGACGACCGACCCAAACTCACATGTAAGGAGGAAAAGAAGGGCTGCCCTAAGCTACGAAAGTTCTCAAGCATTGCCACGCCTACCACGTGACGCTCCTAGTGTCACGAGGAAGACAGGGCACTGTGTCAAATGCTTTCGATCGGATTGAGCACGAGTTTAAGGAGAAGTGGTCGCCGCTACATGATGTGGGTGGTGCTCGATATGGTATCATGACAACCAACCTAGCTGAGATCTACAATCACATGGTCATTTATGCGCCAGTGTCTCCTTTGGTTGGTATTGTGGAGGCACTCGCTGCATGGCACAAACTACTTTGTTAACAGATGCAACAATACGCCGCCGCCATGGCAATGATGAGTACTCATCCGCCATGATCACCGTGATACATGGAGGAGAAGAGCAAGAAGGGTGAGATGCACCGAGCATTCAAGATGGGCACGAGGGAGCTTCGCTTCGAGATAATGTGTAGGGATAAAGGATGTCGCGACTAACCGTGAGAGGATCACCCATGAGTGCACGCTTACGCCGCGAGAAGCTGCGTATGCACTTGTACAAGCCCTCCCTTCTCGCATAGGCCCCGCTCCCATGTCATGACCGCTGCTCGACGGTGGCGCAAAGATCCCGGCAAGACTCTCTCACTATTTCACCAAAGAGGCAAGTGATGCAAACATGGAGTGAGAGATGTATGGTTACGCCGTTGTTGGCCATTTCACCGCCATCCAACCCGAGCAACTAACTGGGCCGGACATCAAAAGACCTCATTAGCAAGATCTTGATTTTACAAATTTTTACAAATTTATTTTATAATTTTGGAGTTGAAATGACGGGAGATACTATTTTTAAAGCCTCACTTTTGAATTAAAATAGATATAAAAGGAAAATAAAATCAATCAAAAGAAAAGCCAAAGGACACACACACACACAAGACTAAACCCTAACAATAGCCCAGCATTGCGAGATTCGCCCGCCCAAAGCCTCAAGTCGAACAGCATGCGCCCACTGCGGCGCGCCCATGGCGTGCGGCACGGCTAAAAGAGAGGCGACGGGGGCTCAGCAATCGCCGAGGAAGGAAACTCGCGGGAGGCGATGGCGACGAGCAGCAAGCGCATGTAGCGCGCGGGGAGGGCTGGGGCGGCGGCTCACCACGGCGGCGAAGGAGGCGACCTCGACGGAGGAGTGGCGACCGACGGTGGCGGTGATGGCGACCGAGAGGGCTCGCGGCGACGAGAGAGGAGCGGCGGCGACTTGGGAAGGATGGACGACGGGTCGCACGCGGATGGCCGGATCGCGAGATGAAGGGTGGGAGGAGCGCGAGGAGGGCTTGGCAAGGTAAGAGGTTGGCGACGCCGATCCGCGGGAGCGAGTAGAGATTGCCTCCTAAGAGGGGCGCGCGGCGCTGAAGACGATTTTGAGCTAGGTTGGAGGCTAGGTAAGAACCTAGAGCTCGATACTGTGTTATGAATGTAGTGTGTAATATTGTAATAGCCCAATGGGCAATATATAGAGTACAAAGGCACACACAAAAACTAAACCCTAACAATAGGATATACCACTAATACCCTTAACAAAGATGTACATATTTCTCTCTCCATTTTTTTGCAAAGTTAGAGGTTGATTGGCAAGAAATCAAAGAAAAGGATAAATCAACATTTCGGATGGTTACTTAAGCGTAAAGGTCATGAGCATGATGGTTTCCAATATCGTGATTACTTTAGAAATTAAATATTTTCGTGTCATTTAGCTACAAATGCCTGTGACTACTTCAGAAATTAAATATTTTCGTGTCTGACGAGGATCTAAATAATCCTCATTTATTTACTCCATAATCAAGAAATATGACGTCATAAGACATACCCCTTAAATATCAAAAGGGAAGAACTAGTCGTGAAGTCGTAGGCTATCCTACGACTACCCCTCGGTCGCACGCTCTTCTACGACCACTCAGATAACCCCCACGACTCACCCCGGTCGTAAGCTCTTCACGACTATGGTATAATCGCTACGACTACTACCTAGTCGTAAGCTCTTCTACGACTATGGTATAATCGCTACGCAGTATGTCCGGTCGTAAGTTTTCATGATCGGCTCGCACAAAGTTCCTCACGACTTCATCGACCCACCCGCTTGACTCACCCATTAAACAAAGGAGAATCTAAGCAAATAAAATACACGCTATCTTTGACATAATCAGATAATTCCCACTATCTCTCGATCGTAATCGATTGACAAGATGGGGAGGTTACTACTCCAGAATTACTCTCATTATTATATAATAATGAGCGACTAATTAGCCCGAAGGACAACGCCCACTATTGCTTAGTATAAATAGGTATCTCATAGAGATAGAGGGAGAGGCTTTTTGGCAAAGAAGAAATAGAGCCTTCTTTGGAGAACAGCTTAGGAAATACTTATTCGATTGTAATCCAAAGAGCAAATACAAGATATACAGAGTAGGGTTGTTATTCTCACCGAGAAGGCCCAACCGTATAAAAATCCCGTGTCTTCTTCGCTTATGATCAATTGTGGAGACCCCGAATCAAACAATCTTTACGTAAGATCGGCTCCGAGGCAATTCGACGGAAGAAAATAGTGGCTCAAGAACCTCCTGCGCGCTTATTTCCAAATGGCGAAGCTCAAGAACTCCAAAGACATCAATGATTTGCCGGAGAACCCACCCAAGAACTCGCCGAGCACTGTGTTATGATCTTTTGCCGAGGAGATCGCAAAGACTTCGTGACATGATGGCCAAACTCGAGCGACGAGGTCACCACAACCACGGTCGTAATAGTGCGGCTACTTTTCCGCCACTGCTCAGAAACTCGCCGCATGGAAGGCGACACGACTCTCCTCATGTCGCTCTCTCGACATGAGAAAATACCACAAGCCAACGGAGGGTGATCTTTCACCACTTCAACACCTGACGACGGCGCAAGCGGGCACGAGGAGTATTTCCGTAAGGTCGAGGCCTATTATAGGCCTAGTCCCCATGGTCGGTATCGACGAGTTCGACGCCGGCGACATTAACCCTTCGCTTCGCAAAAAGAAGACAAGAGGTTATCTCGGATGCTCGGCGCTCGCCGACCTTCGAGCGGTTCGCTGGTCGCCCGATTTCGATTTCCATCGAATATGGAGAAATTCGATGGAACTCAAAACCCCATCGAAGTTCCTCCAAATCTACACTACGCCTATCCGAGCCTGGAGGAGGAGAGCATGTCATGGCGAATTACCTTCCGATCGTGCTCAAGGATCGGCGCGATCATGGCTTCTAAACCAACCATTTGAGTCGATCTACTCGTGGCAACACTCAGGATCATCCGCTAATTTTCGTGGAACTTACAATCGCCCAGAAAGGAGGATGACTCTGACCGATAAGACAGAACAACCATGAAACGCCACGACAATTCATCAGCGCCTACCAGTTCAAACTCTATTCCGAAGTTTCGACTCATCCGTGATCGTGGCTTTCAAACAGGAGTCCGTAGTAAGAATAACAGAGGACATCGCTTACATCCACCGCCACCATCACGAGCTCTTTGAGATGGCCGATAGATATGCGATCGCCGGGCGGCCGAATGGAACAATACCATCGATTCAAAGATGGCATCCCCTGAAGCGCATTTAAAGTGGTAAGAAAGGATAAAAGGCTAGGAAATCTAAGAACAAGGCAAAAGTCAAAAATCTCCGATGCCGCCTAAGGAGGTCCTAGCCGTAGCGATAAGGAGCCACACAACCCCAAGCAAAATCCCGATCAAGTAAAGGTAAACGCCAAGATCGGAGAAACGACAAACCCTGTGGTGTCCTTTTCATAAAAAGAAGGGCATGACTCAGAATCGCCGAGTTTTCACTAAACTCGAGGACTATTATTCGCAAAGAGCCACTTCCTATTCTTGAACAGTGGGCCAAACCAAGGGACAAAAGGAGTCGGATGATGAGGAGATGCCGCCCAGACTCGCAAAGACACCATTGATCACATCTATGGGGTCTTCTGTGATACGAATCACGAAGACAACGAAAGCAATGAACACGAGGTAAACACAATCGACTCTCCTCTTGTCAATAAATTATCAAGTGGTCGGAAATCACCCTTGCTTTCGAGAAAGGTGATTGTCTGATGCCTTCGACTAGACCAGGTTGATTTCCGATAGTGGTTGAACCCACCATCAACAATTGTCGAGTCAATCGAGTTTTAGTTGATGGTGGAAGCTCGTTAAATATATCGCTTACGAGCACCCGACGAGATGCAAGTACCAAGACAGGTAAGACCTGACGATATTCATTTCATGGAATCGCATCGGTCTTCGCCAAACCCATTGGCCAAGTTTTCTTCCTTTAACGCTTGGATCACCAAGCAATTTCAGACAGAAAGTCTCCTTTGATGTAGTCGATTTCGACACGACATATAACGCCATACTGACGACCTACTCTAGCAAAAATTTTATAGCTACTCACTATGGGTACCAATGTCTTAAGATGCCGTGTCCCAAAGGAGTGATCACAATATATTGTGACAAGAAGATGACGATTCTCGCGACCGCCGCTCCTTTGAGATGGTTGGACAACTACCAACTCGAGATTTAAAGTCACCTTCGACTAGCAAGTCGAAGTCAAAGTCGCACTTGTCGAACGACTGGTCAAAGAGGTTCCTCCGACGCAGAGGAGCCCTCAAGACTGCTCGCATTGGGGATTCTTCGACTTAAATAGGAAGACGCCTCGCCACCTTCCTCCGTGCAAACGCAGATGTCTTTGCGTGGCAAGCATTCGACATGCCCGAGTCCCAAGGAATGTGATCGAGCACGTGCTAGCCTTACTACCGATAAACTACCCGTGAAACAAAAGTTACGGAGATTTGCCCCGATCGACGAGATGCTATTAGGTCGAATTGGACGAGTTGCTTAAAGGTGCTTTATAAGAGAAGTCAACCACCCGCAGTGGTCGCCAACCTCAGAATGGTTAGAAAGTCTAACGGCAAATGGCGATGTGCGAGACTTTATCGATCTTAATAAAGCTTGTCCAAAAGATGATTTCTTTACTCGTGATCGATCACCGTTGACTCTACTACAGATGTGAAATGTTGAGTTTTCTAGATGCATACCGTTATCACTGATCAAGATGCATCGAGAAGATGAAGAAAAGACCGCATTTATTACACCGCTTGGAGTATTTTGTTATGTCAAAATGTCATTCACCTAAAAATGATGGAGCTTTTCAACGCTTGATGCAAACGACTTTCGCTCCTCAACTAGGCCGAAATTTGAAGCCTATGTTGATGACCTAGTCGAAAAAGCACCAAACAACTCGAACATATCACGACTTGTAGGAGACTTTCGACAACCTCGTAAAACACCAATTGAAACTAAATCCCGAGAAGTGTGTGTTCGGGGTCTCTTCAGAAAATTGCTTGGATTCTGGTTTCGAACGGGAATCAAGCAACCTCAAAAGATCAAAGCTATCACTCGATGCGCCCACTACTAAAAAAAGAAGTCCAAAACTCTGTGGTGCATGATGCGCTAAGTCGTTTCATAGCACGATCGGGAGAAAAAGGACTCGTATTTCTTCAAACTTCTAAGGAAACATGAAGGTTTCAATGGTCGTAAGAGGCTAACTTAGCCTTCGAGGAAGTCAAGAGGTATCTTACGAGTGCTCCTCGTCTAGTTTCCCCGGCTAGGAGAGACGCCTTAATTTACCTAGCCGCCACGCCACAGCAAGAGCGCAGCAGGTCGGTCGAGAACGTGAGAACATACAACGCACCGATACTACGTGAGTGAGGTTTTGCACCGACCTAAGGAGCGCACCGTCGTGTTCAAAACTTCTTTATGACCTCCTCATGTCTTCGAGGAAATCGCGACATTATTTTCGACGCACAAACTAGCGGCGGCCGCCCGAGTTTCCTTGGGAGCGATCCTCCGTATTAGGGAAACAGCGGGACGCATGGCAAAATGGTCACGAACTTGGGGCGCTCGACATCCATTTCGCAAAACCGAACGGCCGTTAAATCCCGCATCTTGGCGACTTTGTCGCCGAATGGACAAAACCGAACTCGCTCAGATCCCAAAGACGATTCCCACGATCGCTGGATGATGTACTTTGACTCGTCACTTACGATAAGTGGCTCGGGTCGGGTGGTCCCGAATCTCCTACGGAGAAACCTTAAAGTATGCCATACAATTAAACTTTCGTGCCACTAATAACGGGCGTAGCACGAAGGTTTGCTAGTGGCATACGAGTTGGCGAAAGCACTCTCGATTCGACGATTGCTCGTAAGAGGAGACTCTCACTAGTCGTGAATCAAGTCGAAAGGAGTACCGCTCAATTCGACCATATCCCGGCACATATCGGAACGAAAGTTAGAAAAGCACTTTTGGGCTTTGAGGTACAATTTATCCCCGAAGGATAATTTTCTCGCACCAACCGACTGCCTAGCTTCCTCCCGATCCGTAGTACCAAAGGGGTGTTCTCGAACAACTTAAACCGCCCATAGTCGCATTTAACCGAGACACCTTCTATAGAAACAAATCTTCTAGAGTACGAAGATACATGGATGGTGCCCATTTATGAGTATCTTCAAGAGGGCTCTCATCCGATGACGATCTAGAATCGCATCGATTATCCCAAAAGCCAAATGTATACTTTGGTCGAAGGTGTTCTTTATAAAAGAGGAACCCAAGGGGTGCTCATGCGATGTATTCGCAGCGAAGGATTAAAACTCCTTCACGACATACACGAGGGATCTGTGGAACTCATGCTTCCTACGTAACACCGTTGGTAAAGCTTTTCGACAAGGTTTTTATTGGCCAATGCCTCTACGATGCCAAGGAGATGGTTAAAAGATGTGTAAGTGTCGGGCCATAGCCGCAAATACACCAACCACCAGCGTTGCAAACAATTCTCTCATGGCCTTTTGCAACTTGGGGTCTCGATATCCTAGGACCGTTACCCGAGCTCCGTGAGGTTTCGAGTTCTGCCAGGCTATTGATACGCTCACAAATGGATAGAAGCCGAACTCGTGGATCGATAACAACGAAGCAAAGAAACGGTTCATGATGAGATGCGTGATCACCGATTCGAGTACCAAGTCGAATTATCACGATAACTCAGAACACTACAAGCGCAAAATTTCGTGAATTTTTGCGACGAAGTTGGGAACTTGTTTGTGTTACGCCCGTCGTGACACCCCAAAGCAACGGAGCAATGAGAGCGAACGCCGATAATGAAGGGAATCAAGACCCGAGTCTTCGATCACCGTAAAGCGCCTGGGCTTGGGTACAGAATTACCTTCAGATATGGGCAATTGCACGACAATGAATGAGCTACGGAGAAACACCTTTCTTTCTAGTTTTTGGTGCCGGCCATGCTTCCTCCGTAAATTAAGATCAGTCGAAAGAGTCGGCAAGTTTCACGACTGCCTCAAGAACATCTTCGAGCGCATTTACATCAACTCGCTCAAGAACAGAGGAACAAAGCTTTATTTCGCTCCGCAGCCTACCAACAAGCCTCGCGCAGATACTATGATCGTAGGTTCAACCTCGCAGCCTCGCCGCAGTGATTTGGTATTGAGACTTATCCAATCCCGCCTAATCGAACAAACTTTCCAAGTGGGAAGGTCCTTACACCGTGGTCGGCGTAACGCGTCCGGATCGCAGACGACTTGCAATGGAAGACGGCCGTGTTCTTCAAATTCTGGAACATTGACCGCCACGCAAATTTTATGTGTAACAAACTTCAACGGCAATAAAGCAACATGTTCTCCTATCTTTTTGTCTATTTTGAATTTCGCTTTATTCTTTCGATCATATTTTTTCTCTCATCCTTCCCGCATAATGGTTAGCAAAAGGACGATACATTTAGTCAAGTCTCTCCTCTCGCATGTGGTTCTCGCCTACCGGAAGGAGTTCCTTATCGCTTCGCTCTTAAACAATCAAGACAAAGCTTATTGAGCTCGTAAAATGGTCGAAAGTTGTTGCTTAATTCATATCACCTTAGCTTATTTCAAAAATAAACCGAGAAGAGTAACCTTTTTTGAGATGCATTCGCTACCTTTCCAAATAACTCGATTAGTTTTATCGGTCGAAGGAAGAAACACACTTAGTCAAGCCTCTCCCGTCTCGCACGTGGTTCTCGCCCACTAGACTAACTTCCTAATGTCGCTCGCTTCTACTTTTGCCGCCGTAACAACTAAGTCCGGAAGATGAATGTAGCCGAATGAATCCTTAAGGTACTCGAGAAGCTTGTTTCGCTCTAGTCGTCATATCGAAGTTAATTAATCTGGCCGAGATGGTAACATCACCTAGTCAAGCCTTTTTCTCTCGCACGTGGTCCCGCCCACTAGAGGGAACTTCCTAGCGCCGATCTGTTTCTACTCTTTCGACCAAGGCAAACAAGTCGATATTTGACAACTCTAAGACTAACAAACCTCTCTGCTTTTTCGTAACCCTTTCTTTACTACTTACCTAGTTTATTAAAAATAAACTAAGTAAGTAGCCGGGGCTAGGATAAAGTTATAAACATGACTTCGCTTTCTTAGTCTAATTTTTTCTAAAGATATCATCCTACGAGTTACTAACTACTCTATGAGATGATTCGCAGAAAGATACTGAAGGAAGGAGGAATCGCTCATATCCGGTCTAACTATTTCTTCTTTTATCTTACGAGTTACTATTTACTCTACAAGATAATTTGCGTGAAAAAGGATCATATATTTAGGCGCCACCACCAAAAAGACTTGTTTATACAAGAATATATTACAAGACTACTCGTTTAGGAGATTCTATCCGATCTCCTCCGCGACCTTCTCGCCAACCGATCGCATCTCTTCGATCGCCGGCTTTGATTCGTGCAAGTGGAAGTCGGCTTCAACTGAATGAAGATTAAGGTTAGGATCGCGGGCCTTGAGTTTTGCTAAAACAAAACTCACGCCTCCTTTGACCGCTTCCCTTATTGAATCGCTTTGATTGGCCTTCAAAGTAGATATCATCTCGCTCGTGAGTACCGACTTGTTCTTCAATGGTACTGTGATGGGCGCCATCGTGTCGTCACGAGGAACAACCTCCCAACACGAAGCCCATCGAGTACATTGTTCGTAAGTGAGATATTATCTTGAAGATTGATCTTCATTGATTTTGTCTCCTCCTCGTAATAAGTCGGCTCATGGAGTCGCTTTATTTCACCAATTGGTCCGATAAGAGCGAGGATTGAATAAGAAAACGATTCCATGAGAAGATAGAATTAATAAATAGCAGTGTAAAAGTTCTACTTACCTACTAATTGAGAACCCAAGTTCTCAATCTCTTGGTCTTTCTCCTTCGCGATCCGGGAGATTTCATGACAACAGAGGTCTTCTCATTAACCTCACCCAGAGAGCCCCATTTTGGATCGAAGGGTCTTATTTTCACTTCTTTTTCTACAAAAGAATAAGAGGTCAAAAAGCAAAGGGATGCAGAACCAAGATCGTAAGCAATGTGAGTAATACGCATTATTTATTTTTTCCTCGCAATCGCTTAGTCAGCAGAGTTAGCCTCCCAAGCTTCTTCGTAAGGTCATGACTTTGTCCCTTAGCTTCTTTGACTCGGCTTTTTCAAAGTCGAGCTAATCACCTAAGGTCTTTTCGTCGCTTCTAAACCCGTAAAGATAAAAGAGCGACATGAAAACAAGTGGTCATAAGCATTTCTATGACCAATGGGTAGTCGTAAGTTATTCTACAACCACCCACTAGTCGTAAGTTTTTTCTACGACTAGTACAAGTCGTAAGCTCTTCTACGACAACTGGTTACGAGTGTCACTCACCACCTCTCTGCTTGTTCGCAGAGTGTTGCCTTTTCTTGTCGAAGCTTGACAAGTTGCCGATTGTACTCGCAAATCGTAGCAACTTGCTCAACGGCTCTCTGAAAAAGAGAGAAACGATAAGATAAAGAGATAAAATCCTAAGTGAGTATCGATAAATACTTACGCTCATGTTTGACCAAGCAAACATGGAGACTATTCGTGATGGATCCTTCACCATCCATCTCCTCGACTCGCCCACCATACCCTTCAGTCGCTCATTGTCAAATACGCTCCGCAATTGACAATGCCATCGTGGGGAACTCGGTCGCGGAGCGTAGGCTAAGATCCTACGATGGAGTCGGGCCAAAGAAGTCGAGCAAAGTTGAAATACTCCTCTTCCTCCGACTGTGACGTGAACTCCGCTCGAGGGCCGAGAGGAACATCCTCAACGACCTCCTTGCCGAAGCACGGTGGTCGCGCCGCCGCCGCCTCCGCCTCGGTGCCTCCTCGAGGCTTGTGTGGCCTCCATCACGCTCTCTACGACACCCGCATGTCGAGTGACTTCAACATCATTGGCCTTCGTAGCGATTTCAAGAATCGCAGCCTCTTCTCAGCAGCAGGACGTGAGCTAGATTTTCACCATCGTCGTTGTCGCACTCCTTCTCGCTGAAGGTGATAACGGATCCTCTATGAGAGTTCCCTGGGTCAAGACGCCGGCCGATAATCGCAAAGCGCAACAATAAGTCAACAAATAAAACAAAGAAGTAGTCATTACACTTATGTGTTTTATTTTACATACCGTGCGCTGGACCTAACCCAAATTTGGGAGCAACCTTCCAACGGAAGATTTTTCGACTTCTTCTCAACCACCATTGGTTGAGATGCACTCTGGCAACAGAGTCATCTCCTCCGACTTCCCGGTGAATGCCGCCTCGGCTTCGATTCCACCGAGCAGCAGCTTCTTCACAAAGACATGAACTCCTTCCGCTTCTCCTTTTCTAGCCGCCTTACAAAGCCGCGAGAAGCGTAAATCGCGAAGGACTTGTCATCGTAGTAGAAAGGTACCTTAACTTTGGGGACCTTGCGCTTAAGGGCAAGAGCCTCTTCTTCTCGCTTTCTTCTTGCCGCGCTATATCTCAATGCAAACTTAGCAAAAGGAGCAGTAACTCGAACCCCTTGTCGCCGACTTTTGCCGACGCTTCTTAGATGGAGGGGACTTCGCCGACTCGTCACAGAGTCGCCCCTACAACCACCACCGACTTCCTCGTCGTCTCGGCGGTTCTCCATGCCAACTTTCTGTTGAAGAAGGAGAAAAGTGGTCTGTATGATCAGCTCAAAAATTATAAGTATTTCTATGACATTATCTAATCGTAAGTCATTCTACGATCACGTTAAGTCGTAAGTTTTCTACGACATTATCTAATCGTAAGTCATTCTACGATTACGTTAAGTCGTAAGTTTTTCTACGACATTGTCTAATCGTAAGTTATTCTACGATTACATCCGGTCGTAAGTTTTTCTACGATCAGCACTCAAACGTAAGTTTTTCTCATGACAAATCAGCTAGTCGATACTATTCTACGACAATAAAACACCTAAAGGCGAGTCGCTTGATTACCTTTAGGCGCCTTTCTTTCTCCTCTCGTGGTCAAAACCGCGAGGATTTGAGGGCCCGCCATATTCGACGGATGCTTCGCAGATGAGCCGACACGCAGGCCAACCTCCGCCGCGAAAGATCTCGGGAATATGGACAATACGATTAAAATGACTAAATCAGGTTAACCAAGGATAAAACCAAAAGAGTAAGTCTTTCTACTCACCGCCCTTGTAGTCCCCGGTGGATCGCCCTTTCCGAGTACCTCCACATGGGAGGGACCTTTGTCTTCAAAGGACTAATCCGGCGCGTGATGAAGTCCTTCACCACGCGTACAACCGGTGAGCCCTCCGACTTCAAGTCTTTGATAGCTTGAATATAGGGGCTATCCGGCCGAGATTATCGGGAGTCGAGTCCCGTGAAGAAGATCGCCGCGGCTCGTCCAACGAACGAGAGGCTATCTTCCGGGTAACCTCCCAAGAGAACCACCTCTTTCTTCCAACCCGCCAGACGATCGTAAACATCTGAATATACTCCTTCGACTTGTTGTCATGGAGCTGCATCACGCTAACACAATGATCCCGCTTGACGAGTCATTCCATAATAATATCGAATGCCGAGGTCCGCCTAATCCCTAGGTAGGCCTCACACAAGTACACGAATACACCTAACATCGTGATGGAATTAGGACCAAGGTTCACTAATTCCACTCAAGTGCTCGAGCACGAGCGTGAGGAAAGGGTGAGCAGCAATCAAGGCCACACTCACAAGAAGCTCGAAGACGGAATTTGGCCTACCTCTCCGAAGGCCAACGTCGCCATTCGCCGCAATCCAAGTCACGAGAAGACCATCGGGATCTTCTCGCGCGACCAAAGCCATTTTTGCATCGCCCATCTCCGACTCGCCCATTCAGAGACAATCCTCGTCATTTTTCTCTCAAGAACGAGGATTTAAGGTTGGGAAAGCTTCAAGAAAATGTACTGAGTCACCGCGCGAAGAAACAAGAAAGCAATAAATCGTTGGGTAAAAGGTAAGAACCCTAAGTTCTTCCCCGCGCCCGCTTTATAACCGCACATTGAGATGAAACGTCGCGTAATCCCAATACGCCACCGCCGAATCGCTTCAACTGATGTGCTTTTACCGCCCTATGGAAAGTCCCAAGACACCTTTTCACACCTCAAGTGAAATTACCATCTTGACTCCGGTCAAGTGAAAGACCAACCGAAAACCTTATTTCCGGTTTTAAGGCTACGGCGCTTCAAGTGGTAAGACATCTCGTAGTCGTGACAACCTTAAACCAATTACCTCGATCAAGCATATTCCTCGGTCGAGAAACAAGGGTTGAAGAGTTCTTCCTTCAACGCTTTCCTAACGAATTCTTAGTGGTCAAAGGATCGCCTACGACCCTTCACTCAAGTAAGTTATTTTCACTTGAAGTGGGGCTAGATGACGAGGATCTAAATAATCCTCATTTATTTACTCCATAATCAAGAAATATGATGTCATAAGACATACCCCTTAAATATCAAAAGGAAGAACTAGTCGAAGTCGTAGGCTATCCTACGACTACCCCCGGTCGAAGCTCTTCTACGACCACGTGATAACCCCTACGACTACCCCCGGTCGTAAGCTCTTCTACGACCATGGTATAATCGTTACGACTACTACCTAGTCGTAAGCTCTTCTACGACTATGGTATAATCGTTACGAGTATGTCCGGTCGTAGTTTTTCTATGATCGGCTCACATGTGTTCCTCACGACTTCATCGACCCACCCGCTTGACGCCCATTAAACAAAGGAGAATCTAAGTCAAAATACACGCTATCTCGACATAATCAGATAATTCCCACTATCTCCGATCGTAATCGATTGACAAGATGGGAGGTTACTACTCCGGTAATTACTCTCATTATTATATAATAATGAGCGACTAATTAGCCCGAAGGACAACGTCCACTATTGCTTAGTATAAATAGGTATCTGTTAGAGATAGAGGGAGAGGCTTTTTGGCAAAGAAGAAATAGAGCCTTCTTTGGAGAACAGTTAGGGAAATACTTATTCGATTGTAATCCAAAGAGCAAATACAAGATACACAGGAGTAGGGTTGTTATTCTCACCGGAGAAGGCCCGAACCTGTATAAAAATCCCCGTGTCTTCTTCGTCTGCGTGATCAATTGTGGAGACCCCCCGAATCAAACAATCTTTACGTAAGATCAGTTCTAAAACACCGACAGTGTCATTTAGATACAAATGCTGATGCCGTTTAATACTTTGTATTTATGCTGCCCATCAAGAAAAAAGAAAGAGAATGAAATGCTGCACTACCATGAAAAGAGTAGTTCTTGACTATCTGCACCAAGTTGCTTTTCGGGAAAGGGGATTGAGTGTGAATGTGTGATTTCCTCCTTGTCCTTTTTTACTTGAAGTTGTGATCACAATTCATAAACGCGGGCACAGAAGACTTAATTTCAAACAGAATAAAGAAAAGATTGGGGTTTTTCCCTGCCAGAAAAGGTGTGCTTCAGGACATGGAAATTTCACAGGTTTTGACCGCTCTAGTTCCGTCCACATTGCAAACCCATATTATCATTTGGTATTGGCTTCTATTATATGTGCGATAATTTAGTCACTCTTCCGATTGTTAGTTCCAGGTCCACAGAAACCGTTTAGGGAAAGGCATTTTCCTTGCATAAGCCCTTACACGCCCGCGGGTTAGCTTTAACTTTGCAAAGCAAAGGACCGTAGCATAAACTTATGAGCTAGTAGTTTAACAATAAAAAGATGATTCATTGGCAATTAAGCCCCATGAGCCTCAGCTAGGCCAATGAGGAAAGTAGGAACAAGCTCCATAGACCACAGACACAAGTGTGTGTTGGTAATAATCTTGTCAGAGTAGTAGAGTTAGTATTTTGCATGTAGATGAGTTATCTAGTCGTCCATGCATGTGTGTGTTAGTTGAGTTAGTGTATGCATGCATGCAATACTACTACTGAAAGCCTCATCATGCATTTGTTCGAACCGTCATCACGACGGTTTCAAACCGCCCTGCGTAAAAGTACGTCGTGATAACAGCGTTATCACGCATGCTTTTGAGCCGTCATGATAAAGCTATCACAAACGGTTCAAACAAGAGCCGTCAGAAAATAAATATCACAGACGGTTCGAACAAGAACCGCTCGGATAATCAATTATCACGACGGTTCTTGTTCAACCGTATGTGATAGCTGTTTCACGCATTTACTCTGTTTCGAACCGTTTATGATAGCTTTTTGATTGCAAAAATATTACCATTTCATGGATATACTCATACACATACTTTGCCATTTCAAGCCTCCCAAACATGGATTCATTGATACACATACATGGATTCCTAACTCCTAAGCCTCCCAATAAATTTCTCAAGCCATGGATTCATGGATACGCGCATACACTCATATACAAGTACCAATGTAGTAGAATGGAGGAGAATCTAATGTAAACTGAAATGAATCTAACACAAGTACCACAAGCTCATACATACAAATCTAGATCTGAATCTAATAGATATACAAAAGTACCAACAGAACCTCATATACCAGAGATATCGACGTCGGAGGAGGACTGGAGGAGCTCTGCGTCGGGCCAAAGGAGAACTAGAGGAGGTCGGCGTTGGTGTCGGCCGACTCACCTGTTGGGAGGAAGACCACGCCAAGGTTGGGGATCATGGAGCAAGGGAGGACCGAGCCTGAGGTGCGCGAGGCCGTGGAGCCGCGGAGGACCAGAGGAGGCTGACACCGGAGTCGGAGGAGGATGCCGAGCAAGGAGGACCGAGCCTGAGGAGGATCGAGACTACAAGACCGAAGCGCCAGAGGAGGTCGGCCATAATATATAAGGACATATTTTGCCTCCCCCGCACGCTGCTCAAAATTTTCAAATTCGCGCATGACTACGTTCGCTTCATACAAAACCGCTCAGGATGATGAAATCACGCACGGTTCAGATCACGAACCGCTCAGGATAGTATTCATCACGCACGGTTGGGATTAACAACCGTCTGTGATTTTGATTTTATCATACTCTCTGATTTTACCATGACTTCAAATTTTTCTTACTCTCTGTGTTTGGAACCGTCTGTGATGAGGCGTCTAGTATGACCTGTTTTGTAGTAGTGAGTGGATGATGGCACACTGCACGTTAGCTAGTTAGTGGCACTCATGAGTGGCCAGCGTGGAGTCCGAGTCTTATGGATCTCACAGCTAGTGGCGTGAGACCGTGAGTTGTGGATCAAGTGGTTGTGAGATTTGATCGTGTGTGTGTTATATAAGCCATGTAACGAGTTGAACAAGACAAGTAAGGAAGATGCGGCAGAGTTAGCACCAAAACTGAGTTGTGTTTGTTTGAGTTCATCTCGTGTGTAAGTGCTTCCGAGAAATTAAGGCAAAATAAGAACCATGAGTGAGCTTTCTCCTGGGCAAAGTCAACCGTGTGATCACGGGTTTTGATAAATTAGGGCAGAAATGTGACAGAAAAAAAAAACAAAGAAAGAAACAACACACTGTTCGCCATGGCCACGGCCGGCTCCTCGTCTCCACCTACGCCGCACGCCGATGATTCGCCGGAGCCGTCCTTCACCGGCGAGAAGGTGTACGTGGCGGTGGGGAGGAGTCCAGGCCACGCTGCTGTGGGCGCTGCACAAGTTCCCCAAAGACGCCGCCTTTGTGCTGGTTCATGTCTACTCACCTCCCAAGTTCCTGCCTGTCCGTACGTCTCCTCTTCCCGCTCATATGAGCGCTCCCATTACAAAAGAAAAGTTTTTGTTTCCAATGATCAGAGATGCGATTATTGTCTGTGTTCTGTTGGCTCAATTCGTGTAGTTTCCTAGCTTGAACGGGGTCAAAATCAGACCGGACCAATCGCTTCATGTTCCATAATTTCTGCAAATTTACTTGCTCTAGTGTTCCCTGTGTGCAATTGAGGTCAACCCAACTCAAGGAGGAGCTCTGTTTCCTTCTTTTATTTTCCCCACCGTTGCCCCTACCATGGGCTTCAATCCGTCCTCTATTACAAGACGTATTTTACTCAGTAGCACTCCTATAGTTGGTATTTAGAGAAATAGCATCCAAATTGCCGCTTCCTATATTACCAGACGTATTTTACTCAGTGTCCACTGCTTTTAACAAAGGGCAATCCAAGTGTGTCCAAACGCCACAGGAAATGCCGCTCACTTTTCGTTACCTGATTAGAATTTTGGATTCAGTTATTTAGGCTCCAATGTTGTGTGCAGTGGGTGCCATGATTCCTGCTAGCCAGATGGAGGAGCAGGAGCTGATTGCATACAAGAAGATGGAGCTACAAAGAAACAATGACAGTTTGGATCAATACCTACTCTTATGTGCACAAGAAAAGGTTTGCCTGTTTCACACATTTATCTCCATCTTCAACATTAGAACTGGAGAAGATAAACTACAAATCAGTTGTATTCACATGTAAACTCTTAGAGTGCAATGCAAATTATCATGTGCCACAAGATTGTATAAATGCATGGTTTATGTTGCAGAATATCATGCTGGCTAATCCATGATGGTAATGCTCGGTCTGTACTCTGTACTATATATCTCACAGGTACAAGCTGAGAAGGTGATGGTTGAATCAGATGATGTTGCAAAGGGATTAGTGTAGCTCATTTCTGAGCATCATGTTACTGTTCTTGTCATGGGGGCGGCAGCCGATAAGCATTATACAAAGTATGTGCCAAAGTTCCGAATGATCTTTATGCACTTTCATAATTAAACGCTTTGTGGTCATAGCGAATATTAGTGAGGAACCATGGGTTTTAAGGTTTGTGGAGAGTCATTCGTATGCTTTGGAGAACTGTTGGCTTTTATTCTATTAGCTAAACAAGTTGTTCAAGATAATTAAATGTTACACAGTTCAAAAATAATAATTAAATGTTAAACCAACTTGCTTAGTTGCTTATGCTTTGGTTTCCAGGAAGAAACTTCAATGTTTCTACTCCTTCAGTACGTTCCAAAATCCGTAATAATATATGCTCTATTAGTTCATTAAAACCTAACTCCTGGTTTCAAGAGTTCAGGAAAATGAATGTTCCAAGTCCAAGAAAGCACGAGTTGTAGAACAGCAGTCAGATCCTTTCTGCAAAATATGGTTCGTTTGCAAAGGAATGCTGATTTACCGTAGGTATGGATGGTGAGCTGGGAATGTACTTTACTTCTGTTCTTAGAATTACATTGCAGACTTCCAGCCTGCAGTCCATTTGCATTTGACATGCTTTCGTTTCTTTGCTTTCCCTACACTAGGAAGGCTGGTCCCCTTAGCCATGAAGCAATGCACGAAGGTAGGCAAAAGTCTGGTGCTGCAGTCTTCAGTGGAGAGATCAACTAGCTTGTCAGAGATGTGGTGTGTTTCAAACACATGGCTACACAAACCAAACCTCGGACCACACATTGAAAGCACTAGCCCATACCCATCCTTTGACAACGAAAAGGTAAACACAATTATGCAATGTTGGATCTGTATTTTTGGCACACTTAAGATTAAGTAGTTACCCTTCTAGCAACAAAGAAGTTGCTTTATTTAATTTCTCAAGAGAGATTTCAAAGCTATTAGTAATCAAGATGCATCTGTACTTTAATTCTGGTCCCTGATGGAGCAATCAATAATGCATCTGCACTTCAAATGTGATCCATGATGGAGCATTTGCTTGACAAATACATAATTAGATGATCGATACATCATAGGCCTTTTGATCTGGTAGACAATAGTCCACCAATTTGTACTCTTGATGTTCAAATCTAATTTTGCTCTAACTTGTAGAACTCATATTGTCTTAATGTCAGTGCACACAGTTAAATATTCAAGAAAATCTCGATGTGTGAAATTTTTACCTGATCTCTTGCAGCAAGATGTTAAAGAATTTGATGAGTCTGACAATAAATTCCAGCATATATTCATGGAGTTGCAGAGTGTAAGACAAGAAGCTTATGAAGAGAAATGCAGGCGTGAGAAAGCGGAGAGAGAGTTATTTGAGGCTTTCCAGAAAGTAAGAGTGGCTTAATTTACATTTATCAGTCATATCGTGGGAGAAACTCTTATAACTGTGCATGTGAGAAACTCTTATAACTGTTCATGTGAGCCACTTCCAGAAACATTACTGTGGGTAATAAATTTGGAAACATTGTTTTGGGTAACTGCCAGATACAAAGTTGAACAAAACCTTTGTCTCACGTTTAATTTCCCAACAGGCACGAGACTCCGAGAATTTGTACTTTGGAGAACTGAAGCAAAATAATGAAATAGAGGAAAAGTTGACAACAACAATGGAGGAAGTTGAGAGCCTAACAAAACAACTGATGAACTTTGCAAAACTTCAAGAGGAACGCGAGAAAACATTGGCCCTGGAGAAGCGAAGTGCCCATTCTAACCGTATCATCAAGGATTTGATGTTGCAGCGTGACAAAGCAGTAAGAGAGGCAGAAGCATTACGTAAAGAAAGGAGAGTCTACTGCAACCACAGAGGGACAATGCACATCACAGAGATATCCTGCTCAGAGATTAACGGCTACTAACAACTTTGACCACTCATTGAAGGTTGGAGAAAGTGTGTCTGGAAGTGTATACAAGGGATTTCTTCGCACACCAGCGTAGCTATAAAGAAGTTCAATCCTGAAAGCACACAGTCACGGTCACAGTTCAATCAAGAGGTTAAATTCTTGATTCTAGTTACTTACTTGCCTTTATATCAAGTGAATTAGACACTTTGTTGGTTCAAATTAAGTACTGTCTTGCAGACAGCTAAATTGTTCTTGCTGCCTACTTTACAGGTGGAGATTCTCAGCAGGGTGCGGCATCCAAACCTTGTTACTCTTATAGAGCATGCAAGGACGCTCAAGCTCTTGTCTATGAATACATGCCCAATGGAAGCTTGGATGACCGCCTCGCTTGCAGGGACAATTCTAAGCCTCTTAGTTGGCAGTTGCGTACCCGCATCGCTTCAAACATTTGCTCCACACTCATTTTCCTCCATTCTAGTAAACCCCATAGCATTGTTCACAGTGACTTGAAAGCATCTAACATTCTTCTTGATGGAAATAATGTAGCTAAGCTCAGCGGTTTTGGCGTATGCCGAATGTTAACTGATGAGTTCAAGGCCACAACCACTCTATATCGTCATACCCACCCAAAAGGCTCTTTTGTATACATTGATCCTGAGTACCTTATCTCTGGTGATCTGACACCCCTATCTGATGTATATTCTTTTGGTGTCGTACTCCTGCGCCTCTTGACTGGAAGATCGGGATTTGGTCTATCGAGAGATGTTCAACGGGCGGTGCAAAAAGGTTGCTTGCAAGCAATATTGGATTCATCTGCTGGGGACTGGCCTGTTTTGCAGGCTGAGCAATTGGCTCGGTAGGTCTAAGATGTTGTGAAATCAGAAGAAAAAGTCGTCCTGACCTGCAAACGGAGGTTTGGACTGTACTTGAACCAATGTTGAAGTCTGCTTCTGTTATGCTATGTTCACTGTCATTTAAATCAGTATCGGAAGACCTTGGTGGTGTGCCATCCTACTTCATCTGTCCAATACTACAGGTGAGTCATACATTTTACTTGGTGAATGTCATTTTCCTCCGTACTGTCATGTTTGGTAATTGGTATGTCATACTACGGAAGGATATCCATTTCCAGGCTTTTTTCTGTGTAAAATCTGGCAGTCATTTGATTAGCATTAAATTTATCTTGAGCGTTTGTTTTCCATTTATTATTGTTAAGTCATTTCAGACAGAACTAGTTGATTTCTTGCATAGACAGCATTTGTGATTACAGTTTTGTTCTACCTTGTTTCACCTTTGCATTTATGCGTTGCAGGATGTCATGAGAGAGCCTCTAATTGCAGCAGATGGTTTTACCAATGAAGCCGAGGCTATAAGGGAATGGTTTGACAATGGCCACCATACATCACCCATGACAAACCTTGAGCTACCCCACCGTGATCTTTTGCCCAACCATGCCCTCCGTTCTGCAATTCAAGAATGGCTGCAGACAAATGCAGAATAATATGTTTGCTTTCTCATCATGAAACTTAGAAAGGAAAATTATGTCCTTCACTCCTTATACTGAAGATGCGCCTGTGTCACACCAGGGTTAATAGGCACAAACCACAAGAAACCAAATGCTTTCGTGTGTCTTCTGAAATAATGACTAAAAGTATACACATCGGTATTTGTTTTGTTTTTCAATTTTTTTAGCAAAACTTGTATGTAAAATGTAATAAACTTGGAGATACCTCTGCTCCATCAGTGGCTTGGTGAATATTGCACAGGGATTTATAAAGTGAAAACTGTTGCGAGTTCTGACTTCTGAGAGGTGGGCATGCACACTGCTTGAGTGAACATTCAGTATTTGCTGTGGTAGCGTCCTCTGAATGTTGATGGCTAGTAAATGGAAGTAAGAACGCTCTATGAATGAAACTATCAATTCAGAACGTCACCGTTTACAACCATATATATTATATCGTCATGTTTACATGTTACAGCGATTCTGAATGTCTATTAAATTTGCTGAGTCATTCTGTCTAACCTGAAAGTCTGAACCAACCAAAATTAAACCGTTCAAAAGGTACAAAGTCATCAGTACGCTTGCTTCTTCTGTCCTCTTGGTTAATGACACAGAGTAATCGTTGGACAAAGCCTTCTTTTGAAAGATGTGTCCAATGCCCAAATTTGTCAAAGTTTCTTACCTATGCAAATCGCTGAAAGAATTCGACAGGTAAGATGTCGTTGTCTCAAATGACTGACAAAATTGCCAGTAAGTACAATCTGCTCAGAAACATACAAAACGAATTATGCGTGACGAATCAACTGGGATCCTCTGAAGTCAGTAATCACGAGGAAATTGTGCTGCCTTGCAGTCGCAGACTATCCGATCAAAAAAATTACATCGCATTGCGCACAGGACATATGGAGCTTGATTTCTCGCAAGAATCTAGTATATCCGATCAAACCTGTCAGGACTGATGAATAAGTCTATGTACTGTGGTCTTTGTGGGGTGGGTATATGGTTCTTGTGACCCGATGTATGGTGGTTGTTTACGCCCTATCTAGGGACAAGATCTTAGCATCTTGACTAAGATCTTTGACTAAAGATCTTAGATCTTAGAGAACAAGATCTAGACAGATTGTTAGCATTTTGTAGACACAAGATTCGTGATGCAGGTTGTTAGCATCTTAGACTAGCATCTAGGACAGGTTGTTAGCATCTTAGACTAGATCTTGGTATATGCTTGGTGAGTAGACCTATAAATATGTATACCCAACCCCTCGGGTTGGCATGGCATTGTGTGAGAAGAAATAAACCAAGAAAAATTTACTCCATCTCCAAGTGTCATCCTCTCCATGAGAGTAAGGATCTTGCTATCACCAAGAGCAAGAGTCCAGCGTGTAACAAGTGGTATCGAGCTATACTATCTCAGAGCCCGAGCATCTCCTCGCTCATCTCCTTCTCCGCCTCGCAGCAGCTCCCACCGGTAGCAAAGCAGAGCCCGGCTGCCCTCGCCACTCGTGGGGACCCGGTAATTATCTTCATAAGACCGAGATTAGACAAGGTCTTAGGGACATAATCACGGGTCTCCTGGTAAATGAATTCAATTTAACTCTATCCAAGTGAGAGTCTTAGTCGAATACTAGAGCCTCAACGATCATGCGCACGCCCTTTGCGAGCGCTACATGATTGTCGATTCTCTTTCGATTCAAGCACTACACTTAGTGAGTTAAATGGGATTCATCAACAACGGTATGACTTATATTGGCTCCCAAGATCAACGACCAATATACTCATACCTCATCCAACGTTGATTACATCCATACAACGATACAACAAGAGATCAAAAGACATACCGCATAATAGTCAAAGTCTACACTTATTACATACTACCGACCGCCAAATTCAAAGTAAAGTATCAAGTAACCGAAGCAAATAAATAAAGCAAAAGACCGTGAGTGGTATGCCCATCACCCATCGGAACCGATTGGGAGTTAAATGATAGCACACTACTCGTTAGTGTCACCCAAATCAACACTAACAAGATCGCCGACTCATAATCTTCCTCACCAAAAGGCCAACAAACATCCGGCCGAGTACAAGTGTACTGCAAGTCTTACACAAATAAAATTAGTTATGCATAAGGGTCATTCAAAGGATGGCTCATATTGGTTTAGTTTTGTAAAGAGACGCAACAATTATCATCCTACACATACTAGTTTTTCATGTGCCCATTTTAAAATCAGATTTGAAGTAGAAGTAAAGCATATAGTAAAGCATTTCAAAGAATAAACAATTGAATCATGCAAAGACCAAAGTGGCAGCCCACTTTGATGTATTAAACACATGAACATCCCGCTCATGACAAATACCAAGTTCAACCACAATTTTAATTAAAAGTCTAACAATAGTAACTCCCGAACTCAAGCGTTGTCCATAACCGTGGACACGGCTATTCGAATAGATTGATACCCGCAGGTGTACTACTTACCCACACGACTGACTAGCCCGTAAGCCTCCTGATAATAGCACACTTCCTTTGGTATGTTTGGCCGGGAGAATCGAGATACTGATCGCTTTCAAGAAGAAAACCCTATTGCGCTAAGTCCCCATGTGAGATGTTTCGGTCTTAGTACAAGTAGCATATAGCACTTGCTAAGGGGCTCACATGTTATATTGGAAATACCGATGTAATGAAAAGGTAATTGGTGCTCCCTTGCACACTATAGAACATTGACATCGATTCCTAAGGACAAATGATCAAACACAAATGCCCCTACACCACCATGAGACTTAACACAATAGAACCTTCCCCTACTTAACCAGACAAAGACCCATATATCGCGTATGGTAGCACGTAAAGTACTTGAATCAACGACGTTACAAAGTTCGGTCCTTAATTGTCCGACAAGTCCAACCACATACCCAATTCTCGTGCATAAAGCACCATCACTAACCAACCCTTGTCCAGACCAAAAGCTCATTTAAATGACAAAATTTAACTTGTAAACAGGTACGAAGATCTGAAACAAAAGTATATAATGAGAGTTGTGTTTATCCCATAATTGTCGGGTTATTCCGACAACCAACTACCGGTTCTAGACTTGCATGACTAAGCAAACTCGAACAATATAACTTCACACCTCCTATCATAACATTTCAGCAATGGAATAATTCATGGATAGCCACAATGACAACATAATAGGATGGGTCTAACTATTCATCACAAAAATAGCGACATTATTAAAATAGCATGCAAGCAATTATCATTGCATCTATCCTAACAAAATTGGGATCAAATATGATGCAAAAAGAAAGTTCAAAGGATGCTTGCCTTGCTGGGAGTTCACTTGCTCACTCGGTTACGTACTCTCTTACTTCCGCAACTCGAATCTATAGAAAGGCGATATCGAATAAACATCGAGAAAAAGCCAAAAACTCAAAGTACTCAAAATGCATGAAATTTTTACAGTAGCTAGAATATGATTTTAGATTAATTTAGGCGAAAGAATTATTTCATTTGGAGTTAATATGTGAATGTTATAGCAATTTGAAAATCAGTTTTTCGTAAAATCTTTGAAAATAAATGCTCATACTGTTCACCTGAATTTAATTATTTTGTGAAAAATTGCAGAATTCTAGTGGAGATAAAACTACAAGGTTAAATATAGAATAATATTTTATGGACAACCCAATTGGATTTATCCCCTTTGGAGTTCATATGAATTAGTTATGAATTATTGAAGTTAAAAGACTTTTTCGTGTAAAAATAATTCTTTTCTACATCTTAAATGGAATTAAATCCTTTTTATACACGGGCTGCCCTAGCCTTTGTCAATGACATATAGGGCCCTTGTATTTCATTTTCTTTTCCATTTATTTTTTTTAAAAGGAAAGTATCTACCGATAATCTAATCTTCTCATAAGCATATACTTAACCGATTCGCCGGTGTTGAATCCAATCACATGTATAACACTCTCTAATCATATTCTCATATCTTAATCTAAATCTCGTACTAACCTTCACTAAAGTATCATCAAGGTAGTCAATCCAACAAATAGCGTCCGGACTCTCGATCTTCCAACTATACAACCTATCCAATAATTATACGAAACCTATCGACCCATGGGCTTATGACCATGACTAAATCCATTAATCATTCTCCGATATACTATTTAAGCTAGTTCTAACCATCTAGCTCTACTATTCTTGCCTCGGCAAAACACATTCATATACACTAACATTTCCACCGACCGAGGTTTATTTGACTTACCGACATCTAATAAGCTTTACAATTTAATAGCACACCCAACACTTAAAAGCTCAACAAGCGACCAACCCATATTCATTTCACAGCACTAGTCGTGTAAGACATTTACCAATTCCATCACATATGTGCTACTATCGAGTACTAATCATTTATCCACTAATCTGACAGAGGCACGATCCCATTGACTCGGCATATAGGACTTATCTATTAATTACATGACAATCCGAATATTTATCCACAATCAAATAATCTATTCTACCATCTCCCAAATACCATCATATATGATCCGCATAACTATCAGTTAGGACATACGATCAAACAATCCAAAAATATACTTAATCCGACATCCAACGAACAACAATACACATATATACAAGATATATCAGTAAACATCAACACATACGTCAACCATCAAGTAATAAATTACAAAAATCTTTATGCGCCCTATCTCCAAAAATTACTAGTCCAATGCGAAGAAACCTCTAATTAATTTATCCTCCAAAGATCACCACTAGCGCCCATGCGACTTCACAACAATATCGTCCGATCAAATAATCAACTCATATATTTAATGTAGCATCTACCGATCAATAATGCACGATTTCGCCACAATAATCTAATTATCCGCATTCACCAAAATATCAATACATGATCATGCCAACGCATAAATAAGACTTAATTGGAGAGTCGCACATCTTAGCTATCAAACAATTTTTAGAATTAAACATGCATGAAAAGATACCATGCTCATGACTAATATGCAACATACACAAGTAAATATCATAAACGCGATTTGACACTAAAGATTTTACCGGCACTAGGCATGCGAAATATCGCCGACATCGCCTTCTCGGCACTCGCTTGCATCCGCCGTAGTTGTCGCCAAATCGTGTGCATCCGCGTCCGTGTCGATCGTAGTTGTCGCCGAGCTCGTCCGTCCCCGCCTCGTCCATGTCCCGCTCCGCATCGTGCGTGTCGTGCCGCATGAAGATAGTGGGCAGCACTCGCCTCACATCCATGGCGCCGACGCCGTGTCCCCGAGCAACTCCGGCCACGCCGCGCCGTCCGAGGCTGCACGAGCTGCTGCTGCCGTGCGTGCATGCACCGGCCGCATGCACGCTCGCTTGGCTCGCCTGCGCCGCCTCTCCACTCGCACACTTAGCTTGGCCTCGTAGCGCATCACCGAAAGCGCCGTCGGCAGAGGCGCAAGGCTGGCGCGCGCCACGCCTCGCTTCGCCACTAGGTCGGCGCTGTTGTTCGCCGGCCGGCACTAATGTGCAACGCCTGCATGCATGCACGCATGGAGCCGCCGCGCCACCACCGTGCCTCCCGGCGCTTGCCCACGGATGCCGCCGCCGAGCCACGACATCGCCTGCCGGTCGTCGTACCCTCGCCTGGCATCAGAACCTGCCGACTCCCCACACCGCTACCTCGCCGCGCTGGGCCGGCCGCTCCTGGGCTGTCATGTATGCATGCACGGATGGAGGCGCCCGTCTTCGTCTTTGGGTTGCGCTGCGCGCTTGGTGCCGTGGTTTAGTCATTGGACTCTTACTATTGGTGATAGCAAGATCCTTACTCTCATAGAGAGGATGACACTTGGAGATGGGGCAATTTTTCTGAGTTTATTTCTCTTCACAATGCCATGCCAACCTGAGGGGTTGGGGATACATATTTATAGGGCTAAACAGCCAAGCATATGCCAAGCATATGCCGAGCATATGCCGAGCATATGCCAAGCATATACTAGTCTAGGATGCTCTGTCCTAGATGCTCTGTCCTCTATGTCCTCTAAGATGCTAAAGCAAAGATGTTGTCCTAGATGCTAGTCAAAAGCTAGTCTAAGATGCTAAAGCAAAAGCAAAAGCTAGTCTAAGATGCTAAAGCAAAAGCAAAAGCAAAAGAAGCCGACACACAAAAAGCCGACACGAGACTTATCCATCAATCTCCCTAAGTCTTGTGTGTCTCCTTGTGAGAATCTGAGCCATCCCGATCTGGCGCGAAGATGACGGAGCCGACGCCCTTGATTTCCACGCCGAGGCGCCCCAAACTTGACGAGCCTCGGACGCTAGAGTCAAGCTCGGCGAAGAACTCCCGTCAACCGGTCATGTCGTTTTAATCGCCGCCGAGGAGGACGTGTGTTTTGGCTCGTCAAGGTGGAGGAGAGCCGCCGCGTCGGTGCCGCCGAGGTAGTTCAATGCTCGCCGAGCAATGAACGAGCCGTGCTCCTCCTCCTCCGCTTCAGGCGACGTGGGCTGGCCGCGTGGTCGCCGACAATCCCGCCCAATGACCAAGCTTGCCGCATTGTAGCAAGAGTCGCTCGTGCCGCTCTTGCTTGCCGCCGCGCCGCCTGGCGCCCACGGTCATCACCCCGGCGCGTCCTCGTGCCCATGCTCATGCCTTTGCGCGGCTTGCCGCGCTTGCCACGTATGCGGCGCCGTCGTGGAAGAAGGCTCCCTTCTTCGTCACCTTGGCGCAGCCCACTCTCCCGAGTGAGGAGGAGCTTCCGCCATGGTGACGGGTCCCGAGAGGACCGTGGCTCATCATCGTTGGACGACCTTGAGGCGACCTATCGCCTCCTCGATCGACATCGTGGAGAGGTCCAGCAGAGACCGGATCGACCGAGCCATCCGCTTGTACTTCGGGACGCAGGCGAAAGAGCTTCGACGCCTCTCTCGCCGAGGTGTCATCGCCGAACTTACCAACCTCGCAGCAGAGTGTTGAGACGGAGAGCAAAGTCATCAACGCCCTCCCGGCTTGAAGGCCGGTCTCCCACTCCGCGCGGCGCCCGCAGTGTGGACTTGCGCGCGCGCCGCCGCCGATGCGCGCGCGGCGATGGCGTCCCAAGCCTCCTTGGCGATCTTCTTGTTGGAGAGCGAATCGCATCTCGGGCGGGATCGCAGCGATGAGGGCATCCAGCGCCGCCGATCCCGTCGTAGTCGACGCCGCCGTCACGGACCGCTTCCCACATGTGCCGCACCGAGCCTCACTTCATCACCGCGCCCACTCGACGTAGTTGGCCTTGGTGAGGTAGGCCACCCACCGCCGGGCCGGCGCCTCGACAACACACGGAACCCGTGGTAACCACTGCACGGTCCGGGAGAGAGCGCCGCCGTGAAGGTCGCGCTCTCTATCGACCCGTCGCCGCCGTTGTCGCGCGCTCTTCCAGAGCGCCACCGCCGCGCGCCTCCTCCAGAGCGCCACCGCTGCGGCGCGCTCCTCCAGAGCGCCACCGCGCTGCGCCTCCTCCAGAGCGCCACCGCCGCGGCGCGCCTCCTCCAGAGCGCCATCGCGATCGCGCTGTCTCGATCGCCGCTAAGCTCGTGGGCGGCGCGGCTACCCATCGCGCCGCGCTCGCGCCGCCTCCTCTCCGCCGCTCAAGGTCCGCGGCGCTGCCATCGCCAGAGATGGAGCTGCTGCCGCCGCGCGCAGACCTTGACCTCGCCGCGCCGCACGCGCTGCCGCCGCCGCCGCCGCCACCCCGCTGCCGCTGCCAGCCCGCCGCCACCGACGCCTTGCGCCGCGCGCGTCTTCGCCGCCGCTGCCGCCGCTTGCCGCGGTGAGCTCGGCCGCCCACGACGCCGGTGCTCGAGGCGGCACCGAGCGCCGAGATCGCCTGCGGATATGGCGCGCCATCGGGGTGTTGCGTGAGAGAGGGCCGCCGACGAGTCAGCTACCCGCCTCCGGAGAGGAGTGAGCAGGACAATGAGCCGCCGCCGCTCTGCGGGCCGCTGCGAGGCCGGAGAAGGAGATGAGCAGAGATGCTCAGCACAGGATACACAAGCTCGATACCATTTGTTAGTCATTTGGACTCTTACTATTGGTGATAGCAAGATCCTTACTCTCATAGAGAGGATGACACTTGGAGATGGGGCAATTTTTCGAGTTTATTTCTCTTCACAATGCCATGCCAACCCGAGGGGTTGTGGATACATATTTATAGGGCTAAATGACCAAGCATATGCCAAGCATATGCCGAGCATATGCCAAGCATATGCTAGTCTAGGATGCTCATTCCTAGATGCTCGTCCTCTAAGATGCTAAAGCAAAGATGTTGTCCTAGATGCTAGTCAAAAGCTAGTCTAAGATGCTAAAGCAAAAGCAAAAGCTAGTCTAAGATGCTAAAGCAAAAGCAAAAGCAAAAGAAGCCGACACACAAAAAGCCGACACAGAGACTTATCCATCGCTGTCGCCATCGTCGCCGATCGAGTCGCAGATGGCCGTCCGCCTTTTCGCCACATAGACGCCGCAGAATCACAAAGAAGCCACGCCGCAGCCCAACCAGCGCCTTGACGCCGCTCTCAGTGCTGGCCATGCTCCAGATGCTACATGCATCACGGCCACAAAGGCCACGAACTACCTCCTCCCATCTTCTTCAAAACTTGACCAAATGCCCATGCATGCGAGAACTAAATGGATGCAAGGAAGCTTAGGTGATGGGGATTGTTTGGCATAACATGCAAGACTTGATCTTTGGGTTTTAGCCGATTTTGAGGAGAGAATATGGGAGCTTGAGCTTGTGAGAGAAAGAGGTGGAGCTGGCTGCTTTGGGGAGATGTGGCGTGGGAGAAGATGAAGTGGGCAGAGGGTGTTCGGTGCATGCGTGAAGGAAAAGGAAATAAAGAAAAGGCATAGTGGGTAGAGTTAGCAGAGCTTGAGATTTTGCATGTTCGGTTGAGCTAAAGAATAGGGATGGCAAGTGAGGTAAAAATGAAAAGGGGAAGGTGGCGAGCTTTTCGGTTTGGGGAGAGAAAATGGTAGTGGGGCTTTGCACCTGCTTTTCAGTGACTTCAAGGAATGGGCAGGGCATGTGACCTTGTGTGGTGGCTTGAAAAGGAAATGGCTGCATTAGGAGATGGGAAAGAGAAATGGCAAGATGGGTGGAGATGGTGTAAACTAAAAGGAAATGGCAGGGGTTAGGAGGCCATGTAGTGCTCTGCTCGGCTAGCAAGAAAAGAAATGGGAAGGTGTGGTGTTGGGGGCTCTCGGTTGAACATAAAGAAATGAGATGTAGTGGTGTGGCTCCTTTGGGGAAGGGAAAAGTAGAAACATGGCAGTGAAAGGGTGCAAGAGAGAGGGCATTCGGTTTGGTCAAACCAAATGAGCGATGGCATGAGGAAAAGAAATGGAGTGAGAAGAGGAAAATGGTAGTGAGTGTGGTTGGTGGCACAAGGATGAAGAGGAAAATAAAATTGACAATGAAATAAATAGCAGCAATTCTTCCTCCTTCTTGCATGCCACGCAAAAGAGCTCGCACTGAAAACCGATTGAGAAACAGAACGCCCTCGAGACGACGATCGCAACGCTATAACATGCGTCGCATGATTTTGATTTTTCGGTTGCGCTTGCGAGGAGGGAAGTTAGGAAAAGAAATGGATACACACGCCTCGCTGCGGTTGGTCGGACCGAAAAGAGAGGCGATCTAATGTATGCACCACGGTATGATTTTTGAAATGCATGTGAAAGCAAGAGACCAAAATAATTTTCTTTCATTGGTAGTCTCGACCAATTCAATTTAATATTGTCTGCTATTATTATTATTATCTTTATACAACTTTTAGACGACTGATTCGATTTTAAAGGCAACATTTGAATTAAACAAGGAAAATTTTTAAACATTGCCAAATTTTTATTAGATCGCCTACTTAAATATTAATATCTCGATCTCGAAAATCGGATGTTACAACTCCTCTCCGAGACGAAAGCAGCTCATCGAAGCAGCCCTCTCCACGCAATGCCCCGCAGCGCGCCATGTCCGCAGGCGCTCTGGCTCGGTCGCTTCGAGCACGCGGCGGCGGACGACGGCCGAGCCTCGCGGCGAAAGCAGCCGCGAGCGAAGCGGCGGCAGATTGGCCGCAGCGGCGAAAGGGCGTCAAGGCGGCAACGGGCGAGCCGGCAAAGCAGCCAGGCAGAGGTGGAAGCGGCGGCGGCGGCAGCGGCAGCGCGCGGCGGCGCGGAGGTCGAGGCTTCGCGCGGCGCCGGTGAGTTCCATTTCCGCTAACGATAGCGCCGACGCAGACTCGACCTGCGGCGAGGAGCCACGCCAGAGAGCGGCGCGCAGTGGGCGCCGCGACGCCACGAGCTTGGCGGCGATCCGACAGCGCGGTCGCGCTGGTGGCGCCCGGCGAGCGCGCTCGGCGGTGGCGCCTCGAAGAGGCGCGCACGACAACGGCGCAGACGGTCGATAGAGCGCGGCCTTCACAGCGGCGTGGCTTCTCTCCCGACCGGCACCGTGGTTACCACGGGTTCCGTGTCGTTGTCGGACGCCGCCCCGGCGGTGGGTGGCCTACCCTCACCAAGGCCAACTACGCCGAGTGGGCGCGTGATGAAGGTGAGGCTCAGTGCGGCACATGTGGGAGGCGATCCGCGACGGCGACGCCGACTACGACCAGATCGACGGCGCTGGATGCCCTCATCGCCGCAGATCCGCCGAGATGCGCTTCGCTCTCCAACAAGCGGATCGCCAAGGAGGCTTGGGACGCCATCGCCTGCGCACGACGGCAGCCGATCGCGCCGCAAGTCCACACCGCAGCACTTCGCGACGGAGTGGGAGAACTCGCCTTCAAGCGAGTGAGGACGTCGATGACTTTGCTCTCCGTCTCAACACTCGCTGCAGAAGATGGTACGATTCGGCGACGACACCTACGGCGAGGAGAGAGTCGCCGAGAAGCTCTTTCGCCGCGCCCCCGAAGTACAAGCAGATGGCTCGCCGATCCGGTCCGCTGGACCTCTCCACGATGACGATCGAGGAGGCGCGGTCGCCTCAAGGTCGTGGGCGGCGATGAGCCACGCGCTTTCGGGACCCGTCACCATTGGCGAAGCTCCTCCTCACTCGGGAGCATGGGTTGCCGGCCAGGTGGCAGGAAGAAGAAGAGCCTTCTTCCACGACAAAGCGCCACAGCGTGCAGCAGCGCGCAAGCGCGCAAAGACGCCGTGCAGGGGCGCGAGGACGTGCCGAGGGTGATGACCGGAGGCGCCGTGGCGGCGCTGCGGGCAAGCAAGAGCCCAGACGAGACGACTCTTGCTACAATCGCGCAAGCTCGGTCATCGGGCCAAGGATTGTCGGCACCACGACGCGGCCAGCCCACGTCGCGCAGCGGAGGAGGAGGAGCATCCGCTCGTTCATTGCTCAGCGAGCATCGACCACCTCGGCGGCACCGGCCGCAGCCGCTCTCTCCACCTTGACGAGCCAAAGCACACACCCTCCTCGCGCGATACCCGCAACGACAAGACCGACGGGTGGTGCTCGACACCGCGCCACCCATCACATGACCGGTCGACGGGAGTTCTTCGCCGAGCTTGACTCTAGCGTCCGAGGCTCCGTCAAGTCTGGGGACGCCTCCGGCGTGGAAATCAAGGGCGTCGGCTCCGTCATCTTCACCACCGATCGGGATAGTTCAACTTTCCCACAAGACGACGCACAAGACTTAGGGGGAGAATGATGAATAAGTCTATGTACTGTGGTCTTTGTGGGGTGGGCACATGGTTCTTGTGACCCTGATGCATGGTGGTTGTTTGCTGCCCCATCTAGGACAACATCTTAGACTAGCATCTTTTGACTAGCATCTTAGCATCTTAGAGGATAGCATCTAGGACAGGTTGTTAGCATCTTAGAGGACACAAGATCTAGGACACAGTTGTTAGCATCTTAGAGGACAAAGATCTTAGACTAGCATCTTGGCATATGCTTGGTGAGTAGTGACTTATAAATATGTATACCCAACCCTCAGGTTGGCATGACATTGTGTGAGAAGAAATAAACCAAGAAAAATTTGCCCCATCTCCAAGTGTCATCCTCTCCATGAGAGTAAGAATCTTGCTATCACCAAGAGCAAGAGTCCAGCGTGTAACAAAGACTGCACCCTTGTGCAATTTCTTCTCGAAGTGCACTTGCGTTCAAATGACTCCTATGGACCTTCCAATGCATACATAGACGCTGCAACCTCAATCTTCACGTATCCTATTAGTTGAAGGAATAATGCCGGTATATGCTGTTCAACTCATGTTAAAAAAGATCAGGAGATGTCTTGATGATGTGCATTACTATTTGACATCTTCAGAGCAAGAATTCTGTCCTTCGGGTAAAAAACAAGGGCCAGATGTCCAATCAGCATTCACCAGTGCCTATCAGAATTCAAAGCATGCATTCTTATGACCAATCCTGGACAATTCTTGCGCAACTTGAAAGCAACCCTTTGATGTGCACTGCTGCATTGCCGTTGCCGGGCAGGCAGATGCGATGCCTTGTATTAATCACCATCTAATGGGACGACTTCATTGCGAAGCATCAAAAGTCAGCCGTCGAGGACGTACAGGCAGCATGTACCTTCTTCTTGGATGTAGTTGAAAATTTCTCGGAGAACTCATAGGCCGTACGTAGCTGAAATACAAGGGTTTCTAACACTTCCTCATAAATGGGCAGAAGGTGATGAAGCTGCCATTATTTATTTATTTTTTCATAATTACAAATGATAATCAAGTGATGAATTGTTTAAAAAATCGAAAATAAAACATAAAGTTTATTAAAATATCTCAAGTCACCAAAGATCCATGTAAATTAGTGTGAATTTATTTGCTTTTGGTACGAATGAACCAGATAGTTGTTCCAAGCATGCAGGGCAGTTTTCCGGTCACCAAAATACCACACATCACTATAAGTCTGGTCTTTTGTAAATTGGAATGGCTAGTGAAAGGGTAAAACAGTGTTCCCTAAATTGATACTAGAATTTTCTCATCAGACTACACTCGGGACCCACAGTCAGATACTGACCTGACGCGCTCACTCCAAGGCACGCTTTAAAACCCCCAGCAGCCTCTTCTTTGGCCCTTCTCTGAACTTGACATTGATATCGATAAAATGGAGTTGAGAAAAGTGGTGCAGCACAAATAGGTACTTTCACAAGCCTTTTAGAGCACTTTCAGAGATACTTCACCTTCTCTTGTTTTAGGCCGTGCTTCTGCTGAACCAGATAGCAAAAGCAGAATGTCGATTTGATTTTAATTCTTGGTTTTTTAGGGTACATGTAGGGAGCAAGGAAGATGGACGAAGAAGAGGTTCACATCGCGGTCGGGAAGATCTTTAGGAAGGAGAAGGCAAACATACTATGGGCTGCTGCAAATTTCCCAAGGGCCACGATAGTTCTTGTCCATGTTCACTGGCCCTCCAAGCGGATGCCCTTCAGTAAGATCTTCATACTTCTTCAGCCAAAGCTTTTCCATCCTTTGTATAGCTCTAAGTGTCAGGGAAAACAATTTTATTTTGAAAAATAAAATCAGAGGGGAACGAATTGAACGAAATTTCGGTGGGTTTTCAAACAGGACGAAATTTGACAAAAACTTGGACGAAATTTGACCGAATTTGGTCCAAAATCAAATTTAGGATGTAATTTGTCTAAATTCAAATATTTCCTAAAATTTTTGAATGAATTGAAAATATTTCGGAGGGAGGCAAATCACCGAAATTTCAGCGAAATTTCGCCAAAATTTAATTTCCCTGCTAAGGGTCACCTACTCCACCTATGTACCTACAATTCAGTGTGCTAATTTTCAACTGCATTTAATAGGAAGTAATATGTCATCCAAACCTGTAAAGTGATTAGAAAATAAAAAATAGTTGAAAACAAGTATGACCATATTAGCTTCCAGCTGCTCCTAATTTTCGTACCAGGTAAGTAAAAGAATGCATAGCTAATGACTTCCCGAATGCAACAAACTGCTTTTTCGTGCTCTTTGAAATGCACACGGAGCAGTTGCAATGGGTGGTGAAATATTGTACAAGATTACAATCATAAATACTAGTGTTGTGATAACTGTTGAGGTATGGGTCCGAGGACCGCGGTAGGACACTTGCACTCATATAATCTGCTGCAGGACTCTTCCTCAAGAGATAAAGAGGCTTAATTGAATTCTTGATTTCTCATTGTTTGATTGATAATGGATACATGCTATCCCTTTTATTGGAGAGACCTGACTTGATCTCTAAAAATAATCTCTAAGGAAACTTATCAATCCAATCTAATCTTTTCAACTATTAAAAATAACATTCATAATAGATAAGATCATATCCCTAACAATAACATAATAGATAAGAATCTCAAAATAACCTACATAATCAACTATTCTTTATCCTAAGAAACTCGCCAACTATCTATGGAAAATAGATCACATGCTACAAAACCTGTTCACGGTCGCTGCAGTATCATGGTACTGTTCGTGTGTCTGCTACAGTGCCTCGCTAGGATCTTAGTCCGTAACACTAGTAATAGAATAGCTGTGCTTTATGAACATAAATATTAACAGGATAAAGTCTATCCTTTTGTTATGAGCTGTATAAATAATTGTTTGTTCCTATCCAACAACTGCAGTGGGTGGCAAGGTGTCATACAAGTTTGCAGATGAAAAGGAGAAGGAGATGCATAGAGGCAGAGAAACGGAAGCAATGGTCAGAATGTTATCACAATACAAAAGCCTATGTGGTACAAGAAAGGTGATGCTATTCTATCCTTAAATTTTACTTCAAATTAAGATAAATCAGGTTACTGCAGTGATTATTACTTATTAGAGTTTATTTGAAAAGCATTCTACTCGTCTGATATTTAGAAACTAGATACTTTGCCATGGGGCCTTCAGAATTTCGTCTTGCCTAAATGATATCATAATACTATTATATAAGCATGTCAGTGGACCTTCATACTAAAACAGGGGGAAATGAATTGCACCTGTATTCACTGGAACTTTGTCTGAGATCTACTATTTGAATCCCATATGAATCACGAATGAACTTAGACTACCAGTACTATAAAGTGAATAATTGATTTAACTGATGTTAATTGTTAAGCAAACAACATGTGGAGAGAGGGATCAATACTACAATAAGCTCCTGAAAAATAAGGGTAAAAGGATTGTTAATTGGCAGAAAACATGTTTTGTAAACAGGTATGTATTCGTGCAGGTTAGGGTACATTACCTTGCACACGATGACATTCTTGCTGGTGTTGTGAACCTGATAAAGAAGCTCAAAATTAAGAGAATTATCATCGGTTCAAGGTCAGATCTGAAATCTACATAGCAAACAACCCACTCCTCTCTTGGCATATGTTGCTCAATGTACAACCTGTACACAAACAAAACTAGTAGTATCTTAGCACATAAAACTAAACCAATGTATGCAGGAACATGTCAAAGCAAGCGGTGCTTCGCAAGTGCTGTCAGATTTGGGTGGTGCTCAATGGCAAACACATTTCCACTAGGTATAGTTCAGATATTCTCTGAACTCTGAAGTCAATTACTGCAGATGATCTACTTTTGATAACATCTGGGTAAAATCTAGCAATGACTTGATGACTCAGATCATTCTATAATGTAGCAATGATCATCTGGAGCATACTGGAAGCATTGGATATGGAGGGAGCCCTGAATTTTTGGCGTCCATACATGAGTTGGGTGACGAATCTGATGGCTACACAACACCACCCAGTGATTTGGTAAGTGGCTTCCTAGTGAAACATTACACATGCAGACAATAACAGTTTTCACTCCACATGTCTATGACCAAGGTTCAGAGTTTTAGTCCTAACTCTGTAACTCATGGTGTACTCCAAGGATACAAAACCCGTTACCGGAGGAATTCCCGGCCGGCCGGCCGGCGGTACCGGTAACCGGCCAGTTACAGGAAATCCAGGCAAAAACCTGGTTGAAATTCGCTTGAATTTGCTTAAAAATCGGTCGAAATTCAAAATTCAAAATTTGAATTTGCTAAACCGGAACATTTACCGCCAGTTTTGTGAATCTCAAATGGATGATACTGATCAATTAGCAACGGTATAATTCCCCTTAGTTTTGCTTTCAAGACAACTATTCTTTTAAGTTTGCCCACACACACCCAAACAAATGGCATTTGAGTTCACTCCGTGCTTAACAGCTTAAGCATGTTTGACCTTAGTTAATTTACCAGTGTTGCCTCAAAAGTATGTTCATGAGCTATATATGGTAAAAATACATGGCGTTACTTATGAGTTATGACTTCTGAAAGGTCCAGTTTGTGTTAATGAAATAAAGTGATTGCTTCATTCTAGTATGATGTGCAGGAAGCTGAAACATTGGATGAACATGGCATTGAGGAATCAAATGCTTATGAGGAGGTGGAAAACTTTTCTGAAGAGGGTGCTCATCAATCTGATGAGATACAGTGTGTCAGAAATAATACTGAGAAAGCTGAAAAACTGATGGTAAAAGTTACACGATACAACCTTTATTGTAGCCTTCTCTGTTTGAAATTAGAACCCGTAGGCCTTAGCTAACCATAGACACAAAAACATAGCTAGATGAAGGTTCCAACTTATGAAGATGATAATTTGTTCAAAAGAAAAATAATACTAATGAAGATAAGTTGGAAACATCGCGGGTCAGAAACAGAGAAATATGTGGTAGAAATCATATGGGAGATAAAAATGTATGTCACATAACATCAGTGCAGCATTGAATCTTTTGATTGCTTCATGTAAGTTTGTATTCAATACTCTACATTTGTTTCTGGACAGGAGGAGATAGAGAAACTCCAAAGGAAACTGAAAGAGCTGCAAGACCAGGGCCATAAGCATGAAGAAAGCATCTTGTCACCTAGACAGAAGGTTGCTTCACTGATGGAGAAGACCTTATCAAAACCAAGATACCCAGAGCTGCAAATTCCAGAGCACATTGCGCAGCTCTCCATGTCGCAGATTGAGAAAGCGACCAACAACTTCTACTCAAGAAATCTCATAGGAGAAGGAGGTTATGGTCCAGTGTATAAAGGAAAAGTAGGTGGCATGCCAGTGGCTATCAAGCTGTTGAGACCTCATGATAAACAAGGTTTCCCAGAGTATCAGCAGGAGGTAAATATAATAAACTCTACCAGGTCTTACACTCTTAATCAGATAGTAGCCTCTGACTATAAGAAACAGACTATTTCTGCACATTTCAACACCATGTATATGAGCACAACTTGAAAAAGAGAAATAGATGGAAGAAGTAACAAACTTAATTACATACATTGATGGATAAGTCTCTGTGTCGGCTTTTCTGTGTTGGCTTTCTGTGTCGGCCTTTTGTGTCGGCTTTTTGCTTTTGTAAAGGACAGCATCCTTGACTGGTTGTTAGCATCTCTAGGACAGCATCTTGACCAGCATCTAGAACAGGTTGTTAGCATCTTAGAGGACACAAAGATCTAGGACAGTGTTGTTAGCATCTTAGACTAGCATCTAGGACAGGTTGTTAGCATCTTAGACTAGCATCTTGGCATATGCTTGGCTGAGTAGCAGCCTATAAATATGTATACCCAACCCCTCAGGTTGGTATGACATTGTGTGAGAAATAAACCAAGAAAAATTTGCCCCATCTCCAAGTGTCATCCTCTCCATGAGAGTAAGGATCTTGCTATCACCAAGAGCAAGAGTCCAGCGACTAACAAGTGGTATCGAGCTATACTATCTCGTAGCCCGAGCATCTCCGCCATCTCCTTCTCCGCCTCGCAGCAGCCCACCGGTAGCGGCAGCAGCCCGGTATCCACGCCACTCCTCCGGAGACGGCAAGCGGCTCGTCGGCAGCCCTCTCCACGCAACACCCCGAAGCGCGCCATGTCCGCAGGCGCTCTCGGCTTCGGCCGCCTCGAGCATGCGGCGTCGGTGAGACGGCCGAGCTCGCCGCGCAAAGCAGCGCGAAGGAAGGGCGGCAGAGACGCCGCACGGGCGAAAGAGCGCCGAGGGTCGGCAACGGCGAGCCGGCAGCAGCCAGGCGAGGTGGAAGGCGGGCGGCGGCAGATGCGGCGCGCGGCGCAACAACGAGGTCGAGGCTCTGCGCGCGGCGCCGGAGCTCCATTTCACGACGAGAAGGCCGATGCGAGACTCGACCGCGGGCGAGGGAGCCCACAGAGCGAGCGGCGCGCGATGCAGCCGCGCACGCCCACGAGCTTGGCGGCAGTCCAGACAGGCGCGGTCGCGCTGGTGGCGCTCCTGGAGGAGGCGCGCACGGCGGTGGCGCTCCTGGAGGAGGCGCGCTCGGCGGTGGCGCTCCTGGAAGAGGCGCGCACGACAACGGCGGCAGACGGGTCGATAGAGAGCGCGGCCTTCACAGGCAGTGTGGCTCTCTCTCCCCGGACCGGTACCGTGGTTACCACGGGTTCCAGGCTGTTGTCAGGGACGCCGGCCCCGGCGGTGGGTGGCCTACCCTCACCAAGGCCAACTACGTCGAGTGGGCCGCGGTGATGAAGGTGAGGCTCCAGGTGCGGCACATGTGGGATGCAGTCTGGTACGGCGACGTCGACTACAACCAGGATCGACGGGCGCTGGATGCTCTCATCGCTGCAGCCTCGCCGAGATGCGCTTCGCGCTCCAACAAGCGGATCGCCAGGAGGCTTGACGCCATCGCCGCCTTCACGACGGCGCCGATCGCACTCGCAAGTCCACACCGCAGTACTTCGCGACGGAGTGGGAGAATCGGCCTTCAAGCGTGTGAGGACGTCGATGACTTTGCTCTCGTCTCAACACTCGCTGCGTGCCGTGCGATTCGCGATGACACCTACGGCGAGGAGAGAGGCGGAGAAGCTCTTTCGCCGCGCCCCGAGAAGTACAAGCGCATGGCTCGCTCGATCCGGTCTCGCTGGACCTCTCCACGATGTCGATCGATGAGGCGATAGGTCGCCTCAAGGTCGCCGGCGATGATGAGCCACGCCTTCTCGACCCGTCACCATTGGCGGAAGCTCCTCCTCACTCGAGCGGTGGTCGCCGGCGGTGGTGACAGGAAGAAGGGGGCCTTCTTCCACGACAGCGGCCACAAGCGTGGCAAGCGCGGCAAGCCGCGCAAAGACGCCAGCAGGGCGCGAGGACGTGCCGAGGTGATGATCGTGGAGGCGCCGGCGGGCGCGGCTGAAAGCAAGAGCCGCGACGACGACTTGCTACAACCGCGCAAGCCCGTCACGGGCTAAGGATTGTCGGCGATACCACGACGCGCCCAGCCCACGCCGCGCAAAGTGAGGAGGAGGAGCGGCCGACTGTTCATTGCTTAGCGAGCATCGAACCACCTCCAGCTGCACCGCCGCAACGCTCTCTCCACCTTGACGAGCCAAAGCACACGCCTCCTCGGCGAAAGTTCGCAAATGAAGATCGACGGGTGGTGCCTCGACACCGCGACACCCACCACATGACCGGCGGCGGGAGTTCTTCTCCGAGCGTGACTCAGCGCTCGAGGCTCGCTGTTTGGGGCGCCTCGGCGTGGAAATCAGGACGACGCCCGCTCTAGAATCGGGATGGCTCAGATTCTCACAAGGAGACACACAAGACTTAGGAGAGAATGATGGATAAGTCTCTGTGTCGGCTTTTCTGTGTCGGCTTTCTGTGTCGGCTTTTTGCTTTTGTAAAGGACAGCATCCTTGACTGGTTGTTACCATCTCTAGGGTAGCATTTTGACCAGCATCTAGGACAGGTTGTTAGCATCTTAGAGGACACAGCATCTAGGACAGGTTGTTAGCATCTTAGACTAGCATCTAGGACAGGTTGTTAGCATCTTAGACTAGCATCTTGGCATATGCTTGGCTGAGTAGCAGCCTATAAATATGTATACCCAACCCCTCAGATTGGTATGGCATTGTGTGAGAAATAAACCAAGAAAAATTTGCTCCATCTCCAAGTGTCATCCTCTCCATGAGAGTAAGGATCTTGCTATCACTAAGAGCAAGAGTCCAGCGACTAACATACCTTGCTACCTGGAGAAGCATCTGATCTTTGACTAGGCTCAAGAAGTGCATGACATATCATATATAACCGGAGGAAATAAAATCGATGGTGTTTGGAATTCCCCTGCAGGTTGTGGTGCTGAGCAGAATCGAGCACAAGCACATCGTGAGGTTGATCGGAGTGTGCCCGGAATCATGCGGCCTTGTGTACGAGCACCTCCCGAACGGCACGCTCCTGGACAGGCTCTCCAAGGGGCTCGCATGGAAGGACCGCGTCAGGATCCTCGCCGAGCAGCGGTCCGCCCTGGCGTACCTCCACTCCAGCCGCCCTCACGCCATCATCCACGCCGACCTGAAGCTAACCAACATCCTCCTCGACGCCGGCAACGTGAGCCGGCTGGGGGACTTCGGGACGGCGCGCATGGTGCACATGAAGCCGCTGGAGGAGGAGACCATCTGCCGGCGGACGAATCCGATGGGCACGACGGGATACATGGACCCCGTCTTCTTCATGACCGGCGAACTCACCACGGAGTCGGACGTGTACGCGTTCGGCGTGGTGATCCTGCAGGTGCTCACGGGGCTGCTCGACCTCAACATCGCCGAGCAGGTGCGGGAGGCGGTCAAGATGGACGCCGTGCACTGCGTGTTGGACGCATCAGCCGGGAGCTGGCCGGAGGTGCAGACCGAGCGCTTGCTCCGGCTGGCGCTGAGGTGCTGCAGCCTGGAGCGGAAGCGGCGGCCAGCCATCACGTCCGATGCCGACTGGAGATCGCTGGACATCCTGCAGGCCATGGCAACGGCGGCAGGTAAATCCCGGATATGGAACCATGGAAGCTGAAGTACCAACATGCACCGGCATCTCTCGTGCTGCAAAAGGCCAATAAAATAGTTGCATTTCTCTTGCGAGTAGAGCAGTAGCAAAGAATGTACATTACAATAGACTGTACAAGAACAGAAGTTACAGCTCTCTAGCTCTCATTGTAATTAGAACATGCAAAATGGAGTTTCAATTAATAGATAAACGTGCACGTCGATTTTTGGTGGCGTGCACCAACATTTTAGGATCCAATTACAACATGCGGTATTATGTAGTACTGTACTAATCTCCCTATATATATTCCTGCTATAGCATCATAAACTAGCCCCAAGTTGTAACAAACCAGAGGGAGGGGTAGGTAGGTAGGTGTAGGAGCTAGCAAGTACTTTTTTTTTTCTTCAAAGAAGTGCAAAAACTTTGCACAACATTTCATTTAGACCAAGAAAATACATGAAGTATCAAAGGTACAACACACCACAACCAAGGGTCGTTAGACCCTCCAATGGCAAAAAGAAAAAAAAATTGTACTACTCCTCAGCAGGCGACTCCAGGTTCGATGCCGACCCCAAGTACCAATGGTTGTGCTCGCTACGAATGCATATAAGTAGTTGGTCGATAGAAATCATTTTATTATTGAAGATCCTTTTGTTATGCTCCTTCCAAATCATCCAACAGATGAGGATGATGCACGCATAAGTCTTTCCTGCAATGTTTAGGAACGTGGTTCCCGACGACAATCCAATGATCTTGAAGAGAGGGCTGACCCACAGGAACTGCACCAAGCATTCCGACATGGCTTAAGAAGTGCGCCCAAACGTTGTCCCGCTGGAGATTCGCCCGAACAAAGAGATCACAACACTAGGGGATGCCGTGCATAGTTTTATCCAGTGGCCCAAGAAGGACATCGTCCTGGACCCAGCAGTGTCACGATCTCAACACGACCATTCCTCTCCAACGGGACCCTCCATGACTCCACCTCATATTTCGCCTCAGAAGGCCACTTTTTCGGTTCCCTTGGAGAAGACGTCGAAGGAATAAGAAAAGCGTGCCACCGTATCGGGTCCCGAGTCGTCTCGCTGGAAGACGCTACCAATGCTTAAGACCAAATCGAATTCGACGGACGTTAAGGCGCCTCTCAAGTCCGGCAAGTCAGGAATATCCGCAAGTACATCATCGAAAACCGCAGTTCGACGCAGATTAGGGCGTCTTTGGATATGCTTGTCGCTTTGCATGCCCGGTACTTGGATAAGACCCAAAAGGAGGGTGCGACATCGAATCACCGTCGATCTGAGCATAAGCATTTCTTCAACGGGACGAACCACTTCGTCGTGGGCTTCAACGACCTATATGACCTATTCAACCTTGTTGGTCTTGACGCCTCGCTTTTACGATGTTGGACACTGTAAGTGCATACAATCAAGTTCTATATTCATGTAATACCGATAAATATCACAACTCATTTCTTATGTATAGATACATGATGAAAAATATCCAGGAATGGAAAGAACCGGTGGGTTTTCTCGACCCACATGTGGTATCCTTGCAAACCGTCCAAACAGACTCATCCTTCGTCGAGAAATACATAACGCAGGCATTGCTTCGTCACCAGAACATGAAGTACATCGTGGTGCCCTACAACCAGGGGTAAGTGTCACTACTTGCTCTACAAATTTTATTTGTACTTTATACGCAGCACGAACTCAGGTTTAATGACTATAGTGATATACATGAGTAGGTACCACTAGATCCTTTTAGTCATCATACCAAAGAGGAACCATGTGATATACCTTGATTCCCTAATCCGCAACAACCACAACTTTAGCATTCTGGGAGGAATACTCGACAGGTATGCTTATTTCCTTCATACATAACTCTATTTTAGTCTTCATTAGTTTGAAATGGTCGAGGATAACTTTTTGGAATCATGTAGGTCGTTCATCGACTATGTTGCCAACAAAGGAATATACGATGGAAAGAGAGCCGAACTAACACACAGGACAAAATTTCCGGTACGCGCTACAACACGATAATCCTATATCATACTTCATAATAACGCATCTCGAACTGATATATGTAATTCTATTTTTGTAGTGCCGCTAGCAAAAAATGATGAGTTATGTGCAATCTACGTTTGCCATCATATGGAGCAAATCATTAGAGGTAGGAAGAAGGATCCCGATGTTTGTGAATCTCGAAATAATTATTTTCTAATTATAAATTTAAATATATATGCTTAACACTTTACTCTTGCTAGCGACTGGACCTTGAATATAGAATTAGATGGACTCTTTGCGAATGAGATCAAGGACATTCGAGGAAGCTCTGCTGACTTTATCATATCGAGAGATAATTAAGGACACAGAGAATTTCACTCATTGCCGACCCAAAGACATCACCCCGCCGACACTTCTCAACCACGCAAACAATTGACTCAATTGTAATCCAATTTATTTTGTAACAATACTTGAACAAATGTGATCTTTTGTAATTTATTTTGAGTAATGATCGATTGAGTTTGTCGACAATTGATACGTGATGTATCTGTTTCGCATGCTTATTTTCGAGAGGGCATGGCTAGCAATTCACGAGGCTAGCCAAAATCGTAAAAATGTAGTTAGTGTAATGAACTATCACAGACGGTTACGTGTAAAACCGCTCAGTGAATGCGATATCACGACACGGTTCGCACACCCAAACGTCTGTGAAGTCAGAGTATCACAGACGGTTCTGTGTAAAAACCGTCTGTGATACTCTGTCTTCACAGACGATTTTTACACGTAATCGTGCGGATATCGGCATTCACGAGCGGTTTTTATAAAAACTGTCAAAACCGTCAGTGATACTGTCTTCACGCATTTATTTTTACACGTAACCGCTCAGTGATATCTGGCATTCCTGCACGGTTTTTATAAAAATCGCTCGTGATATTCATATCATAGACAGTTTGCAGACCGTCTGTGATAACCACCTGTTATCAGAGACCAACTTATCCGCACGGTTCAAAACCGCTCGTGATGGCCGCTCGAACCGCTCTCGTGATGGTTGTTTCTGTAGTAGTGACTTATCCTTCCAGAAGTTTGCCTTATCACCCTTTCCGATGGTTATCATCATGGACGCACGGAACAATTGGTGGTCTTTCTCTGTTATCGGAAGCGGCATCCCATTCCATTGTTTCTCCGGTGTCTTCCATTGATGCCAAAGCCATCAAAGACAAAGAGCACAGCTAAATGGCTCTAGGCACAGGACCCCTAAGCCACCAAACTTTTTTGGACGACGAATGCGCGCGCGATTCACCCAAAGATTTCCTCCAAAGACGTATGTCGTCTCCGGTCCAGAACGAAGCTCTTCGACGTTTGTCTATCTGCTTTAATTGTCCAGGCAGGTAACTCAGTTGCTGTTAGATGGTACATTAGTATGGCTGTGATGACCGCATTTAACACCACTAACCTTCCTGCCTGGGATAGCATGTTCCTCTTATACCCACTCAGCCTAGCATGCACTTTGTCGAGTAAGGGTTGAAACAACACCTTCCCTGGCTTGCAGCGGGTGAGTGGTAGCCCAAGATAATTGCATGGCAGCTGCAGTCGATTAGCCGAAAAGTTTTCTAGGATTTCATCTAGTTGTAGAGATTGACATTGGATTGGTATGACAGCACTCTTGGAGATGTTTATGATGAGCCCTGTTACCTCACCGAAGATCCGCAAGATCTCCTTAAGATTATCTACGTCCTCCTTGCTTGGTGATAAAAAGATCATTGCGTCATCAGCATATACAGACAGTCTTGCCTTCATGAACCTTCGACTTAGTGGCGTAAGCCACCCATGCTGGTCTGCCAACTCGAGAATACAGTGTAGAGCGTCAATTGCCAAGATGAAAATGAACGGAGAGAGGCAATCTCCCTGCCGTACCCCACATGATGCCTTATGTGTGGTCCCAGCATGCCATTCAGTACAATCCTAGAGGTTGATGTACTAAGCATCATTGCAATCCATGCCCTCCATCGGCCTCCAAAGCCCCTATGTTGCAACATGTCTAGGATATATGGCCATGCAATGGAGTCAAACGCCTTGGCGATGTCCAATTTTAACAGTAACATTGGAACCTTGGAACGGAGATAACTTCTGGCGATGTTTTGCACGTATAGGAAATTGTCAAGTATGGTCCGCTTTTTAACGAACGCACTCTGGCTTTCCAAAATAAAAACATCCATGTATTTGGATAGCCTAAGAGAGAGCAGTTTAGAAAGGATCTTGGCAATGCTATGGATCAAGCTGATTGGCCTAAAATCAGAGATTTTGATTGCTCGATCCTTTTTTGGAAGAAGTAATATGGTGGCCGTATTGATTTTGTGGAAGTGCGAGCTATTCATGGCATGTATTTTCTGGAAAACTGATATGATAGACTCTTTTATGGTTTCCCAACTTGCTTTAAAAAACTCCCAGTGAACCCATCTGGCCCCGGGGCTTTGTCCGCCGATAGCTCATCGATGGCCGTCTTAATTTCTTGTCCAGTAAAAGGTTGCTCGAGGTTGACTAAGGCGCTGACCGGCAGCATCTTTAGCCCTAGCAAGTCCCATCAGAAGGTTCAAACTGCCGGCTTTGCAGTCCCTAGTAGTTATGTGTAGCGCTTGTATAGTGCATTCTCTTTTTCTGAATGAAGTGTAAATGTACTCCCCTGGTGCTCCAGGGTATGAATGAGTTTCCTCCTTCTTCTTGAATTAGCTTTTGAATGGAAAATTTTTAGTGTTCGCATCTCCTAACCGCAACCAAGTTAAACGAGAGCACTGCTTCCATTTCATCCTTTGAATGGCTGCCAATCCCAGAATTCTTAATTTGAGCGCTACTCGAAGGTCATGTTCTGCTTGGGATAGTCCGCGATGCTCTTGCGCTTTATCAAGGCGGAGAACCACCTCAAGCGCCAAATGCAACTGCAATTTGTAATCCCCAATTTGCGATCTGCTCCATGCCTTAAGCGCCCTCGTTGTGTTTTGCAGCTTGGCTAACAATGTTTTGATTGGGTCAACACCATGGACCGGCTGAGACCAAGCCCCTTGTACCGCCTCATTATAACTAGTCATTAGCGGCCAGTAGTTTTCAAAATTAAAACGTCTAGGTGGTTTAACTTGTTCTTCCCCGGAGATTAACAAAGGACAGTGGTCGAAAATTGAGGATGAAAGCGATCGTAGTTGACAGTTCGAATATGCGAGGTCCCACTGCATATTACAAAAGACTTTATCAATCCCTTCCAAAGTTGGGTTAGGTTGTTCGTTGGACCAGGTGAAGCATCGATCCTAAAGACAGATCTCCTTTAACTCGCAATGATTAAGTGGCGCTCTAAATCGCCCCATCAATCTTCTATTCAAGTTCAGATTGTTTTTGTCTGATGCTCTATAAATGAGGTTGAATGGTTGATGGCTAGTAAATGAAAGTAAGAACGCTATCGGAATGAAACTATCAATTCAGAACGTCACTGTTCACAACCATATATATTATATCGTCATGTTTCCATGTTACAGCCATTCTGAATGTCTATTAAATTTGCTGAGTCTAAGTCCATTCTTCATCTCTCAACTCTTGCCCTAGTTTAAATTTCGTCCCCGAGTTCAATACCGGTATAACGCGTCCTCGGTTTCTAAACCGCAAAACCGTCATGTTTTCCTTTGAGGCGGTTTTGTGCCACGTGGTCCGAATATTCCATTCCACCGCGGCACGTTTCCACCGTGGACGCTGATGTGTACCGTCCCTACTTAGCCTCCAAGAACGCACCGCCGCCGCACTCGCTCTCTCTTTCGCTAGTAGGGATTAGGTTTTCTTTAGTGTTCCCGATGAGTGGAGGCGGCGCCATGGCGAGCTCGGTAGCTCAAGGTCGCCGGCGACCGGAGGAAGCTCAAGGTCGGCGGCATGGAGTGTACCCTCCATCGGCGCGGTCCATGGTCCTCCACATCGCCTATCCCGCATGTAGAGCGCCCGCCGAGTACGCTCCAACTATCCTTTGCCCGCGCGGGAGAAGGTGGGTAGGTGGATTTCATGGAGCGACTCCAACCCGGCACGGAGGTACTTGACATGCATGCGAGCGCGGGTTAGTCTTGAAGTTTTGGGTTTCCTGACTGATTTTGTGAATTGGTTGATTTGTATATTTGAGGGTTTCCTGATTTGTGATTGGTATTTGAAGGTTGGAGGCTGTAAGTTTTGGGCATGGTCTGATGATGAGACAACCCCGTTCCTGAGGCAGGTGCTACTGGACTTGCGCGATGTTGTTAGGGCTTTAAGGAAGGAGAAAAGTGAGCTCAGTGCAAGCTTTTTCGATGCAATACAAGAATTGAGCGAGGTTAAGTCAAGGAATGGAGAGTGTGTTGTAGCACTGACCGCCAAATTGAGGGAACATGAAGCTTCCCTAGTTGGACTCGATGCTAGGGTAGCAAAGCTGGAGAAACAGAGAAGGATTTTATTGTTCTTGTTCGGTGTTTTTGCTGTAATGTTAGTCAGTACTAGGATCCCCAGTACTATGTGTATGGCATGAAACTGAAATTGCCCTACCATGTAATAACTTTGCATGATGTATGAATGTATGAGAAACAGAGAAGGATTTTATTGTTCTTGTTTGGTGTTTTTGCTGTAATGTTAGTCAGTACTAGGATCCCCAGTACTATGTGTATGGCATGAAACTGAAATTGCCCAGTCATGTAATATCCTGCATGATGTATGAATGTATGATATATCAATGTATGAATGTTGATATATCCCTGTTCCATTGTCTGTCAATTTGTCACGATGTTTCCATGCATTTTCCATTGTCTGTCAGTCTGTTCACAACACATTGGATTGCATCCACAACCAGCACTGTGCAAGTAGTTCACAACCAGCACTATCCAAGTAGTTCACAACACATTGGATTGCATAAGTTTGGGAATGACATCATGCATTTTCCATTGTCTGTCAGTCTGTTTACAACACATTGGATTGCGTCCACAACCAGCACTGTCCAAGTAGTTCACAACCAGCACTGTCCAAGTAGTTCACAACACATTGGATTGCATAAGTTTGGGAATGACATTACAAGTCACAACGGGTATCATTGAACATTACAAGTCTAGCAAATACATGCCAACACATGAAAATGCACCAAGTCTGGAAATAACATTTGTGGCTATGACATCACTGATTAGTTGGTATACCCAGAAGCTTTGCAAGCTTTGAATTACAACTTTTCTTCATCTTGCTTGGAGTTTGCTTCTTCCTTTGGCATGGAGGTGTCTGAGCTTTGGCTTCACCAGAGGCTGAACAGATGTCACTTGGATGTTAACACATGACTTTGCATATAGCACAGTTGCCTCCAAATTCATAGTAGTAGAACCACCATGAGTTGTATTGACTTTGGTAGAAGCAGATGTTCTGATGATCCTCTGAGTTGGCATGCCAGTCAGAGGTACGATGTATTCACTAGAGGTTAGTAGTTTGCCAAATGCAAGTAATTGGAAATCAAGCTATGTAATTAGAGTGCATGATGAACCCACATTCGAATAGTTGTCCCTGTCCTCTCCGAGTACAAGGTTCCTACCCAGTCAGCACTCCTTTTGTCCGAGCAGTGGGTAGCTAGCCTTTCTCTTCCGCCTGTTTTGCACAAACTGCTAGAACCATGAACAACATCCTGCAATGTCATATGTGCATGAACTCTGTCATGTGCATAAACTATGTAATAAATAATAGGATATACTAATGGTAGTGCATATTACCAGGGGAATAGGGGTAGCTGATGCAGAATTCCCAACACTTAGAACAACATCTTGTTGACCCTGGCTGGGAGACCCTGATGTTTGCTGTGCTTGCCCATTTCTCCTCTCACAGCTAGACCTGTTGTGTCCAATAAAGCAATCGCTTCCCATCATCAAAGAACTCCCCATTGTAATGGAATCTAACAGCTAGCTTGGCGAGAGGGGATCCAGTGACGGGGGATCCGGCGGGGGGGGGGGGTCCGGAGGGGGGATCCGGCGAGAGGGGATTTCTTCTCGTCGGGAGAGAGAGTGAGTGAGGGAGCAAGTGTGTGCGAGAGAGTGAGGGAGAGTGAGGTGTTCACAGCATTTTGGACGTGCGACTCGGTCAACCACTTGCCAACGTGGACGCTACGGTGGCACGAAACCGGAATATTTGGACCACGTGGCACAAAACCGGCCTCCAAAGGAAAACATGACGGTTTTTGCATGGTTTAGAAACTTCGAGGACGCGTTATACCCGGTATTGAATTTCATGGATGAAATTTAAACTATGGCAAGAGTTGAGGGACGAAGAATGGACTTAACCCTTCTGTCTAACCTGAAAGTTTGAACCAAGCAAAATTAAACAGTTCAAAAAGTACCTGAGGACTGAGGTAGTAATGAAATCATAAGGACCTTTCATCAGTACGCTTGCTTCTTCTGTCCTCTTGTTAATGACACAGAGTCATCGAATTGGACAAAGCCTTCTTTTGAAAGATGTGTCCAATGCCCAAATTTGTCAAAGTTTCTTACCTATGCAAATCTCTGAAAGAATTCAACAGGTAAGATGTCGTTGTCTCAAATGACTGACAAAATTGCCAGTAAGTACAATCTGCTCAGAAACATACAAAACGAATTATGCGTGACGAATCAACTGGGATCCTCTGAAGTCAGTAATCACGAGGAAATTACATCGCATTGCGCACAGGACATATGGAGCTTGATTTCTCGCAAGAATCTAGTATATCCGATCAAACCGGTCAGGACTGCACCCTTGTGCGTGCAATTTCTTCTCGAAGTGCACTTGCGTTCAAATGACTCCTATGGACCTTCCAATGCATACATAGAAGCTGCAACCTCAATCTTCACGTATCCTATTAGTCGAAGGAATAACGCCGGTATATGCTGTTCAACTCATGTTAAAAAAGATCAGGAGATGTCTTGATGATGTGCATTACTGTTTGACAGCTTGAGAGCAAGAATTCCGTCCTTCGGGGAAAGAACAAGGGCCAAATGTGCAGTCAGCATTCACCAGTGCCCATCAGAATTCAATGCATGCCTTGAATTCTTATGACCTATACTATACTAGTAGACGACCCGCGCCTGCGCCTTGCCGCTCGAGACATGTGGGGCCAGGCGCGCCCGTGACGATTCGCGAAGGCCTGCGCGTGTTTCGCCGGGCACGTTGGAGGGAGCAAGAAGGCTAGCGAAGGCCGAAGGCCAGCGCCTGCGCCCGTTTCGCCGGGGAAATCGAACGAGCGACGGCGGAATCGGACGGCCAAAAAAACATGTCCATGTGGCCTGTCGATTGGAGGCTCAATTTTCGCTCGGTTTATACAGTAGGATCCTGGACAATTCTTGCTCAACTAGAAAGCGACCCTTTGATGTGCCTTCTTGCATGTAGTGGGAAATTCATAGGCCGTACGTAGCTGAAATACCGGGGTTTCTAACACTCTCATAAATGGGCACAAGGTGACGAAGCTGCCGTTATCTATTTCATAATTACAAATGATAATCAAGTGATGAATTGTTAAAAAATCGAAAATAAAACATAATTTTTATTAAAATATCTCAAGTCACCAAAGATCCATGTAAATTAGTGTGAATTTATTTGCTTTTGGTACGAATGAACCAGACAGTTCCAAGTATGCAGGACAGTTTTTCCTGTCACCAAAATACCACACCACTACAAGTCTGGTGTCGACGATCGAGTCGTCAATATCATGAAATAAATAGAGGAAAATAGCAAAAAAATTCTTGGAAGAGAATGAGACTGCTCTTTATTGCTATGAACTGGCTATTACAGGAGGTACCTTCGATAAGGCAGTGGACTAATCCTAATTACACTGAGCGTAATGCTATTAAATCAGACTTGAAACATGAATCTGATGCCGATTGGTGTGCTTCAATATGATGCAATGCCACTGAATCTCTTCTCCTCGTTCCTCCGCGCTCCATCCTTAAATAACCACTGAAGAGGTGACAGTTACTCTTGGAGAAGACGCCTGTTGGGAAGTGTCGCGACTGGTCAAAGCTTGGCGGCAGTTGATGAAATATCAACCATTCGACGGTTAAGTGCCTGTGAGACACTCAACCGTACAATGGTTGTTTGTCAGTGTCTCAGTATCATGAAACGTTGTGTGGTATGGAATATACGCAATGTGTTCTATTTATCACACGGTAAGGAATATACTTGGAGTTAAATCCAGATGCCCGTTCATGACTTCTACGAGGAGTTAACTGGTCGGGGACTAGGTACACGACCTTGTCCGACCAGGGTACTCATTATATAACCTCTGGAATCTTTACGACCACTGAGGTCGTTAGCCTTAGGGGTTACGACCACGAAGACGTATGGTCTTTTATTATGTATTAAAGTAATACATAGAGATTTTAATCCTCGTCAGCTAGCCCCCCGAACTTTAAATGAATTGGTCGTGTGAACACTTTCTTCCCACGAAGTCGTATCGGGCAGACCCTCATTTAATGTCATGACATTTGAGGTGGTATGTATTCACTTTAAAGTTGAGAATCTGCCTTGAGAACCAAAGAGTTTTTATGTCTGTTGGAGAAAAGGTTGTGTCCGTTGGACTTTTGGGTAACTCCCGATTGTAGTTAAAGATCTGAAGCTATAAAATCCCTATTGCGCACTGCCTTAGAGTTTTTACGCTTCCAGATTTCCTTCAGACCCTTTCATCTTCTTGCTAAGAATTTTCTTCCGACCTCCTTTGTTCTTCTCGCCCAAATCTTTCTCTGACCACTATTCTAAACCTAAGCATGTCGGATTCGATCACTAAGTGGTTGGTTTCTGATTTGAGCAATAAAAAAAGCTCAAGGCTCTAGAGGAGATTGGGATGCTTCCGAATAGGAATATGATTAAATGAAGGTCGACAGCCGGAGAACACTTTTCGAGCCGTGAGGAAGGGAAAATCCCTATTTTCCTCGCGTACATTGAGTGCGGGCTTAGGTTGCCGACTCACAAATTCCTCTCTCGGGTCCTGGAGTACTATGGAGTTGAGTTGGTGAACTTGGCTCTGAACTCCATCGCCAATATCAGCATCTTCGCCTATCTATGCGAGGCGTACCTAGAGATCCAACCAAATTTGAGGGTCTTCAGGTATTTTTACCAGATGGCGAAGTCGAGGAAGTCGACGGCCGGACCTGGGGAGTGTTCGCTGCGCCTCCACGACAGAAAGGCTGATGAGTACATCCAAATGTACTCAAAATCTTTGTGGTCATCATGGAAGGAGAACTGGTTCTACATGATAGTTACAAAAGACAATAACAAGGAAGGATGGGTCGAAAGGGTGGTCGATGTCATTCAAGACCTTAGTGCCAAGGGATTGACTGCTTGGCACGTGGTTAGGGACTTTTCCATGCGCCATATTAGTCCCTTGAAACTTCGAGAGCATTCCCTGATCTGATATATTGGTCGTGACGAAGCAATCAAGGACTCAAAGAATGGTAAGTCTTGAGAGACTCCAACCAATATGGCCTATTTAGTTGATTATTATTTTTTACCTTGGAATCTTTTTGTCTTTTTGAAGTCCTTTCCTCTGATAAAGTCAAAGAACGAATCAAATGATCTCGCACGGGAGCCCGATATCAAGGTGCATTCCGGGTATTTTGGCGATCATCTCTGAAGAAGAGAGACAAAAAAGACTCAAGGTAAATAACCACTTTTTCTTCATCTCTTATATAACCTCCGATCTGTATATGATTTTGCTCAAATATGTAGGCGGTCGGGATGAGGTTTATCGAATCCGGTGAGGATTCTTCCTATATCGTTGTTCCGACCGATTCCTGCTCAGAGACCGCACAAGACGATAGTCTCTTAAAGGTAAAAAAGAGCATTTGCAGACAAGAATATATAATTTAGATAGAAAATTACATCGCCTAATTAAACCTGAGTTGTATTTCAGACGGGAGAAAAACGACCATAAACCGGAGTGCGAAGGTCAAAGGCCCCAAAAGGGTTGTGACCAGACTGGCGGTTGCGACTGAGGCGACCGTCGTGGAGGTCGATGAAACCACTATCTTCGAACAGATGGTCGGGGATCCTATTCTTGACCAACTGGTTGAGGATATTACTTCTGACCTTCTCTTGGAAGATGTGAAGGGTCTAACCAGCTGTACCGGTTTGGAACCGGTGGAATCGATTGAGAAGAAGAGGAAGGCAAGCGCTCTGGAGTATGCTCTAGTGCCATTCAGGCTAAAAACCAAAAAAGACAACCAATTACGTATACATGAAAAAGACTGATGTAAGTACTGGCCTTTGATGTTTCTGGTTTTGTGAAGTCTTAATCCTCCTTTCTTTTGTTTTTGTAGATCCTTTGGAGTTCCGATCGTTTCCGACCAAAGCACCCCTCGGGAGAAGATTCCTGAGGAAAAAGAGGTCGAGCCAGCCCCCGAGCAGGTGATTGAATCGGTGCCTATTCAGGAAACAGTTGTGGCTCTAACCCCACCCATGGAGGTGAGGGATCTCAGCAGGTTTTGACCTCTGCTGGGAAGTCTCCTCTTTCTGTCAGTTTCCCTTGTCACCATTGGGTCTTCAACAATGAAGAACTCGATGAGGCTTAGGGAAGAATATCGGATCGTCAAGCAAAGACGAGTCTCGACTCTATTTTTTGCCGAATATAATAACATGACAATCCAGGTAATCCAGGTAACATGCACAAAAGCTTCTCAAGGAGTACGAGGATATCAAATTCAAGGATGGTGATTCGGTGGACGACTTCTCCATGAGGATCACGGGACTCGTCAACAATCTCCAAATTCTAGGCGACACGTTGGAAGAAGAAAAGGTAGTCAAGAAATTCCTTCGTGTTGTGCCACCCAGGTATACACAGATGGCAATTTCGATTGAAACACTGCTTGACATGAGCACGTTGTCGATCGAAAAGCTCACCGGCCGGCTTCGATCAGTGGAGCAACGCTACGCGTGTGATGACTCGAATGGCTTCGATGGGCGTCTGCTCCTCACTGAAGAGGAGTGACTCGCATACACCAAAAAGAGGAAGCAAGGCGACGGCTCCTCCGGTGGTGATAACCGTTATCGCGGCAAGCACGTGGCCATGGCGCGCAAAGGCGTGCATGACAAAGAAAGGCGATGGCTTGTCCAGTGTGCGTCGTGACATGTCGCAGGTTTAGTGCTACAACTACAATAAGTACGAGCATTACTCTAGGGACTGCCGCAAGCCTAAACACGCCGAGCAAGTTAATCTGACGTAGGTTGACAACGACGACAACGAACCTACGCTTCTCATGGCACAAGTGTGCGCGCTCACCGAGGCTTCTGTGGGCGCATGCACTAACGTGGTGCTCGGCGAGGTGCACATGCAGGTGCATCTAGGGCGCGAGGAGGACGCCCACAACGACGCTTGGTACCTGGACACCGGTGCCAGCAATCACATGTCCGAGTGCCAGGCAAGATTCGCGGAGATGGACGAGAGCGTCTCCGGCTCCTTCAAGTTCGGTGACGGCTCGGTGGTGGATATACGCAGGCGTGGCACCGTCCTGTTCATTTGCCGGAATGGGGAGCACCGTGCGCTGACAGGGGCGTACTACATTTCACGACTGCGCAACAACATAGTGGGCCTCGGGCAACTCGACGGGAACGGCTACCAGACACTCATCTAGGACGGCGTGCTCACGATTCGCGACCGACAGCGTCGCATACTTGCTCGAGTAAATCGCACTCGCAACTGGATCTATGTGCTTACCCTCAGCATTACGGCCCGTGCGCTGTCCGGCGATGCGGCGATAACTCGTGGCGGCGGTGCAACGCGCGATTGATGTTTCATGGGGCAGCAAGGCCGCTTGGATGCGGAAGCCGACGACGTGTGGCAATGTGTGGGGACGCACATCGGGCGCGGGAGCTGGCAGCGCGCGGCGACGTGGTGGAGTGCGAGCGGCCGGGGGTGCGCGCAGCGGGTGCACAACACGCATGGCACAGTGGGCATAGCACGGCGGGCAGCCGCGATGCACAGGCGCACGCAGGCGCGAGGCGCGGTGCCTACGTGAACACGTGGCATGACGTCAGGCCGGCAGGACCGCGCACGAGAGCGCACGCATGACGCACGGCTCAGTGGCCGGTGGCACGGCGTGGCTGACGCATGGTGCCACCACAGTCGGGGTGCGACACGAGGCAACACACGATAGTTAAGCATATACTCTGGTATATTACTGGTACGCGGAGCTATGGCTGTCGTTACGCGAAGAAGTTAGAGGAGTCACGGTTTGTCAGCCATAGTGATAGCGACATGGCCGGCGATGTCGATGAAATAAAAAAAAATCACATCAAATATTAGAGGGTGTTTGCTGAATAATCCAATGTGCTCGTTCCCGTTCAGCAGTCATTGATTTGCCTTGGCGCCGCACCTCCGTCGTGATTCATGAAGAGCATTGATGACTGACGTTGCACGTCGTGGAGGCGTTAGTGCTTTGATGTTGCACGGCTCTTCGGTTACTTATTTTTTTGCATTGTAACGTATGTAGTTATGCAGGCTCCATTGCATGTATTGATGAGAATATAAAGCGATGAGAAAATCAATGAAAAGCAACGGCAGTTCAGCAGCACCAAAAATCAGTCTGTGTGTTCTGTTTGCTGTCCACGCTAGCGCTAGCGTGTCCAAGCGTTCGTATGCGTAAACACCGGCGAGCGGGCTAACAGTCAGGAACGGTGGAAAAGATCTGGAAGAGAAGTGCCATACCTATGGACCAATCCAAAACGATGCATCCCATGTCGCTTTTCATCGGCGTTTTGACGTCTTCCATTGCTCTTGCTCTTCCCCCCTTCCAAATCAGAGCTCCCCATCCCATCCAATCCAATCCCTCCGTGTCGGAGAACCTTCTCGACGATGGCCAACGTCCCGCCCTTCAGATCCTTCACCCTGACACGACGGAGGCAAGTCCAAAAGCGTCGGAGGTGTGCCGGAAACGCCATCCCGTCTGGGGTTTGGTTTAGCAACCACTCCAGACCCTCTTAGTCAAAGAGAGTTCATGACACACATTTTAGTTGTCGGAGAACATCGTATTTGGGAGCCTGCGGTTTTATTCATTGTACTTATAATTATCGATGTATTAGGGTTTACACATATCTTGATAAATGGTTGACTGTATTGTCTTATGATCAATGTAGAAACAAAATTGTAGCAGAGTGCTTCTTCGAAATAGACTGAAGGTGAGAAGTTGTGATAACACACCTTTGTCACTACGGAACAAAATTTCTCGTGATAACTATAATTAGCTATATCGGGATATTACAAATGATAAAATGATGATTTTCTTGTGTCAGCCATAGTAACAACTGCCATGCGATTTTTTTTTTTTTTTTTTGCCAAATAAAGCATAATATACATGACAATTTATTGTCGCAATAGAGTAATATTTCACCATTAAAAAATTAAATGTGACAGTTTTTGCTACAAATACATATGCATTTGTGATGATGAAGCTGCCACGTATACTAATTCTAACTGTGGGGCTTCAATGCCACTAATTGCTATTAATTTGTGGGAAACAGTTTCGTCACAAGCTGCATCATTTGTGATGAAAATGGCACCACTAATGTAACTCATAATTGTGACACTTCAAATCGTCTCTAATGCGGTGATTGGTAGTGGTGATTTTCTTGTCACTAATAATTATATTATTTGTGATGAATAAAAATCCATCACTACGTTACTAGTGACGCCAGTATTAGTGACGACGCAGTGACAACTCAAAATTTCATCACAAGGCGGTAATTGTGAAGAAAAATAGACTTATAATGATGAAAATTGTCGTCACACAAAATGTAATCCCTTGTAGTGATAAGATATATGATTTCCTTCCTTTTGTGTATGTCTGTGTTTGATTGCCTGCTTGGCTCATCTATGCCTAATTCCTGCCTCCGCCCCTGTAACCTATGAAACTGAGGTTATAAGGAGAATGGTTTGGCTTTGACGGTGGCCACCATACATCGCCCACATGACAAACCTTTTGCTGAATCGTGCCCCCGTTCTGCGATCCAGGAATGCCTGAAAAACAAATACAAAGTAAGATTATGCCCTACTACCGAGGGTACATTCCTGTGTTACACCAGGGGTTTACAATTGGGGGAATTAATATTTTGCCCTCTTCTTAGTTGGGGTTTTAGAAAATACTCTTCTTCTCGATGTAATATATTTTTTGCGCCTCTCTTAGTCTATTTCTTCGATTTTTACCATCTTTGCATTATTTTAATCTTATTTGCCTGTTTTCCCGTTACATGGCATGCGAAATTACCCACTTGCCCTCGGTCGGCACAGCCCCATTCCCGTTTGCAGCACTGTCCACCTTGCTAGCCCAGGACGCAATGTTTATCTTGCCCAGCTGTAGCCCAAGCGCGGCGATCTCACGGCGAGTCCTGATATGCAATTCCCTTTCTGACACAGAAGACGAAGCCGACTGCCCACATTTCGGGCTCGACGGCACCGAACAAAGCGGGCTAAGAGATGGCGTGGTGGCGCCGACCTGGGTGCCACTCCTCGACTGCTCCTGGCTAGCAATCGGTGTCATCTCTGTGCCGACGTCCCTCATTGACACCGATTGCACCGACGGGCTCATTGCAACACACATCAACAAACACATGTTACAACACTTCAAGAATTTGTCAATGAAACCGAAAATATCCAGTCTTGTCATCTCTTTGTCGCAATGGCATTGTGTAAATTTAGATGAACTAATCAGAATCCCTTGGAATTCAATTCGATCGTATTTGTGTAGATTTAGATGAACAATTCGAATGCGGTAGAATTCACTGTACTAGTTTCACTTGGCGCCTCTCAAACGCGAAGCTTCTTTTGATGAGGTGCTTGTTCGCCGCCCGCTCACCGCGGCGGCGACGGCTCGGTCGGTCGCGCTACACAAGCGGTGCGCGTGAGCTAAGAAGATTGTCGAAGAGCCGCGCTCTTCTTCACATCCGGACGGCGGTCACGAACTCCGACGCGACATGGACGCCGCCACTCGGCGTGCGGTGGCCTTCTTGGAGAAGATCGGGTTGGAGTGCACGACGTGCCTCCCGGCGATCCACTTCTTCGTGTCGTTCCACTTGGACGGCACCTGCCTGAAGAACGGCCCAACCACCGGATGCGGTCTCTCTCTGTCGCGTCCGTGGCCATGAAGCGGAAGCAGAGAGCCTCGGCGGCTGCCGCCGAAGTCGACGCCGACGAGACCTCCCAAGCCCCGCTCCCCCTTGAAGCCTTCTCGGGCGACGTCTGTGCCGCCCTCACCGCGCGCCACGGCGCTCCTCCGCCCCCAAGACCGCCACCTCCTTGCCTCCGCCGCCGCCATCCGCTCCATTCTCGTCGACGATGGCCTCCTCCTTACACACGTGTCCTACCTCCCCGCGGCCGTCTCCACCCTCGGAACCGTTGGCCCGGCTAACCCCGCCGTCGCTTCCGCCCTCGCCTTCCTTCTCACCATCCTCCTCCCCCACATCCCCTCATCTCCCTCCTCCCTCCCGCTAGCCTTCGCCTCTGAATCTTCCTCCGCACTCGCCGCCTTCCTCTCCTCACCTGATGCCTCCCAGCTCCCCACCGGCACCGTGCGCTCGGTGGTCAAATCGCTCGGCCACTTGGCCCTCCATCTTGACGCTGCAGCCACTTGGAACATTCTGGTTGTGCGAAGAAAGCTAGCAGTGCTGCAAATGGGAATGGGGTTGTGCTGACCGAGGGCAAGAGGGTAATTTCGCATGTCATGTAACGAGAAAACAGACAAATAAGATTAAAATAATGCAAAGAGGGAAAAACGAAGAAATAGACTAAAAGAGGGGCAAAAAATGTATTACATCGGGAAAGAAGGTATTTTCTAAAAACCCAACTAAAAAGAGGGCAAAATATCAATTCCCCCTTTACAATTAGGCACAAAACACAAGATGCCACACTTTTTTGTCATCTATAAGGAAGAACAATGTTTAAAGGTATGTACACAAGTCTTTGCATTTTGAGCAAAATATATGCCAAATGCAATAAATTTGGCGCTGTCTGCTTCGTCGGTGCCATGCTGAATATTGTACAGGGATTTATAAACGCAAAACTGTTCTGTTGATGACACAGTTGTACCAGCTAGTAGATGTAGCGAGTTCTGACTTCTGACTAGCGGCCATACATGTACACTGTTTCAGTGAACGGTCAGTATTGCTGTGCTTGTTTCCAAAAAAAAAGCGCATCTGCGATGGAATTATTAATTCAAAATGTCAATTGTCACCCTTTACAACCATATAGATTGTCATCTTTACATTTTATTACCGTTCTGAAGATGCCTATCATGTGCAATCCCAAAGTCTAAATCAAGTAATCAATCAATAATAAATTGTACAAAGGCTGCTGAGGTTACAAAAAAGCATAATTACCTTCAGATCAGTATGCCCGCTCACAAGTCATCAAACTGGACAAAAACATCCTCCCAGTGACATGTCCAATGCTCAAGTTTGTCAGAGTTATATCCTAATGCAAATTGCTTGTAAAATTGTGCAGATATGATGACCTTGTCTCAAATGACTGGCCAAATTGCTATGGCCACAGAACCAAGCATTGTGTGGGTGGTTAGTGAAGGTGGTTGTACCCTCAGCCCACCAGAGTTTAAACCTCAGGTTTCACCCTACGTGTCTCATTTAGGAGGATTTTCTTTCAGTGGGAGGCAATGTGCCCGTCGCAAGCGAGGCGCAGGTGGTGATTTCGTTATTTCTTCGTCAAGCTCCATTCGTCCAGTTTTCCGTAGGCGTCGTGTGTGTGAGTGCATGCGTGTGGTGGTGTGCGTGTGTGGGGGCGTCTATGTGTTGTATGGAGTGTAATTTTATTCAAAAATCTTATTTAACATCCACAAAAGTGTAATCTCATTCAAGAATATGATTTAACATCCACAAAATATCTTTTATCGTGCAGTTCCTTCTCAAACTGCAATTCTGTATCCTTTCGTTTGTCTTCTTTGTTTTCAAAACTTTTTTCAAATTTTGGTTTATTTTGAATTTATTGGAGTTCTCTGGTTTATAAAATCCCTTTTATCTGTTTGTTCCGAATTCCTGTCAGCCCGTTCCTTCCCCGCACACTGACTCGACCAGGGCCGCTCGGTTTTGACCAGGTCCGACCGAACCCGTCTGTTAGCCCCTTGCTCACCTTCTCTTTCCTCCATCTTTTTCCTCAGCGACGTGCATATTAAATGTCGTTGTCCCTGCCTCGACGCATTTTTCCTCCCTCTTTTTCCTCAGCGATGTGCGCATTAAATACCGCTGTCTTCGTTGAAGCCCATCTCGCCCTCCAGTCTCCCCGTGCCCTATAAAGCAGAGCACCAAGGAGCCCTCGCCCTCCTCTTGTTTTTTCCCCCTCAACTCTCCCTCTCTCGCTCTTGTTGTTGTGGTTTGCTCAAAGTCCGAGTTCTGAGTTCAAGCCGCCGCGCACCTCCTCTCGGTCCTCGCCGCACCAGAGCAGGCCCCTTTTCTACCCACGTCAATTCGTGCCCCAGAGCTCCTTGAAGCAATCCCCTTACTCTTTTTTAATTTTGTTTCGTAGGGGCCGCTGCTTTTCCTCTTCTCCTTCAGTCCCGGCTGACCCCTTCTTCGCTGTCCTCCTTCGCCTTCGATCGCGAGCTTCCCCACCGTCGTTCGCCGTCTGTCGACCTCCTCCGACCTCTCTCTCTCTGTTTTGGTGAGCTATATGTGCCCTATTGTCCCTCGTGTTCTTTTGACCACGTCGGGTAATTGAATTCTTTTGACTTCGCCGGGTATTCAAGTCCTTCTTTTGACTACGTCGAGTAGTTGAATTCTTTCGACTTCGCCGGGTAGTCGAGTCCTTCTTTCGACCGCGTCGAGCAGTCGAGTCCTCCTTGCGACCACGTCGAGTAGTCAAGTCCTTCCGACCAGTTGGTCGAAACCTTCCTACGACCTTCTTTCGACCAGGTAGTCGAAGCCTCCTTCTGACCGGGTGGTCGAAACCTCCCCTTCGACCACGCGAAGTCGGATGAGTAATACTCAAAACCAAAGCTTCGAGGGCTTTATTCTCCTCCGTTATAACTCCAATTTAAGTGATTCTTGTTTCTAAATTTGTCTAAATTCAAGACCTTACTTTGGTTGTAGTCTTATTTAATTTCAAGTTCATTTGATATTTCTTTAGTATTTATTGGTTCTCTTTGCTTGTTTGTTCTTTTTTTCCGGTTCTTTCGTCCGAGTAGAGTTCGAAGAAGCGGGAGATCCCTAGTTTGATCAAGCACAAGGCTACCAAGACTCTCTTACCTTTAACCCAGCCTAGTCAATACTTTGATCATTTTGAACCTACATTTTTCACAAATTATATTCCTTTAAATTACAAAAATTGCATGCTTTAACTCTTTAAGCAAATGTATGTTAAATCTTAAGGTAGTTAAATACTCATTTGGTGATTAAGTAATTATTATGTCATCCTTTGTCATTTGAATCCAATATTTCCTTGTCACCCTAGTAACTATGTGGTAATTACTAGCTATAGGTTATACTTAAGCGACATGCTAGTTCTGCTTAAGTACATGGGCATTAGAATGCCCTGATCATCATCTCTTAAATCATGAAATTATTTTGGGGTAGTCATGGGAGGTACATGACTGAGGTATTTGAGATAAATCTGGTTCTTCTCCTCAAAACCCCAAACTTCTTTCACCCCATCTGGGCGGATGGCAAGATGGTGGGTGCTGACATAGCACGAGAATGTGTGGAATGACGTATGAACCGCCCAGATGACATTAAAGACTTAATCCGATGATGACCTTCCGTTGTAAAACATGTGCAACCATAAGTCTATAAACTACAACCTAACTAAATAATTTGTATCCATCAGTACGAGTTACACTAGGTAGATGACCCACGACGCCATAAGCCTCTGTGGTTACAGGTCAGGGTATACGACTTACGGGTCTATGAGAACGTAAGTCGTATGGCGTAAGAAGGGGTCTGGGTAAGGGATGACGTGGTATGGGAGCGTAACCCTTCTCAGGTGAAATATTAGCGGGTGTAACTAATACTGAGGGAGACATTGTAAAGGCTCTGTGATGATCTCTCAACCACACGACCACAGAATCATATGGGGCAACGAGGGTATTATCTTTTGTGGGTAAAGTGTACAGTCTCTGCAGAGTATAAACTGTTCAAACAGCCATGCCTACAGTCAAAGGTAGACATAGGAACTTTACTAGAGTTAGTTCTTTTTCAAAAACCTTTGTGGGTGTGATAAAAACTGGTCAGGCTGATGTAACCCTGATTTTGATTTGTTCTTGGGTGGTCGTACCCAGTATTGCTCCTAGGTGATCGTACCCAGTGTTGCTCCTAGGTGATCGTACCCAGTGTTGTTAATAGTGGTCCTAGCCACACTTCAAAATAAGCCTAGGTGGAGGTAGCCTCTGTTGTTATTCAATATTACACAATTACTCTATTTAATAAAATGTATTTTGGTCAACATGTTAAGTGATAGGATTTTACTAATATTGATAACTGAAAATATTGCTTTAGCAAATAAAAGAACCCAAGTCACCCTTGTTAAGCCTTGTATGTATATTATTGCATCTTGTGTGTTAGCTCGCAGGTACGGAAGTTGTGCTCATTCTCGCTCTTTCCCCCAACCCTTCAGACCCTATAGATCTTGGATATTATGCATTCTACGAGGACCAAGGCATTGATGGACAAAGAGATGATGAAGACTAGTCTAGCTCTAGTTGGTCGTAGTCTCTCCTCAGTCTAGCTGGCCAGTCGGTGCTTGCGTGCATCCAATATTTTTCAAGTTTTTTGTTAATATCGGACGCACACAGGTTTCCCTAGTCGCTTGCCTGTGGAGAGATGAGCTCTACCCCTTCTTCTTCCGCTGTAATCTCCGCTATTTTTGTAATGTAATTAGTTTGGTCTGTTCGGTTCTTATTGTAAAACCTAACCCGATGTGGTCTATATCACTCTGATGTTTGTAATATAATGTTAGGTTCTGTTTACATCGTGTATGAAATAATCTAGTGATATGTCTGTGAGTGCTATCTACTGATTCAGGGAATATCACAGTATTTTCACAGAGTACTCGGATTTGGGTCTGACAAATTCTGTCCAAATTTCTCCCATGGAGCTTCCGACATGGTTGCAGTGGTTTCTGTTCTGTATCTTCATGAATAGAAGGTTTTTTTATTAATTAATCTTTTTTAATTTTATTTTAAAGTAAACCCCTCGCGAACTTTATTTCCAATTTTGATCCCTTTGAACACGCCACCACCCATGGCGTGATAAAACAACATTACCACGTTGTAGGATAAGTCCGAAAAATAGCACTTTTGTCACGCCACTGATGGTGATGTGACCAAACAACACTGTCACGCCACTAGTTGTGGCGTGACAATAGCTTGACCAGATTTGGGCTGGCGTGAAAGTGTTGTTTTGTCACGTTATTGGTGGTGGCGTGACCAAAAGGGTTAGAATTGAAAATAAAGTTCGCGGGGTTAACTTTAAAATAAAATTTAAAAAATGATTAAATAAAAAAATCTCATGGATATGATGTGCATTTCTCCTGCGCATTCTCGGGGAAAAAAAGACCTTCCGACATGTCCAATCTGCGACATAAATAATCACGTACTCCTGTTTAAAGTATAATACCGGCATATACCGTTCAACCCATGTTAATAAAATCAGAGGATGTCTTGATGTGCATTACTATATTGTCAGCTTGAGAGCAAGAATGTTGTAAAAGCCACCTCCAAGGAAACAACAAGGGCCAAATGTCCAATCACCATTCACCAGTGCCCTCCAAAATCCAAAGCTTCCCATACTATGACTCATCCTGGACAATTCTTCTTGAACTTGAAAGTTACCAATTATCATATAAATCACCATCCAAAAGGGCAACTTCATTGCTAAGCATAAAAAAGTCAATCATCCGAGCTGAGGACATTATCACATCTTCTTGGATAGAAATTTCGTGGAAAACTCGCAGCAGAAATACCAGGGTTAGCAGGAACTGTAGACAAATCTCTTATCAGAATTCAGAAACCATGAAAGGGTTGATTTTGTTGTTTTAATTCCATAATTAAAAATGACACTTGTTAAATTAGGAGTTTGGCCAAGATTTTTTTAATAAAACAGAAATAGCTAAGCTCAATCAACATCCTCCCAAATTGTTCATAGATCCACAAAACTTCATTGTAGATCGAGTGATCGACTTAGTTTTGATTCATACAAACCAACCAGTTTAGCAAAAAGAAGCCTTATCCAAGTTGGGAGCAGCAGTTTTTCGGCCACAAAAATACCACACACCCCATTATTAGTTGGGTCTATTAGAAATTAAAAGGGTAAAACAATGTTTCCTAAACTGAGACTATATTTTTCTCACAGGATTATTCTTGGGCACAGTCTGATTCTGACTTGACTTGCTCATAGTCACCAATTGTAGTCTTTTTGGGATTAATTGTGTGTATCACGATAGGATCTCCACACTCTTTATTTATAGTCTAAAAATTGAATCTGACTCTAATACAAGACTAAATTCGACTCTAACACGACTCGTTATTAGATCCTAATATCAACACACCAACACCAATGCTGCTGCCCAACACCAGACATAGACCAAATCCAATATCACACTTTTAAAACCCCACCAGCCTTTTGGCCCTTCTCAGAACTGACCCTTCCCAGCAATAACAAGGCAGAAAAGTGGGGAGAATTGAGGAGAAGTTGTGCAACACAACAAGGTACTTACTTACCTTTTAGAACACTCCTGCAGATACTTCAACCTCTCTTGTTTCAGTCCTGCTCGTGCTGAAGCAAACAGCAATGACAACATCTTGATTTGATAATAATTCTTAATTCTTGAATCTTGATGGCAACTGTAGGGTGAAAGCAAGATGGATGATGATGAGATTCATATTGCAGTTGGGAAGAACATCAAAAAAGAGAAGTCTAACATACTATGGGCTGCGGCAAACTTCCCAAGGGCCACCATAGTGCTTTTCCATGTTCACTGGCCTTCCAAATTGATGCCCTTCAGTAAGATCCTTTAGACTTCTTCAGCAAATACTTTCCCATCATTTGTACAATTCAAAGGGCCACCCATGTGCCCGTAGTTGCAGTGTCTTCATTCTTCAGTTGCAGCAAATAGAGTAATAAACCATCTAATCATATCCTAGATGGTTGCTACACAAGTTCATGCAAGCTAAGCAATTAGAAACAATGATGTTCTACTATTTATTTGCTCAAGATGGAAACTTAAACCCCCTGCTAGATTGACTAAAACAAACTGCAAGTTCAGCAGAGTGCCACAGGAACATTAAAAATGATCTGATGATTTTAAACGCGGAGAAACCATACTTGAACCAACATATTTTTTTAGAAATATCTACAGGAAAAAGTTTATCATTATTGTTACAACTTACAAGCTGTGAACAAGCTGCTTGTCCCAACTCAACAACTGCAGTGGGCTTTGTGGTGTCGCACAAATCTGCGGATGAAAAAGAGAAGGAATTGCACCGACGCAAACAAAAGGAACAAATGATCGAGATGTTATCAGAATACAAAAGTCTATGTCGTACAAGAAAGGTAATGCTAGTTTGTTCTTAGACCAAATTCAAATAAGTAGAGCCAGACTGCCAACACAATACGTCTTTAGGACCATTTTGGAAAGTTTCTGTTTGTCTAATATTTAAAAAACTTGATAGTTTTGCCATGGGGCATCCAGACTTTTTTTCTCACCGAACTGATATCATGATGGTAAATAGGCAGGCTAGTAGCCCTTCTTCCTGAAGAAGGGGGGAGTTGTACTCACAAGCTGTAGAACTTTGTCTCAGATCTACTGTTTGCATCACATTTGGAAACATAAATCAACCGGGAGAGCTGGTGCGATAAGTGAATAGTTGATTGAATTGAGGTTTATTGCTAAGCAAACTGACCGTGTGGAGAAGAGGGATTGATATTTCATTAGAGTGTCATTTGGGAGAAAACCAGGTTTTATAAACATGTATTTTTTTCATGCAGGTTAGCGCACATTACCTTGTATGGGAGGATATTCCTACTGGTGTTGTAAAGATGATAGGGAGGTTCAATAGTAAAAGAATTGGCATCGGTTCAAGGTGAGTTATATAAGGCATTGATTTCACATTTTTCCTGTTTTATTTCTCTGTTTATGTAGACAACGGTGGAATGAAATGAAGAATTTATTTCCCTATTTTATTTCTCGGGCAACATGATATATCTATGTAGTCTTGAAGACGGTAAGATTATTTAAGGTAGTAAATGTCGGACCCTAAATTTGTAACTTAGGATCTACTGTATAAAATTGTGTCATTTCCTAGATCAGTAGATAGTACACACAGATACATCGTTGGCTCATTCACATACATCGCATTCATATTACAATGGCATACTTTATTACATAAGCGGGCCGTACAACCAACTATTTTACAAAAAGGGCCAAGCGAGCTAATATAGTACACATGGTGCTTTAAATACGTAAAGTAGGGATGAGAGCGGAAGCAAAATAGAAACAAGGGGTTGGTCCATTCACTCTGCCCATAGCAAGTGACTGTGGGTCCCAGCCTAAGCTCCTCCATCGTCTTCACCATCCGGTCCAGATGACACGAAGTAGGCATAGGGGTTTTGATCAAATGACTCTGAAAGTTATTTATGAGCGAGCATAAGTACACAACCGTACTCGCGAGCCAACACATAGAATGCAATTATTATATATGCAAGGCTAGTTAAAGGGAGGTTCAGGGTTCTTTTATTTGCACAGAGCTAAGTTTGAATTAGAATAGCTAGTAAGCAATTCCTAAGACCTAGCATTTTAAATAGCACAAGTTTTGATAAACTGAGTTTTATTGTAAAGTACTAGTTGAGGCTCCAACCTCCTACACCATTGGGTGGATCCATCCACCTAATGCTCATATTCTTTCTCAGATCACATCTCGTACATCTCACTGGTTCTCAACCAGGCCATCTCAAATCTCTGGGCTCCAATTCCACCCACAAATTATTTTATTAAAATAAAAGCTAGTTCAAACAAGTTCCCGGCACCGCCCATGACCGTGGGCACAGCTATCCAGATAGTTTTCTCACTCTGTAGAGTTCGTACATTTTACTTACAAGAGATAATCATCTTATAATGCCCCTAACACACTTCCATAGATGTGCGACTAAGTTGATTATCACAAGATCTTTACAATACCCCACCTCAACACAACCCCACACCGCTAGGTATCACCTCCTTGGGCCTCACCCCCGGGAGGTCTCCCACTAGTGCCGTGTAGTTTCCATGTGGCTTCATTACCCTCTACCCACGCCACACACCCACCAATGGTGATGTTCCAAGGCGAACAAATTATTTAGTCAGGTCGTACCCATTTATAGACTTGTAGGTGTATTGTTTCTACACGAGAAGGCCGTTACAAGAACTTGGTCCTTTCTTGACTCAGGCGTTACATCCACATATCCGCTCTTTCCAGCCGCCCGAGTCTAAAACTGTCTTTTGGGCTTTCACTTTTGTTTAGAAATATTTTTCTAGTCCAACATTCCAGCCAGGCTCCAACCTCGACTGCCTAACATCATTTTCAAATGTTTAATCATGTCAGGGCAAATCATTGTCCACATACTAATGTACCTAAGTAAGGCTAAGCATGACACTTAGGTACGGACTTATGTATACCATTAGTCTAGGGTGATAAGAATAGTATCCAAGTTCAAGGATTAGAAGTTTATACACAATTCTCATTAAGGTAGTAGCTACGAGCTAAATCAACATACTTGTATAAATCATAGCAATGCATTTAAATAATTTAAAACAATATAATAGCAAAAGTATGTGCAAAATGATCAAAGTCTTGACTCGCCTTGTTCTAGGTCTTGCGGGTCTTGGTCTTGCTCAACTTGATGTTCTTCGGGAGCTTAGCGTCTATATACGATGAAACAACCAAAGTCCAAATAAGCGCAAAAGATTCAAATTGCATTCAAAATTCAAACGAACTCCAAAATGAGTTTTTCGGTTTGGTTGGGTTGGGTTTGAATTTAGATAAATTTAGAAACAAAAATCATTCGATTCTGAGTTAAAATGGGTGAGAACGGACCCTCCGAAGTTCAAACCCTAAATTAATTCTTGAAAAAGAAAATGGGAGAGAGACTTCTCTCTTGGATAGATGGGCCTGCCGCCCTTTTCTTTTCCTTTTGTTTTATTTTCTAATTGGAAATTACATTAGTGAATGATAGGTGGGCCCTGGTATTTTATTTTCTTTTTCACTTATTTTCCTAAAGAAAATTTACCCCTGATAGATGGGGTCTATCTGCCTTAGACTCGGTCCACATGATGAGTGCATGGGCCGAAGGTCTACAACTACTGTGCTGGTCCATGGACACAGTCTATCCTATGCACTTAAGGTGGTGGGGCCCGAGTGTCATGGACTCATACCCAAATCTAACTTTAATTATGTCCTACTATTCATTCTTGGCCCCACATGTCAATCTAACAGAGTCTTATTAACTCAGTCCTAAGCAGAGGAGTTCTAGGGCGTTCTCGGTCGTGATTGCCGCCTTGAGCCGGGCCACAGGGGCGGCCGGGGAAGCCCAAAATGGGTCCCTCGCAGGATCGCAGACCCATTGGTGCCAGCAGCGAGGACTGGGGTGGTCCCTAGCGGCTGTGGCCTTCGTTGTCCCGCTGAGTAACACATTCTGGCGATGCCCTTGGCAAATGGAGGTGCGTACTAGCATCTAGGGGGCACGGGGAGCATACCAGAGTGGAGAGGGATGATGGAGATGGTCGGAGGAGGGCCAGCGACGAGGACCTGAGGCGGCGCTGGAAGTTCCTAGAGACGGTGATGACCTGCGAGGAGAGGGGAGCCGTGAGCTACCAGAGAAGCTCTAGAGAGTGATGAGGTTCTTGAGACACGAGCAATCGGAGTGGGTTCACCAAGTGAGATGCGACGGTGGTATGAGCAGTCTTGGCTGGGGATGGAGAAGAAGATGGCTTCAGCAAGTCCCTGCGGGTAAAAGACCAAATTAACAGGGGGAAAAAGGTTCTCATGTCCTGGAACATGTGGTGACACGAGGAATTTTTTTTTGATTTGGCTCCTACTGCTATTTTAATTGCAAAAATAGCATCCCTAGCATAGTATTTGCAAATCTAGCCCCCTCTTGAGCGCGGAAGCACTGGAAGACGACACGTGGCACTTCATGCGGTTGGGGAGCGCAGGAAATAAGTGACCAGTGCGGGAGGCCGGGCGAGCGCAGGAGCACGCAGACCGGCGCGGAAGGTGACGGGCCCAGCTACTTTCCGCGCCACTGGAGCGCGGGAGGTGGCCGTCACCTTTCCCGCGGTGCCTTAGTGCGGGATCAGTGTTGCATTTCAAGCATTTAATGCAATGCTTTTGCCGAACTATCAAGCATAATGCATTATTTAACAATTTAATTTGGCAGCATGCATAAGTTCGGCATTGCATTAGTTCGATATTTAATGCAATGCTTTGCTTGTTTCTTTGTGCTCTGCGCTCGGACCCGCAGAATCGGCGGCCACCTCCGCGCTCGATGCGCGGAAGGCGAGCCCCACCTTCCGCGCCGATCCGCATGCTTCTACACTTGCCCGGCCTCCTGCGTTGGTCGCTTGCTTCTCGCGCTCCCCGACCGCATGAAGTGCCACGTGTCGCCGTCCGGTGCTTCCGCGCTCAGGAGGGGGCTAGATTTGCAAATACTAAGCTAGTGGTGCTATTTTTGCAATTAAGGTGGCAGCAAGAGGCTAAATCAAACAAAAATTCGTGACACGAGTGGTAGGGCAGGGAGCTCACCGAGCGGCGAAAATGGTGACGGCAGTGCGGCGACCGAACTGCGGCTCGCGCACTCCTTTGGTTTCACTTCGTGGAAGAGAGGAGGAGGAGAATGGCGAGAGAGGGCAAAGGGGTGCTGCAGGTCGCTACTTATAAGCGAAAGGGTGGAATGGGAGCCGGTAGAGGAACATGGGGCGAGGTGATGGTCGGGCGCCAATGCAACATGGGAGCAGCGTCCGGGACACGACGCGATTTGGCAACGCAGTGGCGTAGACGCGACCTGCGCGTGGCGCACATGACGGGAGTTGGCCGCCAACCCTTCACAAGGTACCCTTAAACTAATACTATTACTTTCATAATTAGGCTGCTTCCAGTGCTCCACCCTGGCTGGTATTTTAAGCTGCCATGTAGGCAAAATGATGATGTGGCACCATAGTTAATGAAGAGAGAGGGTACTCAAAAAATTTATTGTGATCATGCTACAATGCTCAAATACTAGTAAAGATCATGCATGTAATTAAATGAAACAGCCTAAGATAGTACATTATAAGAAACCATGCATTGGAAAGATAGTATTCTAACACTCTCCATGCACTAAAGAAAGCTGCACTAAGATATCGCCCATTGGGAGCAGACCTTGAAGAGAACATAGCTTGACAATGAGGGAGCCCACCTCAGATGTTATTAGTCGTGGTTATTTTGCATCTCATGTTGCTGCAAAGAACAACGACTGCTGATCTGATAAATCTGTAATGCACCGAATACAAAAAAAAATTGTGCAGAAAGAGAAATGAAAATCTAACAATTCTACCTTTTCTAGCACTCCAATCTCATGAACATCCAATAGATATAAATCACCAACATATGTGACGGCAACAATGGTAACAATACCACCGAATCAGTCATCCCTTGCATGAACAGAAGATAGAAATGGGTTTGTTCTAACCTATGAATTGGATAACAGAAACATAAGTGCTATGGGATGGGAGGCTGACGATAATCGCAGGAAGAAGATAACATGCCTTGGATTTAATGATGCGACAGACAAAGCATGCCTATGCAGATAATAGGAGACCCATCTTGCATCCAGAACAAATCAACAGTGGAGATATATGTTCCCTGCTGAGATAGAATAACAAAATAGAAAACCAACAAATTATCTCTCTCGGTGCAACATGTGGTGGACATCTCTGTCTAGATCATAAGTATAAGTATTAGATACCTAAAGAGTTTGTGGCACGTCATTGTTATGACTAACATCATAAAAAAAAAGAGTTGTGTAACGCACAAACGATTCGTGGTACCGTTACAGCACCCACTTGAAGCGAAATTAAGCACCTACCTTAAGTCAAAATTAAGCCATATACTCCCTCTGTATTTTAATAGTTGACGTCCCCTCTCATTGTTTCTCTCACGTGGCCGTCAAGTATATAGATCCGGAGGTAGTACCTAATAAGCAGATCAGCGGCACAAGAACTACTTACATGGTCTCGCCAAGGGCGGCGTGCTGGCCATCACCGGCGACGGATCAGAGGGAGGGGGACCGTACACCAGGAGGAGTTTGAGGGGGCAGCTGCCGCCGGCGACGCCCGACTCCTCCAGGCGCTCCATCGACAGCCGCACCGTGCCCGAGCTCACCATGCGGCCGCCGTTCCGCGAGCGCTCGCTCCCGGCCTTGTCAACCAAGCCCATCCTGTTGGGCACGATGACCGACGACGCCGATGGATCGTACCGCTCGACGCGGCGGTCCATCTCACACGACTCCTGGGGCGGCGACCTCGAATTCGACTAGAGCATGCACTTCCCCTCCATGGACTTCGGCAACAACCTCGATGTCTCCATGGCCAGAGATGCAACTAATGAAGTTGGAGGAGGCGCGGTGGCTAGAGGAGGCCCGCCAGGCGGAGGAGGTGGCGCTGGCGCAGGTCGAGATGGAGGAGGCCAAGTGTCGGGCCGCCATGGAGGCGGCCGAGGCAGCGCAGCGGCTGCCCGACCTGGAGGCGCAGCGGCGCCGCAACGCCGAGGGTGAGCCACGCCTGCAGGCGCGGCAGCGACGCTGGGTGGAAGGACGTCCGGTGCGAGCTGGCGTGCTCCTGCCACGGCCACACGCGCGACTCGAGCGTCAGGAAGGTGAAGTTGTCAAACTCGGGCCGCCAGAGCAGTGATGTCATGCCCCACATCCTGGGGTCCGTGTCCGGCGGCTGTGAGTAGTCCCACGTAGGAGGGCGTGGTGGTGGGCGGCGTGGAGGGGTCGGCGAGCGGGAACGTGGTGGCGCAGTGGCGGACTCCTCCGCGTCCTCGCATAGAGCGGCGCGGCAGAAAGGGATGGAGAGGGTGGAGAAGAAGGTTGGGTGGTGGCATATGGGCCGAAGGCGGCGGAGCCAGAGGCGGCGGCGCTAGGAGAGAGTGGAGAGGAAGAGAGATTTGGGGAGGAAAAGCGCACACACTCTCTCTCTCTCTGATTAGTGTCTCACCTGTGGATTAGTGTCTGACCCGTGGGCCATGATGCCACGTAGGCGATAAAACCGGATGGGTTTGGTCCGAGGGGTATCTTGATCTGGTATTGGTAATTCAAGGGTGCAAATCAGACGGTTTTGGAGTTCATGGGGTATTTTGGACTTGGCTCAAAGTTCAGGGGTGTAAAATAGACTTTTCCTTTTTTTTTTATTTGGCCCTGTAGCGCCACGTAAATGTAAAAATAGCATCCTTTGCAGCGTATTTGCAAAACTAGTCCCCCGATGAGCGCGGAATCGGCGGGGAGCTGACGAGTGTCTTATTCCGCAGTCGCCGAGCGCGGCAAGGGACTAGAGCGTGGGACCGAAGACGCGGGCGCGGGACCGAAAGCAAAGGCCACCATCCGCGGTGGAGGAGCGCGGAAGGGGCGGCCACCTCTGAGTAGCTGCTCCCGCGCTCGGCGGCAATGAACCGCCGGGCCGCCACCTCCGCGCCATTCGCTCGCTCCCACGCTCGGCTGGACTGCCGCGTTGGCTGCTCGCTTTCCGCGCTCGGTGACCGCGGAATGGGACACGCGTCGGCTCCCCGCCGATTCTGCGCTCATCGAAGGGCTAATTTTGCAAATACGCTGCAAAGAAGGCTATTTTTACATTTACGTGGTGCTACATGGCCAAATCAAAAAAGAATTCCAGGGAAGATTCACGTAAGAAAGCATTTGTCACTCCACGTATGCTACTTTATATAAAGCATGTACACGCGACAAAAGTAAACGTAGCATAGCACATCAAACTAATCAAGGGTACGCAGGAACATGGCAGAACAATTGCTGCTGCTTCACACAGGCTGTCAGGTTTGGTTGGTGGACAACGGCAAACACATCTCCACTAGGTATGGTTGAGACATGGCTAAAGTACAAGGACTGCAGATGGCCTACTTTCATTAGCATCTGGATCAATTCTAGTTATGACCTGACGGATGGGATCACTATTTGAGTGCAGCACTGGAGATGGAGGCAACCCGGAATTTGAGTTGGATGGCCAATCTGATGGCTACACGACGGCACCAAGTGATCTTGTATGTAACTTCCTAGCTAAGCATTACATGTATGTAAAGTACCATGACAGTTTTCTGTACAAAAGTCTACAGCCAAGGTTTACTTCTATTTCTTGGTGCTTTCTCAACATGGTTCAACTCAGGTAGACAAAATCATGGGTGAGGAGGGGACAATTCAAATGGATTCATAATACTGCTCAACTGCTGGCATTACGATTTCCCTCGGTTTAGCTTTCTAAAACAACCTGTTAAAGCTTCGGCAATTAAAATCTCTGCCTATTCTCTCTCCTTGCCTGAATGCACATGAAAAATAAAATTCAACATAAGCTTGTATTTAAGCTTGTTTTAGCATAACTTTTGTTTGCCATAGCATAGCCTCAGAGGGGTGTGTTTTCACTAACTATATATGTTGCTGACGACTTCTTGAAGTTGTGGTTCATGATAAAACAATTGAATCAGTGTTACCTTCTACTATGATATGCAGGAAACTGGAACATTGACTGAAGAGAATTTAGAGGAAACAATTGCATATCAGGAAGAAGTGGAGATCTTGGAAGAAGAGATACAGATTTGCACAAATGTTACCAAAGAGGCTGAGAAACTAAGGATAAGGGTAAAAGTCATATGATCCCACCTTTATAATAGCATACTGAACTGAAAACACAAACCGTAGGCCTTAGCTAACAATGGACAAAAAAGAATAACAAGATCAAGATTCTGACTTATGGTGATGATCAGTCATTCAGTAGAAAAACAATTCTTACGAAAATACAAGAACAACGTTCCAGTCGTGCATGGATCTCTTTAGTGTTGATTACTTCCTGTCAGGTTGGGTAATTGTACTTTTTTTCTTCCGGACAGGCGAAAATAGATGTACTCCAAAGGAAACTGGAAGAGATACAAGGAGAAGGTCATAATCATGGAGGGAGGGGGAGCTTGTCACTTAAACAAACGGATGATTCACTGAAGGAGAAGAGCTCATCAAAACCAATACACCCAGAGCTACAAACTCCAGCGCACATTGTGCAATTCTCGATGTCATCAATTGTGGAAGCGACCAAGAACTTTCACTCAAGGATAGGAGAAGGAAGTTATGGTGCAGTATATGAAGGTGAAGTTGATGGCATACCGGTCGCTGTCAAGCTGTTGAAGCCTGATGGGAGACTAGGGTACACAGAGTATAAGCAGGAGGTGAATACTATTGATTCCCTCGTTTCTTCCTTCAACTTCATATGCATACAACTTAATCTAGCACAGGATACCACAGCGAAAGGGTAATTTTAACTGTCATGGTATTAACACTGCAAACATCGCCTAATAGCAGCAAGTGTTCGTTCACTTCAGAAACACTTTGCACATTACGCCACCTTATGAATCATCATTCCTACAAGAACTTGCACTGACAAAATGGAGTGGGATGGACGAAATGGGCATACCTTACAGATTGGAGCATCTTGTTTTTGAATTTGCAGGTTGCGGTGCTGAGCAGAACCAAGCACCTGCACATCGTGAGGCTGATGGGCGTGTGCCGGAATCATGCGGCCTCGTGTACGAGTACCTTCCCAACGGCACACTGATGGACGGGCTCTCCAAGGGTCTCTCATGGGAAGACCGTGTCAGGATCCTTGCCGAGCAGCGCTCCGCCTTGGCGTACCTCCACTGCAGCCGCCCCCACGCCATCATCCACGGCGACGTGAAACTGAGCAACATCCTCCTGGACGCCTGCAACGTGAGCCGGCTCGGCGACTTCGGGACGGCGAGGGTGGTGCACGTGAAGCCGCTGGAGGAGGGGACCATCTGCCGGCTGACGAACCCGATGGGCACGCCTGGGTACATGGATCCGGTGTTCTTGGCGACCGGCGAGCTGACAACGGCGTCGGACGTGTACTCGTTCGGGGTGGTGATCCTCAAGATGCTCACGGGGCAGGTCAACGTCAACATGGTGGACGTGGCGGAGCGGGTGCGCGAGGTGGTGAAGGCGAACGCCGTGCACCGCGTGCTGGACGCGTCCGCCGGGAGCTGGCCGTGGCCGAAGAAGCACGCCAGGGGGTTGCTGCGGCTGGCACTGCGGTGCTGCAGCATAGAGCGGGAGCGGCGGCCGGCGATCACGGCCGGCGCGTGGAGGAGGCTCGACAACCTGCAGGCCATGGCAAACAGGAGCAGCGCCGCGTAAAAAACCAGCCCGGCCAGCACGCATCGATATCGATAGCCATCGTTGTGCGGAATCAAATGCATGGAAATATAATACTAGAAGAAGCAATTCTCCTCCACGTACTCTCGGATGCGACGCGATGCGATTACTCGAGATTCTTCAGTTCGATGCAGAAATCGATGGGGATTTGCTCGGTGCGGGAGTTGAACCTTACTCTAAAGCGCCCTTTGTTTCGTAGAGCTACGGATATGAGGCGCATCTCGCTACATCTGGTGCGTCTTCGAGGTGTGGCGCGACAAGAGGCGCCATCTCAACCTTCTGAGCTGCTCTGCCAAAAACCTGACGCCATGTGCACAATCTCCACATCGCCACACACGTGTGGCGTCCAACGTTCGGACAGGCCTGTGGGAAATGAGACGCTGTCAAGTGGGCCTAGCTGGTCAAGACCTGTTGCATGTTACGGAGGTCCCATGAAATTGATTCTTAAATACATAACTTCTTTATAGTTATATCAATGTACATGTAGTACAGTGAAATTTACTATACAAGAATAAAAACAGTAGACAGGTCAAAGTGTAATTTTATTTTTGGGAAAGATTTTTTTATAAAAAGGCAGGAGGACTGTTTATTATATTGATAAAGTAGAGTAAAAAAAAAAGGAATGAAAGGCCTGAGGCCCTGAAAAACAAGCTGTGAATTAATTACACGGGGATTAATTGCTTCAGACATTTCCCCCTGCTAGGGTCCATGCTCTTCCTTCTCCTTAATCTTAGAGACCATTTCGAAGGCGAGGAGAACCGTCGATTGAAGGTTACGATATTGCGCTCTTTCGGATCTCCCGACGATTAAAATGACCACCATGACCGTCGCCCTCCTTGGCAGATGGGTAGAGTGACAAATTGTCATCCACCAGTCCTCGATGTCGTGACTGGCAAGCCAATAGGATGGCTTAAGCGTCGCTAAGCCCAACTAGTCTGCCATGGAGTGCCGGACTCGACGGGAGTACCTGCACTCCGACAAGAAATAATGAGCCGATTCTAGGGCTTGTCTGCAAAGTGGGCAAATGCCCTGGTTCGGCCGACCCCAAGCTTGTAGTCTGCCAGAGGTCCATAGTCTATTTTGAATGGCTAGCCACACGAACTGCTTGCATTTAGGTGGCACCGAGGTTTTCCAGATGAGGTTTTTATATTCTGTTGCCGTTGTTCCAAGGAATTGCAGATCGTAAGCTGATTTCGTTGTATATTCCCCCGGGAGGTTTGCTTCAGGTGATCTCGTCCGAGGCAGAAGGATCCAAGGTGATTTGGTGGACTTTTTTCCAAAGGCCTAGGAATTGGCGGACTAGCCCTACTAAGATTTCACCTTGCATGTTGATATCCTGTATCCAGCGGTTGTCCTAGAGCGCCGCAAAGATTGTTCTATTTTTTCACATGGAAAGATGGAAGATCTCCGGGGCAGAGTCATGTGGGGATGTCCCATTGAGCCATGCCAAGTCCAGAATTTTGCTTTTTCCCCATTGCCTAAAGTGACAGAGGTTGCCGCCGCAAAGAGACATCTGTCAGCATCATCACTGTGGTATGTCCATGCCAATCTAAGGTTTGTTTTTCAGCCTTCTATTATTGCCATAGCCAACGAAGCCCGAGGGCCCTTGCAAACTTTGAGATGAGAGGTTGAGAATCCCCAGACCGCTGTGCTTTGTTGGTCAGCACACCCTCTCCCAATTGACTTTGCATTCGCCTCTGGTTAGCGTTTCTGCCCCTGTCCATAGGAACCTCCTCCTTAAGCGATCTAGGGCACAAAGGATGGATTTTAGAGCTTTAAAGGCTGTGAGGTAATAGGTCGGGATCGATGAGAGCACCGATTTTACCAGGGTGGAGCGACCGGCTAAGGTCAACAATCTACCCTGCCAGCCCGCTAGCCTTCTCCCAGCATTGTCCAACAGCAGCTGCAAATCAACCTTCCTGGGTCTTTTATGATTGAGTGGAAGCCCCAGGTATTTAACGGGGAAGTTTTAGCGTATAGCTAGGAACTCCTAGAGAAGCGTGTCGAAGTTGATGTGATCGCACCCTATAGGCATCACCGTACTTTTTGTGGAAGTTGATATGGAGACCCGAGACATTCCCAAAGAATTGAAGAATGTGGGTTGTCGATTGCACATCTATTTCGGTGGGAGAGATGAAGATTGTCGTGTCATCCGCGTAGATCGATGTCCTGAGCATGTGAAGACTGCCGCAGCGGCATTCCAAGTGACTCATCTCTGTTGCCCTTCTGAAGAGTGTTTGCAGAGGGTCAATTGCCAGGATGAAAAGCAAAGGGGAGAGCGGGTCTCTCGCGCGAGCCTCACCGTAGTTGATGGTGTTGTAAGGAATGCCATTGAGGAGGACTCTGGAGGAGGCCGTAGACCACATGGCCGCAAACCTGTCTCTCCATCTGGAGGGGAAACCCCTTCTTTGGAGGAGATTGAGGAGGTAGTCCCAGCGCACCGTGTCGAACGCCGTTGCTATGTCTAGCTTGAGGAAGAGCACCGGGGTTTTGGATTTATGCAGCCTCATTGTTAGATTTTTGATATACAGAAAGTTGTCCTATATACTTCTTTTTTTCACGAAGGCGCTTTGGTTTATGGAGACTAGACTTTCCAGGTGTGGAACTAGGCATAATGCCAATGTCTTTGCAATCCACTTCCCTACCCAATGGATGAGGCTGATGGGTCTATAATCGGCCACACTTTCTGCCCCCTCCTTTTTCGGAACCAAGGCGATGCTTGCTATGTTCAGTAGGTGAAGGCTTTCCGTTTTGAGGCTATAAAAGCTTTGAAAACCATCATGATGTTCACCTTGGTGATGGATCAGCAAGTTTTGAAGAACACAAACATGAAGCCATCGGGGCCTGGTGCCTTGTCGCTTGGGATTTGTGCTAGTGCGGAGGCGACTTTCTGCTCCGAAAAAGGTCCGTTGAGGCTCTCCAGATTTTGTGGGGTGAAGTCCAACGCCTCCCGGTTTAACTCATGACTTCTTGTGTTTGGCGTGGACAAGGTGTCCTGGAAATAGAGGTATTGGAAATAGAGGTATAAGGCTCCCTGTTTCTCTTTGTGCGTGTGCACCCAACCCTGCCCAACTCACAACCTCTGGATATGGTTTTTACGCCTCCTTGAGTTTGCTTTTAGGTGAAGAACTTTGTGTTAGCGTCGCCTTCTTTTAGATTTGTGATGCAGGAATTGTATCTTTTCCTGGAGCGTTCTATCACTAACAAACCCATCACTCTTTTCTTGAGGCCCACTCTGAGATCCCTTTCTGGTGACAAGAGTTGTCTGCTTTCTTGGGCTATATCAAGCCAGAGAATAACTTCCAGAGCCATGTGCAGCTGCAACTTTACCTATGAGAAAAGCTTCTTGCTCCAAACCCAGAACTTAGCCGTCGTTGTGACGGTTTCTAGTTGATCATATGGCACGACTCGTGTGGTGGTTGTTCAATGTCCACGCTTGTTGAACGACTTCCTTGAAGCCAGGTATCTTGAACCAGAATCCTCGATGCGAAAGTTGTCCGACCGCCTCGGCCCTGTGCCGTTCGAGAGGAGTAGAGGGTAGTGGTCCAAAATAGAAGTAGGTAGGGCATGTAGGATGTGGTTTTCGAAGTGGACATCCCAAGCGATTGCGAAGACCCCGCCCGACTTGACGAGCGTTGGGTTCTCCCGTTTGTTGCTCCACGTGTATTTTTTGTTTTGCTGGTGGATCTCTTTGAGCTCACAGGCGTTTAGGGTGCTCCTAAACTAGCCCATCCGTGCTCGGTTAATGTTGTTGTTATTCTTGTCACTTGCCCTATAGATCATATTAAAATCGCCAAGTAACAGTCATTTTGTGGTCGAAGGTGGCCGAAGGGACTTGAGTTCTTGCAAGAAAGCTGGTTTGTCTCTGTCTCGGGATGGGTCATAGACCACCATGAGGCTGAAAACCGTGCCGCAATCCTTGATTTTGATCGTCGCTGAAAAGTTGTGTTCTTCTAGTTGGATGGCTTCGACCACAATGTGATCGTCGTTCCATAGAAGACAAAGTAGAGCTGGTTTGGGAAAGAGATGGTACAAACAACTATAGCTTCAAAACATTTCAAAAACTCTCGTCTCCTTCTACGTCTTTACACTAGGTTCTTGTCGAATAGCAATGCATGGTATAAAAAATGCCATGATGCTATTAAAAAACCTTATGGATCCAATCTAATGGCCCTTCGCCATCGCCAACTCCCGTTGCATCTACAAGAGCGCCCTGATCGTTGCGTACCGACCTTCATCTCATTTCTTTTCCTTTTCTTCATCACAATTTGTTGTGCCTCCCTCATTGTCGGAGATCTCATCGACAGCGACGGGACACAACAAACCAGGCCTAGGTTGTCGAACCCGGGAGCGAAGGATCCCGAATTCTCTGTGTTCATACACCGGTCCAGGATTTCCAGTGTACACAGTCTTTACAAAAATGGATATCACATTCATATCACGAAATCGTAAATACATTAAGTAATTAAATGTTTAATACTAATGAGTCTGAACAATAATATCAAATATTAAATGATAAACACAGCGGAAACATAATAATAGAGGTGAGCCACACGATGCGCCACAGGCAATTGTCTGGGTCAAAAGGCCTACTCGTCCGGATCCTTACCGTCGGGGAAGAAGTCTTCTCCTGAATAAGATTTATTCAGCAAGAGTGAGCACAACTTCCGTGCTCGCAAGCTACACTCAATATTGAATTAAAATGTATGCATAAGGTAACAAGTGAGTATTGCAGGGGTTGTTTTGCATAAACAACATTTCCAGTTTAAATAGACATAGTATTTTCTAAGGTAGTTTTATACTATGACTGAAACCATATTTTTGAAATGACAATGTTATAATGTGGATAACCTCCAATGATAAAGTGAAGGATCCCCTCCTAACACTTGGCTTCCCGCTCAACTTTTCATAAGGATTAACCATCCTCAACATTTACTAAAGCATTTAAAAACCAAAAACAATTCTAACTTTAAGTGGCCCTGCTAGCATGTCCATGACCACGACAGCGCTATTCGAATAGTTTCTACTCTGCAGAGTTGGTACAACTTTACCCACACGAGGTGACATGCTCGTTATATCGGCCAATACACGCTTCAGTAGGCGTGTGAGTGAGCAATTACCATGAGGCCTTTACAATGTCCTGTCCTAGTGTACTCATGCCCACTAAGGTTTCGCCTTTGGACTAACCGTCCTCAGGAAGCCCTCTGCGCTAAGTGGGAATAAATGTCTAACCGACACCCACATATCAACATGACATAAATACACTAAAGCATTACAAATTAATTAGTCAAATCCTGCCCATACAGGACGTGTGGTGGTACGGTAAGGCATAGCATTAAGCGGCTCAAAGACCGGTCCTCAATTGACTTGGGCGTCATTCCTACTAACCGTGGGCCTTAATCTTAACCAGATCAATCCCGTGCATAAACCTGCACCCACCATTCCGACCATTTCGCCCAAGTCCAAACCCATTTTTAATTTTATTTTGAATAAAACTCTCTTTATAAATCCATGTGGTAAAACAATACCACAATGTCAAGTTTGAAACAAATTTGTAAGAGATTTGGCTAAACCTTCCCCAAATCCTTTAAATGTGAACTAAGCCTGGCTAAGCATATGACTATTTTTTATAATATTTTGTCTATGGTGTCAAGGTAATCATGTATGATATTCAAATTGGCCATACAATGTAACATGGGAGTAACTATATATAAAACAGACATTAAAATATTTATACAAACATATGCATGCATTAAATAGTTTAAAAGTGAAAATAACTTAAAATACTAGGGCAATATGGTCAATGGTGTAACTTGCCTTCGTTGATGTCTTGGAATTCTAAGTCTTGATTGGTCGAACTCTCGAGTCACAAAGTCTATTCGCGAAAATACGATAAATTCAAATTCAAATTCAAATAAATTCAAAATCACAGCTAAAATTAACTCCAAATTGAAATATTTTGGTTTAGTTAGCTAGATTATAATTTTATATAAATTTTGCAACTTGAATCACCCAATTTGGAGTTCAGATGCAAAAGTTATGAATTTTTGAAGTTTAAATCTATTTAAAACCTAATTTCAGAGTTTATTAGATTTTCCTGATTTATTTTTCTAAAGTAAATTATAGTTATCGCACAATGATGACGTCAGCAACAGAATTTTGGAATTTAAAAGAATTAAAACAAATTCTGACAAGTGGGCCCCACGTGTCATAGACACGGTCCACAGTGGACTAAGATCACCAAGATTTTGGCTCGGGAGGGCACTGAGGTGGCATGCGCACGCTGACATGGCTGCCACGCGGGATGTGACTCGAACAACGGAGGGGACGTGGCGCTGACATGTCGCCCACGTGGTCGATCCACGCCAAGATCGGTAGCGTTTCGCGGCGTGCCGGACCGAGGGTCGCCGACGTTCTACGCCACTGCGAGGTGCGTGAGTCGTACCAAAAGAGAGAGGGAAGGGGATCCCGATGCGCTACCTGGGGCGGCGAGGCGAGGCGTTTGCTCGTCGGCGGCGAGCTTTGGCGGCGAGGAACTTCGGTCGTCGGTGAAGTGGTGACTCCGATGATTCCCCGGTGACAAGAAGGTGCGCACCGCGTAGGCGTTGAGGCGGTGAAGGCGATGGTGGAGTCGGGGTGGCCGGAAACGGCCTGTCGGCGCCGGAGAAGAAGAAGAAAGGAACTCCGCCCGAGGATCTTCAAACTCAAAATCCGGCGAGCACAACAGAGAAGAGGAGGAGTGAGTGTGGGCGTTAGCTTCGGTGAAGAAATGCGCACCCGGGGCTGCCTTTTATAGGCGCCGGGGAGCTCTGGAGCGGCGGGGCGACGTGGGGGCGTGAGGCGGCGGTTGCGGGCGATTGTGGCGTACGTGCAGAGAAAAGGGGGGAACGGCGTGGAGGAGGTGGCGGAAACCGGTGCGGTCTCGTGCGCACGACGCGAGTCGCGGGGAGGTTAGATGCGGCCATAGCGGCTTCGGCGCGTGCAAAAATGGCGGTCGTGGGGCTCGTCCGCGTGGAGAAGAAGGCGAGAAGGAAGAAAGAGTATGGATCGTTGGATTTTGATCCAACGGTCACGATCATTAGGGGCGACGTGGAAGAAGATGGGCGATTCTGGCCGTTAGATTAAGATCGCACGGCTTACATTGATTATGATATTCAGACTATGCGGAGGTTACAAAAGATCTTGACCGTTGGTTCAAGATCCAGCGGTGGAGATAGGATGCGGCGCGTGTGTGCGGCGCGTGCGTTGGATTTTGATCCAACGGTGGATGGAGAGGGGGTGCGTGGGTGCGAGGGTGTGGGCCGGTTGGGCCGCGCGTGGGAGGAGGTTTGGGCTGGAGATTTGGGTTTCAGCCCAAACTGAGTTTTAGATTTTCTTTAGATTTTCTTATTTGTTTTTAATTCTGGTAATTCAAATTGGCTTTAGAAAATAGCAAAATAATTCCAAAAATTATAGAAAAATTCACAGAAATTCCCATACTTATTTTGGACTTAATAAAATTATTTCCAACTTTATGTTGCCTTTTAATTTTGCAAATAAATTTATTTGGACTTTAAAATATTTATAAAAGCTTTTAAATTTGAAAATTCCACAAAATACATAAATTTTAATTCTTACTGAAATTTGAAAATTGGGCTGTTACATAGGTACTGATTGGGTGGATTGATCTCTCGATGCAACTAGCGCGGACGTACAATGGGAAGATTCTATCGTACACTCCCGACTTGTCCACAATAACATGTTCGACACACACATGCAACAAAAGATTTTAACATGTGCAACAAAGTACTTGGATCTCGAAAAATAGAGGGATTCATATTCTTGACAAAATTCGCTTAAAAAATTTAAAGATCTTGTTAGCATACATAGATATACGTAAAAAAAATAGCACAGAAGTTTGAAAAAATATTAATCGATGATGCTATAACCTCTGCAACATTTTGAAAACACATATGCAACAATTTGGGGGACATTTGCAACAAATTATTAGAACCCCTGCAATAAATTTTAAAGTACTAGACGTCTCAAGAGACCGAACATTTGAGGCTAACTTATGAATTATTTTTATTTCATTTGTGCAACAACCAACAGAACAATTGCAACATTAAAAAAATCTAAAAAAACTCATTTCAATAATTTGTTACCGCGACACTAAAAAATACAACCCCAACATCTCAAATCAACTATTGCAACAAGAAAAAACTATAACAACAACAAACACACAACTCACCGGCCTCACTACGCCACCCCTCCAGCCGCCGCCGCCGCGCCCGGCCACCTCCTCCATCGCAATCGTCCATGCCTTATACATGCTTTCATCCATAAAAGTAGCTAAGAGCATTCTAAAAAAACAAGCTAAAGAAATTAGGCACATGAACAATAAGAAAGATAAGTAAGGGGCTTCAATCAAACAACACAAATTACATACTTTTTCCCTCATGGTTTGCTTTGGAGGTAATGAGTGAGTTTAGGGAATAATGGAGTGAAGAGTATAACCTGGTAGCGACTCAATTGACCAGCACCAAAGGAAGAGGTGATAGTTGCAAGCATGCAACGATAGGAAGAGGGACAACGAGTAGGCCCACAACGCGGGGGCTTCGGGGCGGGGGTTCGTCAGCTGCCAATCTAGACTCTAAGGCTACCTTACCTCCGTCACTGCCCATCGTAGAATGCCGATCATATCACCCGACGAACGGACTATGGTAGGTGCCTATGGAAGGGCGACCGAGGGAGGGCGAGGAGCAGTTGCGCAGCCGAGGCAGGCGTGGAGAGTCCGGGGGCGCCCGACGTAGCTCATCTCCTCATGGCCAGAGAGTAGGAGCAGTGCGGGCCAGGACCTAACTGGGATGCATTGGGTCCGAACGCCGTGTGAGGTGAGGCGGCCGGCCAATGAGGTAGTGGTGTGGCCCAGGCGTGGAGGCGAGGCGGCCAGTAGCGGAGTGAGGCCAGGCGCGGAGGCGAGGCGGTCAGCGCAGTTAGGAGCACCAGATTGAGGGGAAGAAAGACTTGGGGGAGATATTTTGGGGAGAGGAGGAAGCACATTAGATGGGAAAACGAATGGCTCGAGTGGATTGGGAAACCCAGTTGACTCGTATCTTTTTTAGGAGGGAGTTGGTTGGTAGAGTGAGGCGTTCGATCATATCGTAGGACAGCTAGCATTATCCTTGATCTCTTCTTTTGTTGGTTAGGAACCCTAGCTTGACTGGATGGATTGTTCTAAGAATTCGTTTTGTTCCGGGGGATTTTTTTTTTTTTTTTGATGTGGCTGAGCAATCAAATCCAATTCATTTTTTCTCTCCACTCAGTTAGTTGCGGTCTAACAGTCTCAGTCGATTTTTTTTCCACCATCGGATCACGATCCAAGCGTACAGATTTCCCCTCACCTTCTTCTGTTTGCTGCAGAGCCCATCCCTAACCCAACCCTACAAACGCTACGTCCCTACGACACGAACTGCCGTCGCCGCATCCCTGCGTGCCTCCTCATCGGCGCTGAACGACGCCGCGGACCGCCGGCGTGCCCCGCCGCTGCCGCCGACGCCGAGGGTGGCACCGGTGCCGGAGCCTCCCGCCTCCTCTCCCGCCGCCGCACCCCCAACGCTGCCACCGCCGCCGGATCCGCCGCCCCGATTGCCTCCCGCCGCCTGCACCGATCCATAACTGTCGCTCGCGTCTCGTCGAGCACCCGCCGACCCGCCCACCGCCGGCGGCGCTCCCGCCGCCCACCGCCGTGCCTCCGCCGCCCTCCTCCTCTATACACGATCCCGGTGAACCCGACCCCTAATCCCGCCGCCGCCGGAGAAGACAACCATGCCGCCGGCCGGAGCACGAATCATGGCGCGGATCTAAAGGTCAGAAATTTGACTGTTTTCCTAAAAAAAAAATTAGTCGACTGATGTATAGCAAATCTGTTAATCTAATCCATGCATCCATGGTCTGATTAGGTTCTTCTTTAGCACGCAAGATCGATCTGAGCTGACCCGTAGGACTTGGTGCCCAAGGTGCGGGTGCAATTTATTTTCCAAAAATTTGGGGTTTGTAGCAACACTGAGGATAATACCATGGCCACATCCGGGCAAATCCAACCACTCAAGATCCCGGACGCTGTTGTTGCGCTCGCTCAAGCCGCTGCAAAGGCAAATGGTGAGACTGAAAATGTATGTCGTGTCAAAAGCAGGTATCTTCAGTTTTGCACTAGTGATAGGTATTGCTGGACATGTGGAAGAAATTTCATTTTGAAGAAATAATCCTGCTTATTTCCTGTCTCACAGATCTTCCTGGATGGCCGTTGTTTTCGCCCCCTAAGGTGCAGTTGCACAAGTGTACCAAGTGTTCAAGGGAATTCTGTTCGTCAATCAGCTCTAGGCGACATACACGTGTTCATCGGCGAACTCTCAAAATAGATAAGGTTGTTATTCGTCTTTTCCATTCAATTTGGTGCAAAGATTACTTCAATTGGAAAACGTAGGTGTTAAGATTATATACTTCCCTTTTTTGCTCTATTGCTCATACATGATGTATTTATGTACATGGACAAGTTAGTATAGTCATCGAGATGTGAATTGGAAGAATAGGTGCTTTATGGAGACTTAGCTTGATTTCTAACTCAAATATTTTCCGTGTTGTTAATTTCTGTTTCTTTATATTAAGCTGTTAGTGATGCTGAAATGCCAATTTCTGTACCTGATGTCATCACCTATTAATTTCCCAGCATGTACTTCATGTTTGCTGTTACATTTACATGAGATGCTTTGCACTTTTCAGAAACCCAGGAAATCCAGATTTCTGAGCTATCTGATAATCTATTTGAAAGCCTAGCATAACAAACAAGTAATAGTCATTGACTCCTGTTGAACATTCAGCTTTTTCCCAACCATACAACTATGGTATACTGATATTTGTCATGATATGTAACTCAATTTATTTCATGTCTTCATTTTCTTCCTAGTAAGTGCTCCTCCTCATTGCCATACATTGGCATGACATGGTTGTTGATGTTTTGTAGGATTTCCAAGAACAGAGACCATGTTGCTGCATTCTGGGATAAAGTAAGTTATTACTTGTTTACAATAAGTTGCTTGTTATAATTGTTTTTTTTTTTAAGTTCAATCGTAATATTATTTAATAAATAAAGTAACCTGCTCACAGATTGTAGATTCATTAACTATTTAAACGAAACATTATGTTCTTTGTCCTTGCTACTTTTCATGTGAAAGAATGTGCCAATGTCACATGCAATTTTCGGTCTAGTTTTTGTATTTGTTATCCTGACACCATGAAGTATATCTATATAGTCCATATGCTTGTTAAGTAACTAGCTCCTTATATAGATTTAATGATGTTCTGCACCTGAACCGTTTCTCATAGCTTTGAATTTATTTGTCATGCTCTTCAGCTCACGGTGGATCGAGCCAAAACAATTTTGTCTTTGGAAGATGTGGTTATAGAGGTATGGTAGATTTGTATCTCCAGGAAAATATGTGAGCGGTTTTTGAATAAATTTGTATTTCAAAACAATGATCTAATGTTGGAATAGAAATGCATTTTCAGGGTGTTAGTGGCTTATCCATTTTAACAGCATTATCGACATGGATGTGTAAGCCAGGGTATGCTTCATTGCCGCTGGCATATGCCAGAGCTGGCAATGAACTTCTGGTAAGGGTTTTTATCCAACTTGCCCCTGCTCTACCATCCACATAACACATTTGGTACTGAATATCATACTTAACCTTCTTTTCCCCCTATGTAGAACCTGATTCAAACAACGGCTTCACGGCTACCTATATCATCAAATGAACTATTTAGTGTGCTCGACGAAGCAAGTGAGAATACATTTCTTTGTACTAACACAGCTGCCTGTATACAAAAGTTTTTATTTGATGGAGAGGCTGACAAAGTCGCTACAGAGTTGAAAAATGTTGTTGCATGCACTAGTTACATGCTTGAACAAAAGCTGGTAAGATGCTACTTCCATTATGCAAAAGATAGTTTGTGCATTTACCCTTCAGCTATGAGTTTCAACGATTGTATTGTGTGGCTGTAAATAAAACAACAGGTTGAAGCATGGTCTGCTGATAAGGCTGCTGAGGCATTAAGATGCCAGAAGTTGCTTGTGGAGGAAGAGGAAGCTGCTCAGAAAAGGTTATTGCTCGATTGACATGTTATAATTTTATTGCTTGACACAATTGACATGTTATAATTTCGCAAAGCTACTAAGCCAATATTGGCCAGCTTAATTACTTATAAATGCAGCATCATTTTCAGCTGAGACGAAACTTACGAAACTTATATCTAAACTGTTCTTCTATAACTTGAAGGCAAGCTGAACTGGTGGAAAGGAAACGGATGAAGAAACTGAGGCAGAAAGAACAGAGATTAAAAGACCTCAAGGACGAGGATGTTACGGTCCATTTACCTGAAATCGTGGATGGTCCAACAGGCTCTCCTGGAATTCAAAGTCTTAAGGCTATTTCAGATCCTGGACTTTATGAACAAGAAGACCCACAGTTTCTTCGGTTGCCAACACCAGTGGTTTTAGATGATAATAATTTTAATGTGGACCTATCTGTAGAAGATGCAAATTGTGATTCGGGACAAGAAATGAATTCAGGTGTTGTTTTAAGGCAACAAGTCATATCAAGACGCCATCTAGGCAGACCAGTAAACCTTGCCCAAAATAGCTTTGTCTCAGGTTCTGCAATTGCTTCAAAGCATGCAGCTTTAGTGAGGCATTTACATTACAGGGATCCAAGTGTCAGTGCAGTGTCAAATCTAAACAAAACTTGGGCATGGAAAGTGCGAACTGAGATTGAAGAACGGTGCCCAAAAGATGAGTTGGTTATAGATGATGGGCACGAGATGGTTGAGATCAAAAAGTCTCGTGTGCTAATAGGATCTATAAGTGTTGCAATTGAAGATGGTAGTGAATGTTTGCAGGACCTCCAGTATTCCAAGGATTACCCAACGCCTTCTCATTTGAACATTGTCAATCACTCGGCAGTCAAGGTGATCGACCAATTTGCCATGATGAAAATGGAAACGAAGACACTCATAATGATGGTAATATTACGCCAGCAGCAGAGAATCATTCTTCCTCCAGTGTTATTACAGATGAAAGCAGTTCAAGCTGCTGCAATGCAGAGTTGGCAGAGGGTGGGGACTTACAAGGCACCATGTTTTCCAGTAAAGAAGCGGCAGCCTTTCTTTCTCAAAGTAACCATCTTACTGGTTGCTTCATTCACAAACCCGTAAAAGTGTGGTCTAATGCATTTTCCCAACTTGTTTTACCCAAGAGCCACGCTTTCTAAAGAAGGGAAACAGACATGTCATTCTTTTATGTGTGATATTATTTCCCTAAGAGTAGAAATATTTGGTACTTTTGGAATTAGGAAAGTTAGCGGTGATTTTTCCTTGTTTAGCTCAATGGCGAAGCATGCTTATAATGCTCTTTGTATTTTGCAGGATGGAAGGACGCAATTACTGCAGATCATGTGAAACTTGTCTTGTGTCCTGAAAGCTGAAGTAACGCCTGACCGATCAAAACTTGTGAAGATAGTTGCACGGCAGCACAGGGTGATTCCTCATCGGATCCTATGAGTGGTGCTAAATAACCCAGCAAAAGTTTCATGAGAGTTGCAAGCTATTCAAGTTTGCGGCCAAGCATGGATGGTTGGCAAGTAAAATGGTAGGCTCGTGATGAAATATGATGATGCGGTAATGCGGTTTGCAGCTGAGTTAAATATTGAGACTGAGGGTTCCAGTTTTAGTAGAGGTCTTGCGTTTTGCGGGCAGGTTAAGCACTAGGATCTGGTTTTTGTTAGATGATAAGCTGCTGCCTGTGATTGGAATACGGTTTGTTGAGCTAGATCCCGATTCTGACGCTTGCTGGTACCTGAGGTTTTGTCCGTCCGAGTGAGTAACTAGTTGTTACCTTTTGCTTTTTCCCTTTCCTGGGAGCGAAGAGTCTGTATCCTTGAAAAAAATCTTTGTATTCCACTTTGCAGCGATTATTGTTTGGGACGACGAGTGAGTGGGATTATGGCGTGGAGCAAGCCCATCATCATGTAATTGACTAATTGTAGCTGCGGGGTATTGCATTGTATTCATGTCGGTCTCCAGGCTTGAACATGTCATCGTACGATTGACGAACAAATGCTGCGTCCATGAATGATTTAGCCTTCGCATGTGTCTGCGTCTGCCCAGTGCCTGCTAAATGATGTAAGTTAACTATCCCGTACGATTGCCAGTTGCTGCTGCCTGAGATGGTGAGATATGTGGAACTACTATGTAGAACAGAATGAACGAATGGAAGGACGGTCCACGTGTCACCGAGTGGGCGGCCGATGACGGCACCACGACAACATTTTTTTCTTCCCTTTTACTAATGTCATGTGGCCAGCATTCGAGGAGCGGCTCCTGTCCTGTAGGACTCTTCTATTTTTCTTCTTCTTCTCTCTTCTTTTTCAAATCTAATGTTATAATTTGTATATAAGTCAATCAAGTAGTTTTCAACCTGTACTACGCTAACGAGCACTACACTAGTGCTAGCCTACACAACAGATGCAAATACTAGTAACACATTTTCCCTACTACTCCTACTTTAAAGAAAAGAAAAATGGAGAAAGAGCCTATTTAATATACCCCATATTTTTTTGCACCATTCGTTGTCTTGGAAAGGACATGGGCAGGTGCCAATATATACGCAACCAGACATGCATCGTACTAACCAACTACTCCCTCCTCCTCCTGTCAAAAAAAAAAAAAACGGCGTTTTTTATTTTTTAGAGTTAATTAGATATTACTTGGAACACAAAATTCTCTTTATCATATATTGAAAAAAGTTCAAAAAGTTTAGTCAAAACTAATAGAGTTTGACTGTACGCATCATAAGACGCTCGTTTAGCATGAACAAGATAGTATCAACAAGATGCTTGTTTAGCTAGCGTCCTAATGAGTAATTAGTGGGTGTTCTACCAAAAAGGTGCACGCTACTACCACTAGTTAATTTTGTATCTTATTAAAGTACTACATGAGCTATAGTTTAATTAACCATCAATTATTTCCTTTCTTTCCATGCCAGGCCAGTGGCCACCCATGGAAGAGGATAAACAGATGGTTGACAAAACAGTACGTATACGTTCTGGAAATCATTTTTCTGAATCAAGATAAATAGATACTAATCGCCAGCTGCCTGCTAAAAGATAAGCCTAACCGACCGGAATCTTAAGCTAGGCCTCACATTCAAGATCGAGAGAAAAGAAATCTCTCTCGAAGTCTCTCTCTCTCTCTGAATTTGCTAGCTGGGCGGCTGGCCACCATGCCTGCCTGCCACCAGCTTAGTCGACGCACACGTAAGACCTGCTGACAACCATGAACCTAACCACCGATCCTAGCTTGCCTCCATTATTTGGTTGCCATTCCCACATACATATATATATATATATATATATATATATATATATATATATATATATATATATATATATATATATATATATATATATATATCCCTATTACACAATATGTATAGTTTACCCTCCATGCATTTTATACATGATGTTAGGACTTAGTACCAGAAAAAGCTATATCATTCCGGAAATTTTATCAGGCCCATCGATAAAACAGGCAACATGTGGTTATGGGATATTTCGGTAAAATTTTGGATGAATATTTTGAATTAAAAATTGAATTTTTCATATGTAAAAGCAAAAAAAAAATCTAAATTTTGAATTTAGACGAAAATTAGATAGATCTGATTTTTTTGATCGGTCTGAAAAAATTATCGGACCATCGATAACGCCGAAATTTCGCCGAGAGACTTTTTCATGCGCAGACGTAACAAGCATGAACTTAACCATCGATAAGAGTTTTTCATGTATGTATGACCTCAACAAATTAACAAACAAACGTAACCCCATCCATGGATACATCTATAAATCCCCTTGATTAGAACCGCACTACCGCAACCAACTCACTAGCTAGCTAGTACTAGTACAGTAGCTAACCAGCTCAAGCACAACAAGTAGCAAGAAGAAGAAGACCGGTCGATCGATTATGGAGGGCAAGGAGGAGGACGTCCGCGAGGGCGCGAACCGGTTCCCTGAGCGCCAGCCCATCGGCACGGCGGCGCAGAGCCAGGATGACGGCGGCAAGGACTACGTGGAGCCCCCTCCCGCGCCGCTCTTCGAGGCCGGCGAGCTCTCCTCCTGGTCCTTGTACCGCGCCGGCATCGCCGAGTTCATCGCCACCTTCCTCTTCCTCTACGTCTCCATCCTGACCGTGATGGGCGTCAACAACTCGACCTCCAAGTGCGCCACCGTCGGCATCCAGGGCATCGCCTGGTCCTTCGGCGGCATGATCTTCGCCCTCGTCTACTGCACCGCCGGCATCTCGGGGGGCCACATCAACCCGGCCGTCACCTTCGGCCTCTTCCTCGCCAGGAAGCTCTCCCTCACCCGGGCGCTCTTGTACATGGTGATGCAGTGCCTCGGCGCCATCTGTGGCGCCGGCGTCGTCAAGGGCTTCCAGCAGGGGCTCTACATGAGCGCCGGCGGAGGCGCCAACGCCGTCAACCCGGGCTACACCAAGGGCGACGGCCTCGGCGCCGAGATCGTCGGCACCTTCGTCCTCGTCTACACCGTCTTCGCTGCCACCGACGCCAAGCGCAGCGCCAGAGACTCGCACGTCCCGGTAAGTAATTACGCACGAATCCACTATGCATGGATTGGTTATTGCTTAATATACTACGTACGCATGTTCCTTGAACAAGCTAGCAGTTGTATAGATAGTAATCTGACGATGTTACTCATCTTTGGTCAAAATTAAGATCCTTGCTCCTCTCCCGATTGGGTTCGCGGTGTTCCTGGTGCACCTGGCGACCATCCCTATCACCGGCACCGGCATCAACCCCGCCCGCTCCCTCGGCGCCGCCGTCATCTACAACAGGCGCCACGCATGGAGCGACCATGTGAGCTACTCGCAACTTTGAATTAGTCCTTGATTGATTGATTGACTGAGCAGATAGCTACTAGCTACTAGCTAGTCGAGTACTCGAGCGTATACATAATGAGTTTGTACTGAATGAACTCATGAATTGCATTCATGCATGCATGCAGTGGATATTCTGGGTTGGGCCGTTCATCGGAGCGGCTCTGGCGGCCATCTACCATCAGGTGGTGATCAGGGCAATCCCATTCAAGAGCAGATCGGCTACCAGCTCCTCCTACTAGAATTACACATCACAGACACAAGGATCGATCGATCGATCGAGGCCATCCAAGCATGATCATAAGCAGTAACTGGCTGCTCGCATATAAGTATCTAGTACTAGTATACTATTTCTCCGCTCCGAAATGCAGTGTACTGCAGTGCACCGTTGTTCGTCTTCATCAATTCCGGCCGGCCTCTCCTAGCTAAGCTTGCGTGTGCCTCTCTCTCTCTCTCTCTCTCTCTCTCTCTCTCTCTCTCTCTCTGTTGTACGCAACGTACGTACGTACGTGCGTGGCCTGTAATAATTTACAGTGGTACTTAGCTCGATGGAGCATCCGTGCGTTATGTATTCTGCTTGTGCTACATCATCGGGATAGCAATAACATGGAGCGACCATCAATCAAACTAGGAGGAACTTTGACATGTGCCGATCGATCGATGCTCAGTTTTTAATCTCTACCTAGTGTTTTGTTTAATCTAACCAGAGACGGAGTAGACGCAGGGCTTATCGCGCGCGATCGAGTAAGAGTAGAGGGGCAGGCCGTGACACAAGAACAACATACTCCATGCATATAGCTGACAAGGGAGGTACCTACGGCCTTGTGAACTGTGATGTCGATTTCAACCTCGACCAGGCCGGCCGGGTGGGGTATAGTAGGAGGACACCTCAGTGTAACTGAAGGCGACGTTCACTCGCTCGCTCTCGTTGCTTTCTCCGCCTTTTTCTCACGCAGACCGGCTGTCTCCACCGTTTCCTCCCTCGCCAAAAACAGGTCTACATGACTCTAAAAATTAAAAAAAACAGGTCTAGAGCCAAAGGATGAACAGTCAGGTACATCATGAACATCTCTCAACCCAAAATCCAATCTCATATCAAGTGCTAAGTGACCGTGCAATAGTGAAGAAAAAACACCCAACACAAAAATCGAGTACTGTTGCTACAACAATGTTATGCATTACGACTCCGCCCACTAAACTTTAAATCCTAGCGCCGACCTATTATGCACACGTAAGTGCGCTTCAGTAGAAATTTTGTGATGTCGTAGATGTTAGAATAGGAACTCTTTTGTATTTTCTTATATATGTATTGCATATTCCTTTATAATATTCCCATGTAGGGGAATTTTTTAAAAAATAAAATTATTTTAAAAGATATTTACAAAAATAAATAGTCGCCCCAAAAAATTACAAAAATATGTCACTGTCGCCAGTTGAACTCAACTGGCGACAGGAACCCTGTCGCCACTCTGTCCCCAGTTGAGGTATTTATCGCCAGCTCAACTGGCGATAGCTTCCTGTCGCCAGTTGAACCGGCGATAAATACCTCAGCCCTAGCCAATTTTGCATTTTGCCTATTCCACTTATGCAGTTTGTGATTTTCGTAAATTTTGAACGGTACGAAATCTGTTAGACTCGCAATAACATTTTATCATCGTCGTATGTTGTTCTAGTACGATAAATTTTTGGAGAATTTAGCGAGGATGTCTGAGGTATGAACGATTCGTAAAGAGGAAGGTAAGTGATATTGCGATTCGTTCGAATTCATGCTGCTCGATATTACGAGAACTTGCGCGAGAACATCATAACACTTAATTGAAATGATAATTCAGAACATTGATAATAATTTTTTTCCCGCGGTCGCGATGTCAACGTCTGCCATGTGGACTGCCTCTAGTCGGGGCACCGGATGAGGTCCCCGCGGCGACGTCCGGAAGGCCGATGTCTCCTTGATCCTGAGTATTTCGCGTGGGGCATGTCTTGAAGGTGTGCCCAGACTCCCTGCAAATGGAGCACTTCTTCGTGCGACGTCCGGCTTCTGCCTCGTCCATATCGTTCCTGATGCGCCGTACCTGTCGCCGGCCAACCTTTCCCTTGAGCCTAGCAATGTCCGTGGCCCAGATTAGTTGGTCCCAGGTTGGATGGCCAGTGAAATGGCCAACAACGGCGTAGCCATACATCTCTCCACTCCATGTTTGCATCACCGTCTCCTTGGTGAAATAGTGAGAGAGGTACTGCCCGGGATGCTGCGCCACCGTCGAACAGGCGGCCATGACATGGGAGCAGGGCCTATGCAGAAGAAGGGGCTTGTTACAAGTGCATACGCAACTATCGCGGCGTAGCGTGCACTCATGGGTGATCCTCTCGCGGTTAGTCCCGCGACGTCCTTTATCCCTGCACATTATCTCGAAGCGAAACTCCCTCGTGCCCATCTTGAATGCCCGGTGCATCTCACCCTTCTTGCTCTTCTCCTCCATGTATGCGGTGATCATGGCGGAGTAGAGCACTCTGTCCTGTCGCTAGTTCAACTCGCGATAGCTAGTTGAACCGACTATAGGGTGGCGACAGGGTTCCTGTCGCCAGTTGAACTGACGACAGGTTCATTTTTGTAATTTTTTGGGGCAATTATTTATTTTTGTAAATATCTTTTAAAATAATATTATTTTAAAAAAATTCTATATATTGTCTAATGGGCCTCATGAATACACACACAATATTCATAACATGGTATCAGAGCTAAAGCACTAACCTAGCTCTTTTTGTTGCCATCGCCATTGCTGTCGTCGAAGGCCGCCGCCGTCGCCACCCCTGACGCTCGACCCAAGGATGACATGAGCCGAGCCCACAGCCCACCGCCGTCGTTGTCACCGTCTGCATGGGCCGTCATTGTCGTCGTTTTGCTCGTCTTTTTGCTCGGGTTTTGGGCTGAGGCCGAGACAGACATTTTTGTTTGAGGAAACCGTAAAAGAGTTATGTTAAAAAAAAAGAACATCGATCTAACCGTCGCGCCGTCCAGCACTGCCTATCGATGGCTTTCATTCCATCAGCTGTGATCCCATTCTCGGGAACAAAGCTTCATGGGACAAATTACAGGTTGTAGTCTTCACTCATGGAGATCACGCTCGATGTTCTTCGCCTCTGGAGACATGTCACTTGTGCTTGACCTTGTTCGCCGTCGCCGGTTCAGTCTCCTCCCAGACAACCTACTTTTGCACCTCCTGCAGAAGATGAGACCACCAAAAAGAAGGCAGAAGCCATTGTTGCTGTTGTTTACGCTGCTGGTGAGGCATTTCAGTATGCCATAGACGCTTTTGAGCATTGACAATTATTCCTATTTTACATGGCTTTTCCCTATGTCTAATTGTGGTCAGTTTCTTGCAATCCATCATAGCTTTGCAACGATAGTTTCTACTCAGTTTGATTCTTCCATCTGTACTTTTCGTTATGATTCTGCTAGCGAGTACTGTTCTGGCGCTTTTAGACAGTTTCTTTCTAAGCATGACACTCTTTATCAGTCTTCTTGTCCTAGTGCCCATGCTCAGAATGGGGTTGCTGAGCACAAACACCGTCATTTGATTGAGACTAGCCGCACTCTTCTCCTTACCTCTCACATTCCACCACATGATCCTTTTGCTCGACAGATCAGGATTTCATGAGACGTTGTTTTTTATGAATCTCGACCTTTCTTCTATCGAGATTCGTCTCCTTGTCCTGTTTCCACCGTTGAGTCGATTTCATTGTCGTTTCTTTCTGACTTTTCACCCATTTCTCCACTATCACAGTCTTCCCCTAGTCTGCCTCCAGTGGTTCCTTCTGTATCTCCGCCTCCGGTGCTGCCTCCTGCAGCACTGCCTCTGGTATTCACTACTCCAAGTGTCCTCGTCCTTCACCAGTCTCCTTTCCTGGTATCTTCCTGACACCTACATCTGATCCTTCTGATGTTGCTCCCCGTTACGTCCTTCGTGACCGGACATCCCTTCGACCTCCTGATCGTCTTGAATTTGCTCCGATAGTTCATGCTCCCTCTGGCATTGAGCCTATTTCTTATCATGAGGATGCTCCTCATTCTGAGTGGCAGCTCACTATAGCAGAGGAGCTTGGTGCTCTTCGACATACGGAGACTTGGGATATTGTATCGACACCTGTGCATACTAGCCCTATCACGTGCAAGTGGGTGTATAAGATTAAGACCCGGTTTGATGGTACTATCAAACGCTACAAGGCTCGTCTTGTGGGTTGTGGTTTTTAGCAGGAGTACGGTCGCGACTACGATGAGACTTTTGCCCCTGTTGCCCCTGTTGCGATTACTTCTGTTTGCTGGTGGTCTATCTCTCAGCTGGATATTGAGAATGTCTTCCTTAATGGTATTTTGCATGAGGAGATCTACATGCAGCCATCACCTGTGTATTCGTGCTCTTTATGGCCTCAAATGGGCTCCTCATGTCTAGTTTGTGCGTTTTACCTTAGTGATTACTGCTGTCGGTTTCACTGTCAGTTTCCACGATCCTGCTCTTTTTGTCCATATCTCATCTTGGGGTAGGATGCTGCTTCTTCTGTATGTTGATGATATGCTCATCATTGGTGATGGTTCATCATTTATCACAGAGCTTGCCATGTTCCACGCTTCAACCGCCGTCCAACTTGGCAATGGCGAACAAGCGTTGTTCTGATCTGAACGGTGGCTTTCTGACGCAAGCATTCCTTCCTTTGGGCCATTGCTGGTTAATTCAGTCCCGATCTCAATCAGGAAAAAGAGAACGATCGCTCAAGCACTTCTAAACAGAACCTGGATCATAGATATTATGGGACGACTAGATTTGAACATCATTACAGAGTACCTTCGGTTGTCGGACTTGCTATAGTCGGTTCACACAACGCAGGGGCAGGAAGATTTGTTTCAGTGGCGTTGGGAACCCTTGGGTCGTTACTCGGCGAGATCAGCCTACAAGGCTTTCTTCCTTGGATCCCACGACTTTGCCTGTGCTGAGGCAATCTGATGATCTTGGGCTCCTTTAAAATGTAAGTTCTTCATGCGGCTTGCAATCTGTCGACGTTGCTGGATAGCCGACCGTCTTGAGCATCATGGTCTACAAAATCAAGGTCGTTGCGTTTTCTGCCTTTCCTCCCAGGAATCTATAGATCACAGTCGGAGCAGTTTCCCTAGTCTTTAGGTGGGTGGGCCAGGGCTCCCCTCGCCGGTCGTTCGTCTTGCGTATCGCCGGCCAGCTCCGCTTTAGATCTTTGTTTTGTGAACTTTGTGTTGGTTGTTGTTTCGTCTCTTAATGGAATGCGCGCGTTCTCGAAGAAAAAAATTTGTCCCTGAAGTACAGCAAGATGATGTGTGATTGTGTGTATTCTGATACACATAAAAACACAGGCCACTTTATGCGGCTTCTGCATCAAACAACGGGAATCCTGGGCTGATAGGAACTGGTAACCTGGGTCCACTCGCCAGTGGCCCTTCCGGACGGTACGGTCCGCCCCGTGATCCACATCGGACAGCGGCCATGCAGGAGGCGAGGCGAGGCGGCGCGAGCAACGAAGTGGAGGTTAGGCGGCCGCTTATCCACACGTCGTCCTCTCGTCTCGTCTCGTCTCGTCTCCCCTCCCCCTTTCTCGCTTCCTCTCTTCTCCTCCTCCTCCTTCCAGGGAACAAACTCGCGAAAGTAGGCTAGGATCTTCCTTTCTTGTCCTTGCTCTGTTTCTTTACAGCTCACTCTCCCCCCTTCGTATGCAGCAGCTTCCCTGAGATTCCTCTGCTGCGAGGCTTAATTAGGCCATGGCTATGGGAGCCGTGCTCCCCAGTAGAGCCTTTGCCTCTCCGCTCTCGTCAGGTAACTCAAGATTCTTGCTTGATGCATTTACGGTCTGGTCTCTCTTCTTTTTATTCGGTCGGGTTTTCTTGTGTTTTTTTAAGTAGCTGCAGCATAATTAATAAGGTGCTTGTGCATGAGTAGCTGGAAGCCTCTCTCTCTCTCTCTCTCTCTCTCTGTGTGTGTGTGTGTGTGTGTGTGTGTGTGTGTGTGTGTGTGTTGGGGGAATCCATGAGCTGCAGCTGCCATAAGACGATACAAGAATATACGAACTCGTATGGTATTTGTCCCATAAAAGGTGAATGTGCTCTCTTCAGAATTTTACCATGGCTGCATGTTTGCCATACATAAAAGGTGGTACTGTATTGAACTTGAACACTCTTTCTTGCCTGTCGTTCCATAGAGACTAGAGAGTCCATCGCTCTGCCCGAATAATTTACAAGCTGAAATGCCATGACAAATTAGTGTTATTATTTTCCATTGAAGGCTTCTTTATCGCAAATCTAATTCTTCTGGCCTTTTACAGAAAAGCGACATGAGATGAAATATTGTGCATCACCACAAAACAGGTGTGCAAGTTTCTTGGTTCCTGGAAAAAGATATGGTCGACATGTTTCTAGGAGCACCCTTCTAGTCCATAATAATTCCAGGAACACTGAAGCGGCAAGATTGCGATTCTCTAGGCAAATTCAGCAGCCCGTGCTAAACTCTTCTAGGGACTATTTAACCACGAGGTTTTGCAATGCAAGCCTGAAGAGGAGAGTTCTGTCAAGGGTTGAGTGCTTTGTGTCCTCAGACCCAATAAACAGTGGTTGGCTAAAACCAAGGAGGTGGGAGAGTTTCACCAGTTTGGAGATTCCTTGTGTCCAGCCAGAGTACAGACTACCAATCAGAACACGTGCTGACTGCAAAGCCGAGCAGTATGAGAGAACGGGATCACCGTTGAGCCCTTCTGATGTTCCTGCTGAGGCAGTTCTGATTGGAGATACAAATGAGATTTCTCCTTGGTGGCAGCAGTTCCCGAAGCGCTGGACAATCGTTCTCCTGTGCTTCTGTGCATTCCTGCTCTGCAACATGGACCGCGTGAGTTGGTGGTTGCATTTGTCTAGATGTTTCTGATAACAACAATTGAGTTTAAGGTCATTATTTGAGTACTGAACATTTACTAAATTCTGCCAGGTCAATATGAGTATCGCGATCCTTCCAATGTCATCAGAGTTCAGCTGAGTCCGGCAACTGTTGGCTTAATCCAGTCTTCTTTCTTTTGGGGCTACCTTCTTACTCAGGTGCATTGCTATTATTGTACGTCGAGAATTTGCTCTGCATTAGTTTCTTGGCGTGCCTTTTGATTTGCAGTCGCATACACTTGCTTTTGGTATCCAGTTTCGATAAAATGGAACTGGGGCACCATCCTTCATGTCCTATTTGTCTAAAAACAGACAGTTGATTTTGAAAATTTGTGCTGCAGATTCTTGGAGGTATTTGGGCTGACAGGTTTGGTGGTAAGATAGTTCTAGGATTTGGGGTTGTATGGTGGTCAATTGCAACAATTCTTACACCCTTGCTGCCAAGGTTGGGCTTCCGTGCTTACTCATCGTGCGTGCTTTCATGGGGATAGGCGAGGTTGGTGTCTTCTATTGTCACTCTACATTAATTTATGCTATTTATCATATGCATTTCATACATATACAACAAATGCTTCATATCTTATGGACCACAGTTCCTCAGTAGACTAGCTTCCACTGTTCCAAAACATGCAAATATGGTGATTAAAATCTTGTATCTTGAGAGAGTATGTACCCGTCATAAACCATCTGTTACACTACTGCAAAAACCAAGGGATAAACTATGTCAGTAGCTTATCTGGCTTATCTGGTATTTTGGTGAAATTTGGCATCCATTTCAATTTGTTGATATTAGGCATTGTTAAGAAATTAAGTTTCTAGTTGAAGCATTACATTGCGAAGTGTTTTTTTTTTAATTTGATTATCTTTCTTGTGTCTATGGTTTGACAGGGTGTTGCCATGCCGGCTATGAACAACATTCTTTCCAAATGGATCCCGGTTTCAGAGAGAAGCAGATCTCTTGCATTAGTATACAGTGGAATGTACCTTGGTTCAGTCACCGGCCTAGCCTTTTCACCTCTCTTGATAAGCAGATTCGGTTGGCCTTCTGTTTTTTATGCATTCGGGTCCCTAGGTAGCATCTGGCTTGCACTGTGGCAAAGCAAAGTAAGATAAACCAATTCTTGCATTAGTTTCTCACATTGTGTCTTACAGTGCTAGTTTCATACAGGTTTACTCAGTAGTCATGCGTTCATCATAAATACCTGCTTTAGATGTTATGAATAGCGCTTGTATTCATATGAGGCCAATGGGCGATATATATACACAAAGTGCAATTGGTCAATATGCAAAGAACCCCTCATAACAATGGGAATAACAACTATACATATATCTCTAACACCCCCTCAAACTCATGGTGGATCAACAACACGAGTTTGGAGAGGTAGAAAGCGTCTTTGTGCTCGAGTGCGGGCCTTCGTGAAGAAATCGCTATCCAAGCTCAGAAGGCACATGCGAAGAGTAATCACGATCATGCACACAAGTCCTCGTGAAAGAAGCATCAACACCAATATGCTTGGTGAGCTCATGCTTCACGGGATCACGAGCAATCGATAGCACTTTGTCTTTGTCGACAAGAGAGGGGTTGGTGTAGTGACGAAACACCAAAATCCTCAAGTAACCACCGTAGCCAAGTAATCTCATGCCAAGAGAGCCATAGCTCGCAACTCGACCTCTGCGCTCGAGCGGGACAACTGCGATCTGTTTCTTCGTCTTCCGGGCAATAAGAGAACCACCAAGAAAAACATGAAGCAGAGATAGACCGCGATCGAGGATCGGCCGCCCAAGTAGCATCCGAATAAGCTGAAGGCATGCGAGGTGGAACGTGGAAAGAAGAGACGGCGAGAGATAGTCCCGCGAAGGTATCGCAGAACTCGAAGAAGGTGGCTGTAGTGGACCTGAGTGGGAGCTGAAACAAACTGACTCAGAATATGAACCGGATAAGTAATATCCGGACGAGTAACAGCAAGGTAGACAAGACTCCCAACAAGATGACGATAGCGAGTCGGATCAGAAAGAGGCTCGCCATCAGAGAGTCGGAGGTGAACATTGAGCTCCATGGGAGTCTCAACAGTACGCTGATCAGTGAGAGAGGCGCGATCAAGAAGATCCTGAATATATTTCTCTTGGGACATAAAGAAACCATCTGGAGTGGAAGTAACTTCAATCCCAAGGAAATACCAAGAGGACCAAGATCCGACATAAGGAATCGCTCACTAAGACGAGCCTTAACAAAGGCAATGTACTCGAGAATCATCTCCGTAATGATCATATCATCAACATACGGGAGAAGAAGAGTCCGACCACGAGGCGAAGTGTGGACAAAGAGCGCAGATCATGATCACTAGTGAAAAACCAGCAGTGACCACGAGAGAGAAGCGCTCAAACCAAGCACGAGGGGCTTGCTTAAGGCCATAGAGAGAGCGACGAAGGCATGGACCATGCCCTCGAGAGCAGAATACCCGGTGGCGGATGCATGTAGACCTCCTCACGCAACTCGCCATTAAGAAAGGCATTCTTGACATCAAGGCGAAAGCAGACCGATGGCGAGCAGGCGCCACCGAAAGAAGAGTGCGAGCGGTGGTCATGTGGGCCACAGGAGCAAAAGTCTCGTCGTAGTCAACACCATGCTCTGCTGGAAGCCACGAGCAACAAGCGCGCCTTATAGCGCTCAAGAGAGCCATCGAGCGAGTCTTAATCTTATAGACCCACTTACGGTGATGGGATGAGAATGAGATGGAAAAGGAACAAGATCCCAAGTACCCGATGCGCTGAGGCGCAATCTCCTCGGCCATGGCAAGCTGCCACTCGGGATGAGTGCTGACATCCGGTAGGAGAGCAGGACTCACGAGTAGCTGCGCGGCAAAGGCAAAGCAGGCGGGAGGCGAATCGATCGGCGATCGCGAAGAGCGTAGCGAGAGAAGATGACCCATCGGAGAAGATGGAGCATCGAAGAAGATGGACCATCGGGAGAAGATGGCTTATCCGGAAGATCCTCAACACGAGGTCGGCGAGTGTAGAAGATAAGGGAGAAGGTATGCAGAGTGGGAGGAGCATGAGTCGTGAGAAGACGACACAGCGGCGACAACGGCGGAGAGGCCACAGGGGAATATGTGGAGACTCAGTGGGACGGTGGACAAGGGCAAAACAGATATAGGTGTATCCGGAAAGGTCAAGAAAACAGACTCCACAAAGGAAGCCAAGGAGAGGCGGGGCGTGGGTAGAATGGGCGAGACTCGTCGAAAGTCACATCCCGAGAAACCCGCATCCGGCGACCAATCAGGATCCCAGAGAGTAGCCCTTGTGCTCGTGATCAGTATCCCGAAAGACACACTCAACGGTGGCGGTCGGTTGAGTGCGTTCTCGAGGCGAGGAGAACGAGCAAACGCAACCAAAGCAGATGAAGGGTAGAGTAGTCGGAAGAAGACCACGAGGCGCTCAACGAGGATCGCTCCCGAAGAGCGAGAGGAGGTGAATGTTGGCGAGATAGGTGGCGATGGAAACGACCTCGGCCCAAAAGTGAGGTGGAATAGAGCGGCGATCATCGAGCACGAGCCGTCTCAAGGAGGTGACGATGCTTGCGCGCGACACCATTCGAGCATGAGCACGGGACAAGAGAATCGGCGAGTTCACGATCGGCAAGGAAGGCTGCGCAGTAACGAGAGAGGTACTCGCCCAGAATCGCACGAAAGACACGAATAGGAGTGAGAAGCGTGTGTGAATCATAGTGGCAAATTTTTATAGATAGACAAGACCTCACTACGAAGACATGAAATATATCCAAGTATGGCGAGAAAAATCATCTATAAAAATGATATAATATCGATGACCCCTTTCAAACGAAGGAGCGGACCTCAAACATCCGAATGAACAAGATCAAAGGCGCGAGACACGGACTCACTATGAGGATAAGGAAGTGAATCTGTTTACCTAACTTACACACGACAATCTAAAGACACGTCTCTGAGGCAGACCCCCGAAGACCACGACGAACTAAAGATGACAGACGAGAGCCACACAGATGACCAAGACGGTGATGCCACTTCTTTGGAAAGAGCCGAGTGAAGCGGAGTGGCGAAGCGGGCGCGGCGGTGGTGGCGGCGGAAGGAAGATGAAGCAGTCAAGCTCCCGAGAGACGCGTGAGTCACGGCGCGAGGGCGAACCAACGAGCTCCGTGTGGCGATCCCGAACACAACAAGAGTCGAGTCGAGAATGACCCGATAACCAAGGTCGATGTCGCCCAGAAAGAAGGCGCATGGTAAGGCGAGGAACATGAGCAATGAAGAAACATGAAAGGATGAGTTGTGGCGTTCCTCTACGAGAGACGAAAGAGATGTACCATCGCAGTAAGAACACTAACGGGAGAAACAAGAGGTGTAATAGAAGACAAATTGGAAGGATCGGGAGTCATGTGAAAAGATGCTCGTAATCAAGAATCCATGGGAGGTACTGACTGTGTAGGGGTGGTTTCTCGATTACGAAGAGTCGATGAGCGAACCTGCAGAAACGTCGAGGAGAAACCCGGCGGCAAGCGGCGTCGAAGTCGGCTATCTCTCGCTCGGTGAGAGAAGTCTTGAAGAAGTCGATCTGACGTCGTCGTAGAAGCACTAGTGCCGATGAAGAACGGCGTGAAAGATGCCGCTTCTTCTTGTAGCAGGACTCGGTGTAGGCCATCCTTGTCGCGATAGGAGCAGTGAGGACGGCCACCTCCAGACGGAGGACGGCCACCACCACTGTGGTGGCCGGAGGAAGCAGTGCAGTGACGAGCGGCGAGCACAGAGGAGTGGCATCGGATCGGCACCACTCAAGCGAGTCTCCTCGCGCGTATCTCGGAAGAGCCTTCAGAGAGTGACACGAGGTGGCGTGCAAGTAGCTGACGCACGCCTGCGCCGAACTCGGGGCGAAAGCGAGTAAGGAACTCGTGAGCCAGCTGAAACTCGGATCAAGACGCATACAACCAGCAAAGACGGGCGAGTGCGGCGGCCCGCAGATGCGGAGAGAGTCCAAGCGGCGCCGCAGCAGAGCTCGAGCGTAGAAGGCGTCGCGATAGCATCACCTGCTGAAGAGAGTGCTCTGGCGGACCACGGATGTGTGCGAGGCATCACCGGAGGGCTCGTAGCGGCCGACGAAGATGAGTCCACATCCGGAAAGCGAAGAGTCCCACAACCTCGAGAAGAGAATCGAGGCCGACATCGCGATGAAGACGATAGCGGCCGGCGTCGTCATCGTACCACTGAGTGTAGGTGGTCAGACGATCCTTGTAGAGATCCAGAGCCTCTTGGTAGCGGCGGCCTCATCATCGGCGATGCAGCGGCCTCGTGCGGCCTTATCTACCGTCGGGGCAATGCAACAGCGTGGGCTCGTCGGAGGAATAGGGCAAGGCGGCGGTGACATCGCGCAGAGGACGCCCAGAGACGAAGACCACGCATGTGGATGCGCATGTGAGACACAAAGTCGGTGTAATTAACACCATCAAAGACCACCGGGCAGCGAGGGAGGGAAACGGTGCCCATTGATAGGCGGCGCTGGACGGCGCAGCGACCAAGGGAACGAAGTCTAACAGCGCTGGGCGCGCGGCGGTTAAACGGCGTTTTTTTGGTCGGTCGGTTTACAAAACCGACTCGAGCCGGCCGAGCCCCTAGGGCAACGGCGACTGAGCGGCCGAGCCCTAGGGCAACGGCGACTTCGGGCTTGCGGCCGGCGACCGGAGCGGCGCGCGGCGCGCAGCGGAAGCGGAAGGCGGCGGCGGCGGCGCGGCGACGGCGGCGCGAGGCAGCGGCAGCGGCAGCGCGGCCGGCGGGCGGCGGTGGCGTTCGTCGCGGCAGCGGCCGGCTGGCGGAGGCGGCGGCGGCGCGGGCGCGGACGACGAGGCGGCGCGAGGTGGCGCAGCGATCCGAGCGACGGCGAGAGGCGGCAGCGGCGAGTCGCGACGGCCGACGGCGGCAGGCGACGCGGAGTCGGCGGGCCGGCGGCGGTGAGCTCGAGCGGCGCGAGTTTCGGGAGGTCGAGCCGGGCCGACGGCGGAAGTGCGGCGATGGCGGAGAAGCGGTGGCGGCGACGGAAACCCTAGAGTCGGCGGCGCAAGCAACGGAAACCCTAGGTATGCTCTGATACCATGTTATGAATAGCGCTTGTATTCATATGAGGCCAATGGGCCAGTATATATACACAAGGTACAGGTGGTCAATATGCAAAGAACCCCTCATAACAATGGGGAATAACAACTATACATATATCTCTAACATAGACAACTTACAGTTTAACATCAACTGCTCTGGAAATGAGCACGCTAAAACTTTTGCTTGTTGATGTTCTTTTGGCTTTTAGATACTCATTCTTCTTACTCAGCTAATTGCTAGTATCCACTCTTAATTAGGCACACAGCTCACCGAGTGAAGATCCGGAACTAAGCAAAGCGGAAAAGAGGTACATACTAGGTGGTAGTGCCTTAAAGGAGCCCGTTACCTCCATACCGTGGAGGCTAATTCTATCAAAGGCTCCAGTATGGGCTCTCATAATATCACATTTTTGCCATAACTGGGGAACATTCATTCTTCTAACATGGATGCCCACATACTACAATCAGGTAGTTACAATTTTATGGTGTCGAATGTTTGACAGTCCTCATTGTTCATATCAGACAATGACAACATATCATGTCGTTGGTTGTACTCAACGAATGCTTTTACCCAGGTTCTGAAGTTCAATCTCACCGAGTCTGGGCTTCTGTGTGTCTTGCCATGGCTTACAATGGCTGTGTTTGCGAATATTGGTGGCTGGATAGCTGACACTCTTGTTGAGAAAGGGGTTGCAATAACAAACGTTCGTAAGGTAAGTTCTTCTTCGGTAAATTTTATTTCCTGTGTAAAATTTTAGGAACAGTTATGCACTTATGCTTTGAGCTGCTGATATTGACATGATTTTGACATTTTTGTTGTTGTTGTAGATCATGCAATCGATTGGTTTTCTTGGACCAGCCTTCTTCTTGACACTGCTGAGCAAAGTCCGTACTCCAGCCATGGCCGTATTGTGTATGGCATGCAGTCAGGTTTGATGCACTTCAGAAATGCCATTCATATGGGTTCATAAGTAGCTTCTGATACTACTAACAGGTGACAACTGTTCTGCTATAAATACATGCTGATATTTCTGACCAATTTTTTGGCAGGGGAGTGATGCTTTTTCGCAGTCTGGGCTGTACTCGAATCACCAGGATATAGGACCACGCTATGCGGTAATGTCCTCATGTTGATTGTTACTGCTCTGATGTTCTCTAGTTCACCTGAGAAATTTTAGTTTGGCTGCTAGTAGTATTGGTGTTTCATTGCTCCTTTCTGGGCTTAAAGATAATTGCATCTAACTAAACAATGTCCCAAAAAATTGCAGGGGGTACTTCTTGGACTGTCGAACACTGCCGGCGTGCTCGCAGGAGTTTTTGGTACTGCTGCCACTGGCTACATTCTTCAGAAAGGTAAAATCCCGCTGTCGCAAAATATTCAGCGCTTTGCATGACTATGCTAACTTCCTCCTATGTCTTCATTTTGGTTTTTCGACCGCCAGGTTCTTGGGATAGTGTGTTTAAGGTGGCTGTTGCACTGTACATAGTAGGAACAGTGGTGTGGAATGTCTTTTCAACTGGAGAGAAAGTTCTTGAATAAGCTGTGGATGTTCTTAAGCGCCGCTATACAAAAATTAGCTGATTTTGCTGATGTCTTTGTGGGGTACAAGAAAAAAACTATCTTTTAGAAAGAGATATTGCTGAAAAACTCTCTTTTAGCAAGAGATACAGCTGCATTTGATGTTTGGGCTACGGAAGGAGTGAAGAGCAAAGTGAAGTGCTGCAATGTTCGTTACAGAAATCGGGCTGTGAACTCAAGACGGTATAGACTTGGAACCAAAGTATTCCCTGATGCTGAGAGCAGCTGCACCAGGGAACGTCAGATTTTTGCAGCAAGCTTAGCTAGAACCTGTTTCTATAGAAGTCCAATCTCCTCCCCAGTTCCTCATCGTCTTTTGTTTTTTAAAATTGATCAATTAACCATGTTTCAGCTTGCTTTTGAGGAAGAAGCTACAGCTACTGCCAAATTCATGCTGTATTATGCGAGCATTTTGGGAGAAAAATGTTTTTTTTTTTGTTAATTTGCGATACTGCTGTGTGTTATTTCGCGTATCCTGCGTGATGATATCGCATGACAATGGCGTTGTTGGGGGGGCATATCAGTGCCTGTAAAACAGTGGCTTTTGTTGAATCATAATACGATAATTCGTTGGTTAGAAAACTGCCGGTTTTTCTTTTTTGAGAGGTTGATTTCTACCTAGACGATCGAGTAGCGATTTTCAAGACGAGCTAATCCTGCTTGTCTACACAAAAGTCTATGAAGAGATGGTTTTGTAGGTTTGTGGCATCATGAAATCTTGGGAAATAATTGAATTTGCACATTGCTTGGTGTGCAGATTATTAAGAAAACACGAGGAACAGATTTTGCAAATATCGGATATTGTGTCTACTATTGATGACGACTTGTTGCCCACCAGCAGCAAAAAAAAAGAAGCCAATTTGGCACGAGAATGGTTTTTTAATGATAGTGCGCAGGAGAAATCTAGATAAGAAAATTAAGCCATAAACAGTGATATACTTTTCACAGTATTCTTACGACCGGGAAGCTTCTTTGGTTAACGAGTAATGTGTTTAGCTCCAAGCTTATTTTAGAAGAGATGTCAATGGGAGGATAAGCAAGGAGTCGATTAAAAGCTTCTAAACTATGAATTGATACTAAAATTACTCTAATAATACAGTAGAGTACAGTACAGTACACTCCAACCTCCAGCTCCATCCAATTCCAAATTCCAATGCCTCCTCCCAACCAAACCCCGATGACTTCCCGGAGATTTTGACTTTTAGAGCTCTAGGGGTGTCTCCCGCCAACCCATGTCTCGCCACCGCCGGCGATGGGCGGCCTCCCACCGCCTCAGTCTCCCTCCCCCCTCTCCGACCGCCCCCTCATGACTCCGCGCCGCTGCGAGCCCCCCGGCGAGAGAGACTGGGACGGATCCAGCCGCGAGGGCTCCCCAGACATGGCCTCCCCCGCCGGCGAGCCCGTCCGCCGCTGGAGCGGCCCCGACGACGGCCCCGCCGCGCAGATCTCGCGCGTTGCCGACGCTGGCTGGTGGCTCCGCGAGATCGAGCGGGAGCGGGTGCGCCTCGTGCGGGAGTGGGTCCAGATGGCCCCCCGCCGCCCCCCGACCACGCGCGCAGAGACCTCCTCCCGATCCGCGGCCGCCAGGCGCGCCTCGAGCTCCAGCGCCTCTCCCAGCACCGCGCCGTCTCCGACTTCCCCCACCGCAACCGAATCCACGTCGGTGCTTCCTTCCAACCCACCGTTCCATTAGTTACTTACTAGCTCGCTGTGCTGTGGGATGTTTGCTTTCGTGGGGGCACTTCACATATCTGATGCGGTGTTTCTTACCAATCTTACCATAGGCGCTGCTCCGGGGGAGGTTTCTGCGCAATGGTGGTTTGCCGGAGGAGAGAAGGCTGCCATCGGTGGCCACAAGGGAGCTCGGGCAGCTGCGGCAGCGTCATCCTGTCTCGGGTTTGAGGTGTGTGTGTGAGCTCGTTTTTTTTTTTTTTTTTTTGAACTTATGTGAGCTCGCTTGTTGATACCGCTGCTGCCGCTTAATGTATATTAGCCTCTCTCTCTCTCTCTTTTCTTTTGTTGGAATAAATGCAAGCGATTATTGGACTAATGGGTCATTGTCAGTATATTCTGTTGTTGTGGTTGGAGGGGTTACATCTTATAAGGAGTTCATGATTCTTAGAATTGATGCTGCTATTGCTATACTTAGTTGATTTGCATTGCATGTTGCTGAGATTGTCTCTGTCAACGTGGAACGAGAGTATACAAACTTACAAAGAGTTTTTTAGCTGTTGACGACTTGGAACTCAAGGAAGTACACCTCAGCGGCAGATAGATCATTCACACGGATGAGTGCGAGAGAGAGACCGACGTTGGAGCATATTGATCGAGGTTTTTTTTTTTTCTTTCGTCGGATTGGAACCTGCAGTTTCTGGACTATTTTCTTCGGGCTCTGACCATTGTCCTCTGCTATTCTCCACGTCTGGGCTGGCTGAACCCAAGAAACGTTTTCATTTTGAGACGTTCTGGACGAGAATGGAAGGGTTCTATGATACGGTCCATGTGGCTTGGAAATGCGACGACTGTGTGGTAGACCCGCTGCGTCGCCTTTATCATCTTCTCACAACAACAGGGTGCGCCTTGCAGAGCTAGAGCCAGCGCGAATGTGGTAGCGTTCGCCATCAGATTTGGATGTAAAATGTCCAAAGAACTTGTCGGCCGACTGGATATGGCAGAGGAAAATCGGTTGCTTTCACTTTGGGAGCTATGGTTCAGAATGGAGCTCAAGAGGAAGCTGCTAGGACTGTGCTCCTTTGAACGAACAATCGCCCGCCAAAGGTCGCAGATCAGGTGGTTACAAGAAGGTGACGCAAACACTCGTTACTTCCATCTTCATGCAAATCTTAGTAGGCGTCGAAACTTCATCTCAAGTTTAAAAGTAGTAGATTCTTGGGTGCACTCTTAGGTAGGGCTAGAAGAGGTCTTTTATGATCATTTCATTAATATCATAAGGAAACCGATTGAGCGGGCCCATTCCTTGGATCTAAGCTAACTCAACATGCCTTCCCTTGATCTTCAGGCTCTAGACTCTGATTTCATCGAAGATGAGATTTGGGAAGCGATCAAGAGCATGCCCTCTGAGAAGGCGTCGGGCCCTGATGGCTTCTCAAGCTTGTTCTATCAGTGTTGTTGGCCAATCATCAAGCCGGACTTAACGGCGGCCTTCCATGCCGTTGGTCGACTAGCGGGATCGAGCTTCCACCTACTTAACAAGGCTCTATTAACTCTCCTGCCCAAGAAGCAAGAACCACAGGAAGTGCAGGATTTTCGTCCTATAAGCCTCCTACACAGCTTTGCCAAGATCTTCTCTAAGGTCCTTGCTCGAAGACTAACTCTAGAACTACCAAGATTAGTGGCTCTGAACCAGTCTGGATTCACCAAATATCGTTCTATTCAAGATAATTTCTTCTTGGTCAGGCAGTCCGCACGCATGCTTCACCATCAAAAACTACTGGCCTTTTTATTCAAACTAGACATCGCTCAAGCCTTCGATTCATTGTCATGGTTTTTTCTGTTGGAAATCTTGCGGCACAAAGGTTTTGGCCCAAGATGGTGTTCTTAGCTAAGCATGATGTTACTGTCATCATCCACTAGAATTCAGCCAGCAGATGACCAGGTGCTTCGCTTGGCACGCGGTCGTGGGTTGCATCAAGGAGACCTGTTATCCCCGATGCTATTCATCATCGCAATGGATGCTCTCAACAATCTGATCCTCACCGCAGAAAAGGAGGCCTTGTTGCATTCGATCGGAGGGCGCCGAGGTCTACCACATCATCTTTCTTTGTATGCAAATGATGCGGTCGTTTTCTTAACCCCAGTGAGTGATGATCTGTTAGCCATCAAGGAAATTCTGCAACTCTTCGGTGAGGCCTCCGGTCAGCGTACCAACATGAGTAAGAGCTCATTCTCACCAATCCGATGCAATGCCCAACAGATTCAGCTCATCACCGACAGTTTGCACTGCAATATTGTTACTTTCCCGTGTAAATACCTTGGCTTGCCGCTATCTTTACGGAAGCCGTCTCGATCGGATTTCCAACCGCTCGTGGACAAGGTCGCCAACTGCCTCCAAGCATGGCAAGTCGGATTGCTCTCGCAAGGGGGGTGCTTGATTCTGGTTAAGGCAGTGTTGTCGGCCATGGTTGTCTACAATTTCATGGCGCTTGATCCCCCCTGCTCGGTAGTCAAAGAATTGATAAGAAGCGCCGAGCGTTTCTTTGGAAAGGATCGCAAAATGTTTCAGGAGGCAACTATTTGGTGGTCGTCAGTTTGTTGCCCTCTCTAGATGGGAGGACTTGGGCTGCACAACTTGGTTGTGCTAGGGCAGGCCATACGCATGCGTTGGCAATGGCTGCAAAGAGCCTAGGATGCACGACCTTAGGGGCGTTTGCAAACCCAGTCCAGCAGAGAGGAAAAAGGCATGTTTGTAACATCCCAATTTTCAGAGCCTTAAAAATCCTTTGAATAGTTAGTAGGGAAAAGTTCACCATTTGGATTTATTTGAATTTAATTTCAAAAGCTTAAACATTGGACTTTACAATCAAAAACATTTAATGTGAATAATCCCAACATGAACATTAGCCAAAACTATTTTATTTGGGTTCTTTGTGCTCAGATATATTTTCTAGAATTTTCTAGAATTTTTCTGAGTTCATTTGCTATTTTCTATTGCCTATTTGAATTTCTGGTATTTTCTAAATTAGAAAATGTATTTTAAATCTCGAAAACAACTCGGGCGCATCTCGCAGCCCATCTCCTTTTTCGCGGCGACGCCCGCTAGCGGCCTTGACTCACGCTCGCTGCTCGCCCGCCTCGCGCGCGTGCGCCGCTAGCCGCCACGACGACGTGTGGGCCCGCACGCCGTCGTCGTCTTCCGCTGCCGTCGTCTTCGCGAAGCGCCGAAGTCGCCGCCATTGCCGAGCTCAAAGCTCCATCCGACAACGCCTCCTTTCCAACTAAAACCCTTCTAAACGTGCAAATCCTATCCCTAACCTCTCCGCGCTGCTTTACGTTAAAATCGTATCTCGAATCAAATCCTATCCGGATTTCAAATCGGTCTCGTGTTCATCTCGGACTCGATTTGGGGATTCTTATCCCGCACCCCACCCTATAAATAGCACCGAGGATCGCCAAGCACCTCGCAACCTGCAGCCGCCACCTCACCTCTCCCGAGCCCTAGCGCGCCGCAATCGAGTTTTAGGGTTTTCTCACCGCCGGTCTTCTTCTGCATTTTGCGCGCGCCGATGTCGCCGCGTCATCCTTGAGTGCACCGGGTTCGCCGTCACCTCGGCTACCTCGAGAGTTCGCCGTCGCGGAATCTCACCGAGCCTCAATCCGACAATGGCCAACCTCTCCACCGCCCGAGCTCGCACGCCACCTCCGTCGTTCCGACCACCTAGCTCTACCTCATCGGGTTCGCAATAGCAAGAGCTACACGTTGGTACCACTCACCGCCGCGAGGAGCCGCCGTCGCCGGACCCTTGGTTCGAAAGCCGCCGCCGTCGGGTCCGACGTGGGACGCCACCTCACCGCCACCTCGGGCCAGATGCCGACGTGTCGCATGCGTGGCGCCGTGTCGGCAGCACGCAGCGCCCGCGGCACGGCCCACCGAACCCGGATCGATCCGCATGGACTTGGTTCACGGTGCACCGAGCCAGCGACATGTGGGTCCCTTTGCCATACCAATTTTCATCCCGTCCAACGTCCTCAATCGACGTCCACATTTGCGCAATAATCCGATTTTCTTTTAAGAAATAATTCGAAATTCCAAAATCGTAATTAGGGTTTCTTTTAGATTTCCAATCTTCCAAAGCCCATAACTTTTGCATCCTAACTCCGATTGAGCCCATTCAAATTTCTAAATTTGTCTAAATTCAAGATCTATTTATCTGAGATTTTTATTTAATTTTTGGAGTTTGTTTTGCCTCTGTTATTTATTTGTTTTGTTTGTTTGTGTCTCGTTTGCGAGTAGACGTCGATTCGTCGGGGAATTTTGTGGAAGAAGGAGCACCCCAAGACCAAGATCAGTACATAGACCTTTTCCAAGGCAAGTCATACCTTTGATCATCTTGAACCCAGTTTTTAAATTACTTTGTGTTAAATTATTGCATTATAGTTTAATTATTTAATTAAATACTTTGGGCATAGTTATTATCCAAATTGTTATCACACCTTGGCCTTGTATGTCATATATCCTTGTCACCCTAGATTGGTTATGAGTTGGTAATATTGTAGCACCAACGTGGGTTGGTTAGATGCGAGTATAATTGCTTAGCCATGCTACGAATCATCATCTCATGTGAGTCGCAAATATTAAATATGACTAAGTGTCTATGGAACTTTGTGTAAAGCGTGTGCTATGTGTTATTACTTCGTGATGGCATGTGTTGCACTAAAACCAAGCTGGGTGGTAAAGGATTTGGGTGGGCAAGTGGTGGAGACTGTGTGACATGGTGGACTATGTGATGGGTATGATAATCTGTGTGGCTTAGTTAGAACATGGAAGTCTTGCCTTGGTCAATTAAGGACTTAACTTTGTGCGCCATTGAACTGAGCCTTACTGTACGACCACATGCCCGGTATGGGGCGGGCCTAACTTAGTGTTATGGATTCTCGGCATTGATGTTCGGTGGTAGGTTAGGCTTTGTGATAGGTGGAGGTGTGACTACTTAGTGGTTGCATCACGGGAGGATTTGTCGTCCTGTCCAACGGTGTGTGTTATACATGGGCTATGTGATATGTATAACGGTTTGTAAGCACACCTGGAAATGTCAATGTTTGAGATGAAGTTTCCAACCGCTTTGTTACGATTGGTGCTTGCTACACTAGTTGTATCTTGTGGGTAAAGTGTACAAACCTCTGCAGAGTGTTAAACAAACTATTCGAATAAGCGCGTCATGGTCATGGACATGCTCGGGATTTCACATGAGGGTAGTTTTCATAAAATGTGGGGATGGGAGCTGTGTGATCTCAATCATATGGCTATGTGAAATAATCTGCTTAGTTGTGTGTCTTTGTGAAAACAATGTTAAATTAATATTGTCTATTTGTTTTGAATTATGTTTTCAATCTATTATTCGTATTCAATTGCAAATGTTGCTTTTATGCAAAAGAACCACGAAGCCTTTTCTTTGGAATAAGCTGCATCTATACATTGCATTCGTGGTATGATTTGCGAGTGCGGTTGTGTACTCACGCTTGTTGTAAAACTTGCGCCCAAACCTACTGTGGAGGAGTTTACGCCGCTTTGAGGAGTTCGTTGAAGGTGATCGTTCGTTAAGGTCCGGATCCCGATCGGTTTCGTGGTGAATTGGTGGGATCTCGCCGAGTTTTCCGTTTATTTGCAGCTTTATTCTCTGTTAGCCCTGCGTGGCTTAATAAGTGTAAACTCGACCATAAGGTCAAAACCCTTATTTGTTATTCAAACTAATCGTTTACTTTATTTATCGCTTGTGTGGATCGATATTTACCTGTGTTAACCCTGTGTGCACTAGCGTGATCCTGGACTAGTGCAGTATACGCAGAGGGTTCCAGAATCGTAATTCTGGGTCCCGACAATGTTCTAGGCTTCCATTATGGTTAGATTAGGGAATGGAGAGAACACGTTGTTCTGGGAGGACCGTTGGCTGAACGGTTGCTCAATTCAAGGCTTTGCACCGTCCATTGTCCAGATGGTCAATTCATCGATCCGGAGGAAAAGAACAGTGGCTCAAACCCTTACCAATGATGCTTGGATTCTGGACATTTAGGGGCAGCCAGGCATCCATACGGCTGCTGATGTCCTTCGGTTATGGAATAGGTTGCAAGATATGTGTTTATCTCAGAGCGAGGTTGATTGATAAGTTGGCGTTGGAAATCATTGGGTCGCTACTCGCTAAGTCAACGTGCCGGCTTTCTTCACGAGATCGAATTGGTTTCCATGTCTTTGAGGCCATATGGAAAGCACGGGTGCCACTAAAATGCAAAGTCTTCTTTTGTTGGCTCTCACTTGTCTTTGCCGACGGTGATCGTTAAGCGTCGCGACAACAAAACCAAAGGACTTGTGTTTTGCGGGCACCGGGAAGAGTCCATAGACCATCTTACGGTAGGATGCGCTATCACTACACAAGTATGGGTTCGCTTCATAGACCAGCCGATCGTCGGACCGATTTCTAATCGAGAATCCTCGTGAAACACTTGTGCTATTCCTCGGATCGTGAGCTAGCACTCACAGATACATCATCGAATCAATTCATACATGGCGTAAAACCATACCATTCATTAATTAACACAATGAGTTTACATAGACCGCGCGTCGGTCGAGTTTACAATAGGGCGATCGGGCCAAATTGATTACATTACAAAAGCGGAGCGACAACGGAAGCAAAGGGGTGAGCTCATCTCTCACAGGCAAGCGATCGGGAAACCGTGTGCGGCCGATATTAACCATGGCTTGGGTAATATTGGATGCACGCAAGTACCGACGGAGTCAACTGGACTGAGGCGAGACTAGAACATCTAAAGACTACTCTACGCTTCATCATCTCCCGGACCTCCAACTTCTGAATCTCGTAATAGTCGTAATCTCCAGGATTTCCTGCTCCTGAGGGTTTGGGGAGAGAGCGAGAATGAGCACAACTTCCGTGCTCGCGAGCCAATACACAATGCAATAATATACATGCAAGGCTTAACAAGGATGGCTCAGGTTCTTTTATTTGCTAAAGCAACATTCTCAATTATCATAATTACAAAGTCCTATTACTTAGCATTTTTAACAAATTGCATTTTTGCTAAATAGAGTAATTGTGCAATAATTTATAACAAGAGAGGTTCCTCCGTGGAAACTCTACCTTATGCTTACTTTTGATTGGGTCCGTCCTAATTACCAACATCACGAGTTCAAGCACTCGGTCAAAATCCAACCTCGGGGCTAGGTGAGCCCACCACATTTTCATCCCAACCACAAGATTTTTGAAATAGAACTAACTCGAGTAAAGATTCCCATGTCCGCCTTTGACCGTAGGCGCGGTGTTTAAATGATTTAGACTCAGAGAGGTTGTACACTTTACCCACAAGAGATAGTCATACTCGTTACCCCACATGATTCCTTAGTCATGTAGTTGAGCGACCGTCACAGTAACCTTTCAAAATATCTCGCCCCTTCCGTCATCTCACCTATATGGGTTTACGCCCATATGTTGGTGCGGGATGTCACCCTCTACATCTTGCTGTAGAAGGCACTTCACCATCGGTGTCCCATTCAAACGTGATCAAGCTCACACTTGCACCCTTTCTTGTTCCTTCCGTGAGACTGACTTTCAAGGTTCAATAAATCTACTAAGCCAAGTTGCAGTTTGCAGACTTGTGGTTGTACTTGTTTTACACGGGAGGTCATGACAAGATTAAGTCCTTAGGGTTGTCTAGGCGGATCATTTCACACATTAACATTCTTTGGGCTGCATTCGCACCCATCACATACTCTTCAACACACAAATCATGACGATGAATGTGAATATTAGGGTTTTGAGGAGTAAAACCAAATCACCACATTTATCTCAGTCATGGACCACCAATGACTGCCCAAATCATTTTTATGTTTAAAGGGATGATGATTGGGATATTTTAATATCCCGGTACTTAAGCAAGACTAGCATGTCGCTTAAGTACAACCTATAGCTAGTATTACCATATAGTTACTAGGGTGACAAGGATTATTGGATTCAAATTGACAAGGATGGCATAATAATTAATTAATCATCAAATGGGTATTTAACTACCTTAAGTTTTAACATACATTTGCTTAAAGAATTAAAGCATGCAATTTGCTATTTTAAAGAATATAATTTGCATAAAATGTAGGCTCAATATGATCAAAGTATTGACTACTTTGGGATATAGGCTAAAGGATCTTGATAATCTTGGGCTTGATCAACTTGGGGTCTCCGGCGTCTTCAAATCCTAGTCGGACGAACGTACCAGAAAAAGGCACAGACAAGCAAAAAGAGCAATTAAATACAAATGAACAACAAATAAACTCCAAATTGAACAAGACCTATGCCATTAGCAAGATCTTGAATTTACAAATTTTAGAAATTTATTTTATAATTTTGAGTTAAAATGGGAAGATATACATAATTGAAGTCTTACTTTTAAATTAAAATAGAAAACGAAAACGAAAATCAAATAAAAAGAAAAAAGGAAATCGGCCCGCAACCAAATTTGGTCGGCCATGCGCCTCGGGCAGAACGTAACAGCGTGGCGCGCCCACGACCTGGCGCGAAGCCCGGGGAGGGGAGGCAAGGCGCGGCCCAGCGGGCTTTGCCTAGCGCGAAAAAGAGGTGGCGCTGGGTGAGCCGAAGAAAGGGGAGAAAGCACGCGCGAGGAGAGAGGAAGAGGAGGCGGCGGCGCGGGGAGAAGAGGGCTGGGCGGGGCGCGCGGAGAAGAAGAAAGAGCGGCGGCGGCGGAGAGGGAGGAGGAAGGGGGCGGCGGCGCTCGGGAAGAAAGGGGCGGCGCCGGCGGCGACGATGGAGGCAACGATGAGGACGGCGGGCGGGCGACGGAGGCGCGGCTAGGCGGCGGCGGCGAGGACTCACCGAGCGGCGGCGTCGACGGAGTGAGTCCTTCTTCTTCTCTTCTTCTTGTTCTTCTTCTTCTCGGTTTCTTCTTCTTGCTTGGGGAGGAGAAGAAGTGGGAGGTGGGGAGAGGAAGGAGGGCGTCGAGGCGAGGCTTTAAAGCCGGCGAGGAGCTCGGGGGAGGGTCCGCGGGCGGCGCGCGGCTCGGGTGCGCGTGCGCACGGAGGTGATGATGGCGGCGGGGCGTGCGGGAGGGCGCGAGCGGTGGCGTGCGCGAGAGGAGAAGGCACGAGCGGGGAGAGGACGGCTCGGCGAGGACGGCCGCGACGGGACGACGCGAGGAGGGGGGTCCGGGCGGGGGGGGGGTTGATGGGAGGGAAGAGGGAGAGGGGGGGTCCGGCGGGGTTGACCCGGGGAACGGGGAAAAAGGGCGTCACACCGACTCCCTGTGTCCAGTCCCTAGCGGTCGGGCCATCCTTCAAGAGTATTGGTTGGCTGCTCGGAAGTTTGCACCGAAGAGTCAAAGAAAGCAAATAGACGCGTGTATCATTCTCGTCTCTTGGATGCTTTGGAAGAAGCGCAATCAAAAGATATTCAATAACATCGTTAGCTCTATCGATCAGACTCTCCAGATTGTTCTCCAAGAGCATCAACTTTGGAGTTTGGCAACTACACATCGTTTGGGGGCGGCCACGCAGGAGTAGTAGTTTGGTCGTTCGCTTCGTAGTTTTGTTGTTTTGTCGTCTCTTTATTCTTTCGGTTTCGGTTGTCGAGCGAGAGTTTAGCCCACTCGGCGTTCGGATAGCCTGTAAACCCCCCCCCACCCCACTCTACTGCGACTTCTGTTTTTGTTCTCTCGTCTAATGGAATGATGTGCCTTGAAAAAAAACAATTGTATGACCTTGACTTTTAAATTGTCAACATATGATACCTGATTATGCTCACCAATAAGTGACAACTATGGCCTTTTGTCCTGCAGCTACTATCAGTGGAGAGTTTATGGGAGCATGGTCTCTGCGCTAGCAATTTCGAAGCATCATGGATCTCTAAGACGTGGAAGAAAGGAGTTGGTAATTTTAGTGTATGTACTCTATGAATTGAGTAGTAATGAGTAACAAAAGGTCAGACTCATCCTGCAAAAAACATTGTTTTCTCTACTCTTTCATGTAGGTTGAAGACTTCTTGGATCGGTCACATTTTTTCCGATATCCGGGATATTTTATTCTCCTCCGGCTCACATTAAAGAAGAAGCACCCCACTCACGAGGTGCACACGAAAGTATCGCTCGAACTGTAGCGGGCTGAGAGCTAGGAGCTTCCATTTGCCAACTGAGCCCCCACTCAGTCCTCACCGGTCACAAAATTTTGCCCGGTCAGTAGGGAGGTGGAGATGCAGAAGATTTGCAGATGCCTTAGAGATTGTGCTTTAAATTTGTCAGATTTCATGAGGGGTAAAATCGACACATTGAAGCTGAAGACCCTTTTGTTTGGGCGCCTTAACCCAGATGAGTTAGTCCGCAAGCCTCGTTTAAAATGTGCCAAGAGAAAGCGGAAGTCAAAACTTAGCCCGGAGGTTTCCAAAAGAGAGCAAAACATGCTGTACACCATGTGGGAGTGGAACCACACCACCATGCTAATGCTACGGCTGCTGCTGGTTTACCCACTCCTGCTCCTGCTATAGTTATGCCTCCCATCTACATCAACGTCCCACCCAGTCTGCTGCTCAGTTTGTGCACAAGCCATGGCCTCTTATGATCCCTTCTGGTTTTGGCTATGGATTATCAGTTCAGTTGCCAGTAGCTCCTCACCCTAGCTGGGGATTACTGGGCCGGCCTCCAGGTAATTTAATTCAGTTAAATAATGGAATTCAGCTACCGCAGCAAGGCCCACTTCTCCCGATGCCGTACCAATAAACATTTGGTAATTAATATGTTTCGCCCATACAGACACAGTGGAGCTCAGCAGCTCCAGCACACTTCAAAATAGGATGGCGCAGATGATACCTTTTCAGGAGATGACAGTTGTGGTTTGGAAATGCAGCTTGCCAGCTTAGGTAGATATGTGTGCTGATAGTTTGAGCCTTTGAGGTGTAAGAATTCTGTATGAAGGTACACCCTGTAAGCAATTGACAAAGGAAATTATAAGAATGAACACCATCTAGTGCTGGTTCAAACAGCTGTGACTGGTGATGCAGAAATCTGAATGGTTGCACCATCATATATTATGACTGGGCTATTCTTGCTGGTGGATTGCCGAAGGGATTAGATCAAATCTTTTTGCATGCCTTGTTGAAGATAAAAGAGCTGTGCCGAGTCTCTCTTTGAAAGGAAAAAAAGAAAAGGTGTGATACGGTTGTAAAAGTATCTCTCTTTTCTGTGCTGGCCCAGAGATTTGTTGGGTTATTTGTTTGCGGGCACTTGTGTTGTGCAGCAAATGTCAGCACTGATCGACAGGGTTCCCAGACCCAGAGTGCATGTTTCTTTTCTTTTAGCGTTGGGTGTCGTTGCATATCTATTTCGTCATACATACAGGGAGATACAGATACAGATCATAGAGATAGAGATACAGATCATAGAGATAGAGATACAGATACAGATACAGTAGCGTTGTAAAGAGGAAAGGAAAGTATAGAATAAGATTGGCATGCAGCTGAATATGAGGGGTGACAGCGATGGTGATCGGGTGCAATCTGGGGAAGGGAAACACAAACACTTGACAGAGCCGAAAAGGGCTGCGCTTTCGCTCGCGTGGATCTCCCTGTAATTGCACTGAAGAAAGAGCGGCTACTGCTTTCCTTTCCACATAGCTACATAACTAGGCGCACAAACCCAGGGAAAACGACCCTGCACTGCACTGCATATTTTTGTACCTGCTCCGGTCGGTGCCTACGTACGTCAACTTGTGCTAGATTGTCAAAGGGCTAGGAGTCTTGATCTATCAATTGTTACTCCTAATACTAGACTTCGATAACAAGGCTTTGTGCCTACCAACATGTAGAGCGAAAAATGAAACGAGCGAGAGAATAAACTAAGCCTTTTGCCTACCAAAACTGAAAGAAGAAAGCTACTGCTCCCAGGGGCGTAGCCAGCACTGGGACCTGCCCAGACAATTTTGGCCAAACTTCGGTTTGCAATGGCATTTTGGCCACTTTCTGTGAGATTTTATCGCTAGACTTTGGGCCATTGTTTGAGAGGTTCGAGGCCTAGCTCCGTCTGACGGCTCCTGTCCCTGTTTATATCGACATCTCGGCCTATGATCATGCGTGCAGCAGCTTATTTTATCGATAGAAATAAGCATGCAGTAGCCATCAATATATATATATATATATATATATATATATATATATATATATATATATATATGGTGTTCCTGTGTATATATCTGTGCGTGATTGGAATTTGGTACTTAATTTTCAGCGCACGCAGACACACACACACACATGTTCTGGGAAGGCACATAGCGGCTGGTAACTTTCAAAACAGCAATGAGCGATCGAACGCACGTGAATGGTTGTGGATCTGACGAATCTGATAGTGGTTTGACAGGTGCATGCAACCATTTAACCAATAACCCTACGAGCATGTGTACACGGTTGATTGATTTGCGCAATCTGATAGTGGTTTGATGCGACATATCCCAAGCATGCAACGAATCGAATATGGTGGCCTGCAGCAGCTGCAAGCGACAGACATCAACAAGGCGCGCTAGCTACCTGCTCGATGAAGGCAGCGACACGTACATGGGATGGGAATCCACTGAAACGGGCCTCCAAAAGGGCAAAAAAAAAGATCTTTTAGTGGAAACTGACCCACCCCAGGTCCATCCAACCAACACCGCAGGCAGCAGAACGCTGGACTCGAATTGATGGGTCTAGACGACGCTGGTGGAACAGTGATAATATGAGCCAACTAAGCATATACATTTGCATTTGCTACAGATTTTATAGGAAGCTCGATCGCATGGATGCCGGCCGGTAATTAATTAAGAATTTGCTAGAAATTGACATGCGCCGTTAACCTCTGAATGATACAGCCCAAATCGAGCGCATTCCGATTAATTCCATTATGCCCCGTACGTACGTACTCGATCATCTTTCCCACGGTCTCACCTCTCTCCTCGCGGTCGGCTTCCTCCCGCCGCCGGCGCGAGGACCAACACCCGCCAGGCCAGGCCGCCGCTGGTGAGCAGCAGCAGCACGGTGGAATCGTCGTCGTCGCGGTGAAGAGGCTCGCGCTGGCGCCCATCGGATCCGTCGCCTCCCGCTTGACCAGATCACGGTGGAATCGGTCTAGCTAGCTGCATCGATGAGATAGACTAGTAGGAATGGGAATGGCTGCGGGATCAGTCAAAGATTGGATATTTTCTTCATGTAGCCATCGATCGATCTTTGGATATATCCTAGACATCAGTTACGTACCAGCTGCAGTGTGAGTGAGTCAGTCGGTCGATCGATTAGCTAGCTGCTCCATCTCTATTCTCTAATCGAGGAGGAGAATGAGCTAGATGGACTCTAGCTAGCTAGCTAACAGTTGTGAACGATCGAGTACGAATCTGAACGCGCACACGCATGACTAGCATAATATCGAGCAGTGACGACTTTTGACTAGTAGCAGTGACGACTTTTGACTAGTAGCATAGCTTACATCTGAACACGTACGATATATACGACCAAGACCGGCTTGGGCCAGCCTTGCTGTGCGTGAAATGAAATGTATGGATCGAGTAGCTAGCTAGCACGCGTTCCTACTTCCCGTCAAATGGACCGCACCGCTATATTGTCGTCAAATGGAATGGAATGCTACTCCTCATCTTATTTCCATCACGACTCGATCGATGATCTCCTATCACTTCCCCTTCCTGATCTGGCTGCCTGCATCTGCATGCATAGCTAACCTGGATCGTGCTGGCGTACGTCAGATGGGTACGTACGTACTCAACAGATCGATCCAACTAGCTAAGAGAAACTGATTAACACACATTAATTCATGCACTTAATTTGTTGGGAACACAGATGAAATGACCGATTGATTGCTATATCGATGCCCACTAACAGTAGTACGTGGAACACTAAGCTAGCTAGTATGAATCAGCACTTAACAAAATCTAAACCCAATATCGTATCTGTGGTCGAGAACGCGGAGAATATTCCACATGCATATATGCATGTCTGCAGCAAGGTCAGTACACTGGCCACCAGCCAAGACTGTAAAAAATCATGACACGTGTCGAGTTGATATTAGTTAAGCAAATGCTGCGAGCTTAATTGATCAATGCATGCATATCCGTCTCAAAGAATATATATATGCTCGAGTGACCGGGATGCCTATTTGTTGGTTTTATTAATTAAAACTGGAGGAGATAAGCACCACTTTAATAAATAAAAAAATCTCAAAAGAATATATATATACACACCAGTAGCCTTTGTGCGAGAAAAATTGAGAGATCTAGAGAGAAGAGGTATCCTTTTTCTTTCGAAATGTAGAGAGAGATTAATTATTAATGAATGAATAAGAAAGAAAAGTCAGATCTATCTAGGTGGGAGGAGGTACGGATCCACGCGTCAGCGCGGAGAGGACTTGTCCAACGTGGGCTGTACTGTTTATATATGTCCCCGGCCCTCTCTGACAGCTCGTGGGTCAACGCGACGCGGGAAAATACTACTACTAGTACTCACATGCAAATGCAAAGCACACTAGTATTATACATACAAACATCCAAAGGCAAATTACTAATAATTAAAAAAAAATAGAAAAGAAAGAAAAGGCAAATTGGTTGCATGACATCATAAAATGTTGTCATTTATTCTATGACACTCCAAACTCATGGTTTGGCTTGAAGACATTATGGAATTGTGGTCACTAGAAAGCAGCCCGCACCATTGGCGCGGAGGTAAGCCGTCGCGAGGCGCCTGGGAATTTGCAGAGAAGATTATGCTTAAGAAAAAGAGGAGATGTAGAGGATTTCAAGGACGATGCGTCGCTTGCACGTTCCGGCACATCCAGTGAATATTATCCCCGCCTTTTCGCGTCATGTCGTGTTCCACAATGTCACAAGCAATTACCCTCAATCAATTTCGGATTCTCTTCGCAGGGAGCTCACGCCACGGCCATCTTCTTCCGCCTTGGCCAAAAACCGCCACCGCTCGCCGCCCGGAACACCATCCTTTCCCCGTGAATATTTCTCCAATTCCTCTCCCCCAGAGCACCCCCGGACATCCCCCTTCCCTTCCCCACCACTGATCCCGGCCCTCCACCCCGTGCGCGCCGCGCACGGTGAGCCATCTACACCGCCCGGCCCTCTCCCCCAGCCCTCCCCAGTCGTCCCCCACCCTCATCCTCAGCTCAGGTGAGTCCCCCTCACCACCCTGCTGCCAGTGCTCCCCTGTCCTTCCCCCTCTTCCAATCCAGCGGCACCGCCCCTACCTTCTCCCGCGCCGATAGCTGCTGCACCGCCATTCCACCTAGCGCATGCCAGCCACGACACCGCCATCGGTGAGATCGCCTCACTCGGTCGCACCCATTTTCCCCTTCACCGCAGCCGCCATCCTTCCCTTCACCGTCCGAGCCCACCAAGGCGCCACCTCCCCATGCTCCCTGTTTCCCTTGCCTTGCTCCCCCTCTGCGTGCTCTCTCGTGTGTGTGTGTGCGCGCGCCGCATCATTCGGATGGAGACGCAATCCGATGGCCCGAAAGCGGCCAGTTGCAATCCGATAGTGAAGACGCCACGTGCACGAGCAAAGGCGATCGAGCTGCCTCGAGATGATCAGCTGCGCATCCGACGGCTGTCCTTTTCTTGGCGATGTAGATGGCACGGTGGCGGAGTACTATTTATCGGCAGCATAACATGAATTCAATTTATCTAACACTGGAAAGCATACAACAATCACTGAAATTTGTATCTGCATTCAATGTATCTGACACTGGAATTTACATTCAACAATCATCGAAATTGCACTTGCATTCGTTACAAAAACAAATTCAGTCATCTGGGCAATATATAAAAAGCATTTTTACAACAAAGATAATGTGTCACAGCCATTGCCGCCCCAAGGATGGCCACTTTGTAGCTGTCGACCTACGAAACCACCTAATTTCTGACGCACAGCCTTGACCCTCTTGATCTCAGCTTGATTGAATACCAATAGGAATTGGAGCTGCTTGCTTGGCCAAGAAAGCAGAGCTTTATCACGAAGATTTTGATACCGTATTGTGCCACATTTCAATACACAATAACACGCCTATACAGAAATGCTAAATGCAGAAAAGTGTAAGATGCAATTTATGGTCATGGGCAGGATTTGCAGGCAACTACATCACAATATCTCCTAAAAGTCAGTTCGTTACTTCAGATTCCTCTATCCTCCATGATCAATCAAAATTTTCCCTTGCGTACACTTTCTTTCTCTATAATCTATATAATCCACCAATCTACTATTCTTCAAACCATTCATAATCAAGGCATATCCATCACCATACTTTAGTGTTTACAAGAACTTCTTATAATCTCGACAAATCTTAAAATCTTCAGATCCCAAAATTAGTCTTATCAATGATTCCCCAAAAACTACCTATCTTGGCATCCAAACACACTGGTTAAACTCAACAAGACTAGCTTTCAAGTGACTTGCTTGCGTGCTTGACCCTTTTGCAACAATTCTTCACGATTTCATAAATGAGAGGGAGAAAGCACAATAGGTGAGAGGGAAAAGCAAAGGATGACAGAGAAAGCTATGAGGAGATAAGTCTACCCCCTTAAGCAAACGTTGTACACAAGATCAAAATATCTATGTACGACGTACCAAAAGAAGATATATTATGCAAGTCAAGAAACAATACAACTTTCTACTCGATCGATACTCTTAAACTGGAATTACCAAGTACACAAAATGAGCCCTGGGCAAACTTAAGCTATATGGTTGGGCTGACAAAACGATCTTCGGTTCACAGTCTTCGATTACCCTGCCCATTGTCCTTGGATGGTAGAGATGACAATACTTCCGTGGTGGCTTCTTGTCTTGTGGTCTTCAATCGAAATGGTAAAACATGTTGACCATCTATAGAAAGTTTCAAGGAGAAGATGATCCATTTAACATCATAAAATGGTTAAGGGAGAACAGGGTAAGAACGAATACCACGAAGAGGGTAAGGATAGAAAGATGACCCAAAGATGAGGAGAGAGCAATTTATTTTTCTTGTTATATAAAATAAGTTTTAAAATTTTCAACTAACGGCCATTCTAACTAGGTCACGACCTACAGTCGACACAGCTTTGATACCACTTTGTAAGGACCCGGGATTAACACTCCAAATCCTCTGTGCATTTCTGAACTAGTTCCATGATCAGTGGCTAGCTCACATAGTAAACAAATCTGGTTAGTTCCTGACAAAATCAACTGCGTCATGATGTGTTCCCGAGACTCCTCTACCATCCCTCAATTAATTTCATTTTCTTGCAGTCGTTCACTGGAATTGAACCCATCTTCGCCACCTCTGTCTGAGCGCTACTATTGCTGAATTCTTCATCTCCGATGAGCCCCTATCATCACTGACCCCACCAAATTCTTCCTTGTGCCACATTCTACCTTCTTCTCACCTCGCCTTCGCCAAAATCCCGTCGGAACGTCGTTGCCACCGTCCACCTACACCTCTGGCCACCTCTGCCTATCGCCAGCGCCGCCGCTATGGCCCTCCATTGTAGGTCGTCTCAGCAGCCGCCGCCACCCTTTGGGATCGTTGTCGCTACCATATTCCATTTGTTACTCTTTATCCGCCGTCGTGGCCTCCTTGCCGGTGTCGAGGTCATCCGAGCTAGCCCATGGCTGCCTCCTTGGTGCCGTGTCTCTTTCTCTCTACATGTTTATGCACATGCCAACTAGGCCCATCTCGAGCCGAAGGGCAAAGAGACAATTGGTTGACCTTTTGTCTCCTCTCTAAGCTCTCAACCGAAATGATATTTTAATGGATGGAGTGTGTTTTAGCAAATAGCCACGATTTAGCAGTGTATTTCAGCGAAGACAAAAAAAAAACGATGTCCAGAAACAAATGTCACAAAATATCAGTGTCCTGTAGCCAATTTTGTCAATATCTATTATATTATTAAAGCGATAAAAAAAGAAGCCACCGTGTTCGCTCTCAAGGGCTAGAAATTTCCACGTTAATCGATAGAAAAAGAGAAACATCTACACCATTGATTATGGTGGATCCAGATTATAACGATCTAGATTAAACGAAAGAGTCCATATCAAGTACAATATAGAAATAAAAGTCCATATCAAGTACAATATAGAAATAAGAGTCCATGTCAAGTAGAATATAGAAAATAAGAGTCCATGTCAAGTACAATGCAAAAATAACTGAAATTCAGAATAAAAAATAAAACAAAATTAGCAATTTAATTTTGACATGAATTCCTACAAGTAAAATCACTAGATAAACATAATTTGAAATATTTTTTTTAAAAAAATAGTAATTGGATTAGTATACGAATTCCAACAAAAAAAATTCAATATGAATTCCAAAGTAAAATCACCAATAATTGTAATTCTTAATTAATATATATATATATATATATATATATATTAAAATAGAAATTGGATTAGTATACGAATTCCAACAAAAAAAATAATTTAAAATCAGGATAAAAAATAAAATAAAATTTACAATTTGATTTTCATATGAATTCCAAAGTAAAATACTTAAATAAATAAAATTCAGAACAAAAAAACATCATCAATTTGATTTTTATACAAATTCCTAAGTAAAATCCTAAATAAATATAACTCAGAATAAAAATTAAACCAAAAATAGCAATTGGATTAGTATACAATTAATTTTCAACAAAAAAAATTGATTTTTGAATAAATAAAATAAAACTGGAATTTTGATTTCGATACGAATTCTGAAGTAAAGTCTATAAATAACCGTAATTCAGCATAAAAATTAAATAAAAATTAACAATTGGATTAGTTTACGGATTCCAACAAAAATAATAATTGAAATTAGGGACAACAAATAAAAGAAAATTTACAATTCCATGTTGCTCACTTTAGCTGTTTGACAAGGATAATGTCGTGCTGCTCGCTAGAGCCGTTGAAGAGAAAGATCGGAGTCAAAAGAGCCAAGTTCTATAACGATGAATGGTGAACATTGGTGTTGTTGAAGAAGTCAATAGCCAAAGAAATTCGATAATAGGGAAGACATAGCAGAGAGGAGATGAAGCTTTAGATTAAAGACGAGCTATCGATGATATGTGACCATCGGGTAGCTAGGACCATGTCATCATTGGTGAGTGATATGACGCACCGGCGATGGCGAGCAGATTCTCCCTATCGTTAGACAACGACTAAGACAGACATACCGACATCAATGAAGATGGAAAGTCGTCGCAGTTAGTGAGAAAGCCACATTGTTGAGTTAGACAACGTCGAACAAGAGAATCGACCGACACAGGAGAAGAAGACATCGAGCATGTATAACATCAAGCATGTGTATATATATGCATGCATCCTACAAATAGAAGTATGGGCATACAGAAACAAAGGAGCAAAGAGCTCAGAGTAGAGATAGCACAACGATAAGGAATAGGCTTGGGGTCATTGGAGAGAGTGCGACGGGTATCCCGGCAGGGATCGATGATATTTGCATGCATATACGTGTAGATATCACAACAGTCATCATTAAGCGATAATTGGAGAGAAGTAGAAAATAACTATATGGTAGAGTATTGCATTGGAAATGGTAGCAGCTGAGAGATATCGATCAAGAATTGGGTTTGCTCTTGGAGGTTGGAGCAGAAAAATTATGGCGGGGAGAAGAGATAGAAGGCACACGATTCGGTGGGGCAATCGACGTAAGGGAAGATAAGTTCAAAGTAGATCGTCCATGGTGCATCGGTGTATATGTGGGTAATATACTCTAATACCATGTAAACTAATAAGATAATTTTGGTGCGCACATAATCAATATATTGCTTAAGATTAACAGAGGTACATGTGGATGCAAACATTTTGGAAAAGTGTTAAGCTCATACAACTACATGATGTATACATAATGGGGAGTGATTAACTTATTATACTCATAATTTTCTTCTATGAAAGCTCATACTTCAATTATGTTACCCAAATTGCATTTTCTTTCAGGCTTCTATTGTCATTTTCTAATATTTATGATATCTTAAAAATCTAAATAGCTACAGAATACGTAAATATATTCTGAAGCATATAAGTTATATCATTTATCACTACAAACTTTAAAACAATTCTAGCATTGCAAATGCGCAGACCACCATGCTAGTTATTTTAGTGGCTCGAGTTTGTCGTGGCAAATTAATGATCACCATTTTGGTGTGTATCCAAGAAATAATGTATGTAGGAGGGTACGGGTGGGGTGGGGTGGGGTGGGGCGGAGCGAGGAGGGAAAGTAGCATTGCATTGCCGGTTTTTGAACGGTCAGCCGCTGGGACGGATGGCTCGCTCGTCATCGTCGTCGGCGCCATATATCCCTATAAATACACACCCACTCCGTTGTTATGCACGCCACCATAGCTAGCGGCAAGCCCATCCAGCCAACTATTCATTCACTCAGCTAGCTAGCTAGTCCTACGTGGACGTACTACTAACTGCTCATTAAGGGCGAGGCGAGTGTACCCTGCTGGCTTAATTGCTTCTTAATCCAGTCCGTCCTCACTCTCTACATAAACACAATTAAGCCAGTACTTAATTACTACGACCTTCTTGTGTGCATCCATCAATCAATTATACCTACCTACTTATACCAATGGTGATCCTCGACCTGGCCGTGAATAGCAGCAGCAGCAGCAGCAGCCACGCCCACGCCCATGCCCATGCGGAAAAGGAGGAGGAGTGCCAGCTGCTGCTCAAGGGCGTCCGGCATCTGTGCGAGAGCGGCATTTCCAGGCTGCCCGCCCGCTACGTCCTCCCGCCCTCCGACCGCCCTGCCGCTGCCGCTGCCCCTGCCCCTGCTTCCATCTCCACCTGCAACAAGATGAGCCTCCCGTCATCGACCTCGCCCGCCTCCGCGTCCCCTCCCAGCGCGCCGCCGCCCTCGCCGAGCTCGACGCCGCCTGCCGGGACTTTGGGTTCTTCCGGGTGGTTAACCACGGCGTGGACGGCGAGCTTGTCCGCGGCATGCTGGGCGTGGCGTGGCGATTCTTCGAGCTGCCCTTCTCCGAGCGGGCGCGCTACATGTCCTCCGACATCCGCGCCCCCGTGCGGTACGGCACCAGCTTCAACCAGCTCAACGACGGCGTCCTCTGCTGGCGAGACTTCCTCAAGCTGCTGTGCAACCCGCTCCGTCTCGACGACGTCGTCCCGTCCTGGCCCGACGCGCCCATCGACCTCAGGTACCTACCTGCGTAAGCTCAGCCTCTGCTCTACTAGTCAGTAGTCGTACACAAATGTTTATCCCTCTTGGTCGGTCTTGCTGTTTAGTTGGGGCTACACCAATGACCATGCATCAACCGCTTCATCTATCCATGTTTACCTGCCCTGGATAATTCGATCGAGATTATTTTTCTCCACTTAATTTCACTGTCCAAATGTAGTAATCAACTGCGGATCTAAAAGAAAAATAACCGAGTGTTGTCCCTATACATATCGTCACATATGTATAAAGTTATTGAACTTATATCTCTATACAGGGACTTTGATAAGATAAAATAAAATCGGACCAGATGTCATGTGGACCCCTTAAATCTCGCTTGGATCTGCCCGTGGTGGTAGTATTATTATGTTTCCCTGGTACGAGTATGGTATGCCTGCTACTAGCAGCTAGCTTACAAGGGATGTATGCACGATAATTTGTGGCTGTCGAAATCACTCGCTTTAATTTGCAGTAACTAGCAAGTGCATGCACATTATAGCCATCCTGATAACAACATGGCAAAGGAAACTAAAGTAGCAGTAGCTAGTAAAAGGAATCCACAGGTAAAGTGTAGGTAGGATAGGAATCAGGGGAGATTGAAGTGGACATCCACGTGAGAGCAGAGATATAGCAAGGTCGATGGCAGCTGCATTGCTACCAGATCAAATCTAGAGGCCCAAAAGCATCGATCGACCTGTCTGTCTGTACTGCACTAGCAGGAAAAATCTAGCAAGCCTTCCCTCTGTAGCAGCATATCAATCCATCTCTCCTCTCCACTCCACTCCACTCCACTAGCTTAACTCGAGTAATGGGTAAGAAGATTAGGATAAAAAAAAGGAATAAAATCTATCTGCAGGACAACCACATATTCAAGATGTGGTCTAGTACCTACCTTCTGGCTTCTCTAGCTAGATAGATTAATCTCTGCCCACTGATTGGTGGTGTAATGGATTCTATAGTGCCAGTACAACACACTGACGGTGGGCCCAACGTTTCACTTACTACGTACCCCACTGGTAGTACTGTTCCCTCCCTTCTTTTCTACCTATACGGTATCCGATATCGATGGTTACTTTTTTTTATAACTGTACACTGAGATTTTACTAATAAAACTATAATATTATAAAAGTATTTTAACGATAGATTTAATGATATAATTTTCGTATAGTTTTAAACCTATTCATCGTCAAATTTGACGGCATGGATGCTAGGACGTTAAGTAAAACAGTCTTGCTAGTTTTAAGTCGTCTGAAATTTTCTTAAGTTTAAGTCACTTGTTGTGATCATTGGATTTGTGTTGAGATTGATGTGTCGTATGATTGAATATTGATTTGATGGATAAAAAAAGATGATTTATTTTTAAGCTAATTAGTCCTAGTTTTACATTAATTCCGCTTTCAGCAGCGCAGCGCATGCATCACCAGTCTCCTTGTAACATACACTAATCTGAAATAAATTAATTGATGGGTGAATGGATGGATGCAGGGAGGTGGTGTCCGCGTACGCGAGGGCGAACCAGAGGCTGTTCAAAGAGCTGATGGAGGCGGCGCTGGAGGCCATGGGCATCACCCTCGGCGGCGGCGAACTACTAGAGGATTGCGACGGCGGGTCGCAGATGATGATGGTGAACTGCTTCCCGGCTTGCCCGGAGCCGGAGCTGACGCTGGGCATGCCGCCGCACTCGGACTACGGCTTCTCACCATCCTCCTGCAGGACGAGGTGAAGGGCCTCGAGGTCAACCACGGCGGCGAGTGGGTCCTCGTCGAGCCGGTGCCCAACTCATTCGTCGTCAACGTTGGCGACCACTTGGAGGTACGTCAACGTCGTTACAAACATGCATGCTTTGCGGTGCGCCTTGATCGATCTGCATGCATGGTTAACTGTGCTATACATAGTACCATGCATATATATGGAGTAGTGATCCTATTCCTATAGGCTATAGCTAGTATATATACTCATCTAAAGACTATCTTGTAGTTGCGTCTGCTGGTAGCAGCTAGCATGCACTGAGTAGCAACGAATCAATCAATCAATGGATACATCATCAAGGCACTTGGAGTTTAACTGGACTCTGAACATGCATGTACACTGACTAATTAAGAAAATGCCTGCCTGCTGTTTTGCTAATAAACAAGCTGGTGCATAATTGAGCGGTCAAATCGATGATCTGCTCCAAGCATCGTCCCTCATCGCAAGTCTACTTCAGATTGATAGCTAGCTCAATAATTAATGCTGAACAGCTAGCATTAAAGAGTTCAGAAAATTCAGTCAAACAGGCGACGCGCACGGCCAGTTGACAGCTCCATGTGCCGAAGAGTTGCGGTTCCAATAAGCTAGCTACAGACAGTACTGCATATATACATGGGATGAATTATTATATTCCTTCCGAGAGAAGAAAGAAGATTAATTGATAGAACAAACTGAAGCTAGCAGCAGGTAGGCCAATGCTGCTCCTCGTTCCAACATCAAAGATATTCACTCCGGTCATAAAAACACGATGCAGCCAAACTTTATAGGTGATGTCTAGAGAGTACTTGAGTGTTTTGTTGCTAAATAGTACTTAAATTTTGAACTCTTAGATTTAGATTCACTAGATGAGATCACTTTGCCTCTTCCCCTACAGAGATATCACCAAGCATAGCATGGATAAAAAAAACTCAAATATTTAGCAAACCCCAACTTTGTAAACTTTAGCTATCGATATTTCGATGAATATTTAGATTGGTCATGCGAAAATAATATGTACAGATTTGGCTCGAAAATAACTTTCGTAACATTATAATTTTATTAGGTTTAATTATTATATTACCATAGAAATTAGCAATCAATGTTACGTTTTGGAGACCGTATCGATGTCCAAAACGTCACATTTTTGTGACCGGAGGGAGGGAGTAGCCAATACCATAGTTGGTACTCTGGTATTACCTGTAAAGTTAATTGTTGGTGAGAAGTAGTAGTAGCCAGCTCTGTTGACTTTGCTCTCTTGCATGCATATATTTGCTTTTGCTTTTCTACAAGTAAAGTAAGGATGATTCTTCTTCTTTTGCCACACTAAGCAAAGTATGTAGTATATATTCTTATTCCAAACAAACAAACATATGCATGCATGATGTCTACAGTACAACTGCATTCCTGTGCCACACAATTAAGCTTAATTTGCATATTTATTGATTTCTAGCTGCATATATAGTATAGGCATAACATTATTAATTCCACCTCAAGCTAGCTAGCTAGCTAGAGATGGAGTTGCTTGGTATATATATAGAGCATGTACTACTACTGTCTGGTCTGTTTAATTGTTTACCGCTAGCTAATACAGTAGTATTTTCTTTCGATAATATATACTTACATATTAGTAAGTGTCAGATTGCATCACACATGACACACACGCATGCAATCCCGCCGGCCATGATTCTCCAACGAATTAACATGTAATCTTCTTGTTAAGGAATGTAATATTCTTGTTAGGAATTATTCCCATGTAATCTTTTCTTGTTTGGATAATCTCCTGGCCGATTGTGGTCATTCCATGTAAGTGCCTGCCGCACCTTCCTAGCAAGGCTGCCGGGCCAATGTATATACTATGGTCATCTTGACCTCCAATCAATCCAAGAGCTGAGACTCTATCTCGCCTTCGATAAGTAATAACTCTAGATGCATGCGTTCTAGTATTTGTTAGCTAGTGCCATCTGATTTTTCTTGGCTTTTGTGAACGCATGCAGATATACAGCAACGGGCGTTACAAGAGCGTGCTGCACCGGGTGCGCGTGAACTCGAGACGGTCGCGCATCTCGGTGGCGTCTCTGCACAGCCTGACGCCGGAGCGGGTGATCGGGCCGGCGGCGGAGCTCGTCGACGAGCGGAACAACCCGCGGCGGTACATGGACACCGACTTCACCTCCTTCCTCAGCTACCTCAGCTCAGCTGAGGGCAAGCACAAGACCTTCCTCCAGTCCAGGCGGCTTGATCACATGACTCACAAGTTCAATTAGCTAGTAATGATTAAAACAGTCGTCGTGATTCAGTTTATACAATTTCCTGCCGGGGTTGCCGCCGATATATATATTATTGATGATGAATATATTGAAGCTAGCTAGCGTCGACATGATCTCAAGTTAAGATCGATCCATGAATGATGATGCGTGAGTGCTCCGATCATTCGTTACGCTGCAGGAATAATTGGTGCGTATCTACCCTCCAAGTGCAAAGCATCAGGTCAAATTGACTATTTGAGGCCGGCCATTCGTTACACTGCAAGCTAGCTTGTCATGTGTGGCAGTTTAGGAGGAGGCGCTGCCGGCCCTAGTTGCAGTTTAGGAATCCTTAAATTAGGAAGTTGTAATTAGGTAAGTTTACTATAGAAAAATCTTATTAGAAAAGTTTGCATTAGAAAAGATAATACCTTCCAAGTTAGTGTTTATTGCATTAGGAAGGATAATAGCTTCCAAGTCAGTTTATATCCCTTTATATACGCAGCATATGTAACCAGATTCCGATGCAACTACTGTTCATTCAAGCACTGTTCTGATTGAGCACTGTTTATCCGAGCACGGCTGCCTACGACCAAGACTCCCTACAACCACAACTCCTCTGCACTCGTCGCCATTGCTTCCCAACACAATCCGCATCTGTCTGAGTTAATCCTCCCTTCCGCCTCCGCTCCCAAAGCTCATCTTCCGACATAGCTGCTAGTACATTCCAATCAGTTCTTTTCTAGCTTTCGCGATCGACAGACATGGCTGCCTTACGTATTTATATATGGTGATTTGGAGTTTAATTTGTTAATTTGGTGCTAGTATACAGTAAGCACGCGTGATGATCGGGAGAGGGAGAATTCATATGTTGCAACGAAAATATTGTTTCTTTTTCTCTTTCTCTCTTTTGAGGCGAACGAAATACTAAAAGTAAGCAACAGGCAGTACTACATAACTAGACGTAACACACGGCAGTACCGCCGATGTTTTTGGGCCATAGAAAGCCCAACCCAGCCCAGCTAGATAGCCCACAAAAATTAGCACTACATTACATGCATATAGGCCAGCATGCAGCCCAGTTGAAGCGAAACGTACTACGGCAAGCGTTCGATCGACAGACACTGCATGCTTTGATTCGTCTGGGCTGCATGCTTCTCCGTCCGTAATAAACAACAGATAGCGACTGGACCAACGAAAGCAGCAACGCGGAGGATGGTGGAATTAGAGGTGGCCAAATAGGCGAGTCTGTCGGGTCGGCTCGAAGCACGATATCGTTGGTCGGCTCAGACACGGCGTGGCCTAGTGGCTAAATGGGCATGACCTCTAATACCACCCACCATAGGTAAGAAGATAATTGCGTTGGATAAAATATGGGGTGCAGGTTCTTCCTCACGATCCAGAGACTCAGGTTCTACAACAACATATTCTTAAGCAAGACACAGTGCACACCCAGGGACTGGGAAACTGTCCACCTATTTGGACAATGATGCTGTGGATTACTAGGGAAAACACTTTGAAATTTTGCAATGTTGGCATGACCACAAGGTAACATATCCAATACTATCCATATTAGCACGTGATGTTAACTGTTCTTTTCTCTACGGTTTCCTCCGAGTCTGCCTTCAGTCTTTGTGGAAGAATATCGGAGGCGAGAAGACCAAGTCTCACGAGTGAGCTGGTGGAGATACTTCTAACTGTGAAAGATTGGGAACAAGCTGATGCAGAAAATCCAAAGTTGGTGGGCGCGTTCAAAAATCTTTACCTAGAAAATGATACTTAGAACATGGATGTATGTAGAACTATAGCCTGTACTTTTTATCTTTGCCAAGGTTTTTACATGTTGAGTCGAGTTTTTACTTGGCAAGGTTTTTAACGAGGTAGTCATGTAAACATTAATAAAACTTATTATTATATTTTCAATATATTTATCTCTTTTATAGGTATATAACTATTTTTTTCAATTTCAATTTATATATTTGAATTCTATACATTTTTCTGGAATTTTTTCCCCAAAAATTTCAAGTCGAGATGGGCTACACGGGCCAATCCGGCCGTCGCTAATCGTGCGGGTTGAGTCGACATGGCCCGTGAGCTCGGCGTGTCATGCTTGGTCGACGATCGAGCCACGGGCGGCAAGACACGACCGTTTAGCTAGGCGAGCTATGCCTAAATGGGCGTGCAGCCGGCCGAGCCGCCATTTGGCCACCTCTAGATGGAATCAATTGGCCTTGGCTAAGAACATACTAATGATAGTACTCCCTCTGTTTCATTATATTTGTCCACAACCTACCATGCGCATAAATCAATAAAGCACTAAATCTAAGAAATATTTAATGAGAAATGATCATATATACTCCTTTTAAATGACATACTACGACCACTTAACCTCTTATAAACCATTTAAGTAGGGGTGGATACTAGAAAAACTACAATAACTACACTTTAGATTTTGTCAATGGACAGATATGTTGAAACAGATACACTCAAGACCATGGACAATTATAGCAAAACGTGGGGAGTAATTGACAAGATGGAGGAAGGAACAAGTGACTAATATATTTGGTTGAATATATAGATAGATCACATGCCCATCTACAAGATACTCCTACTAAGTTCAGGGGAAACTATATCGGTGTGGAAATTCTATCGGACCTCACCAATAGAACCGATAACCGGTGGTTACCGGATATTTCGGATAAATTTTTTTAATTGAAATTTGAATTTTTCAGATGTAAAGATGAATTTTGTCTATTTTTTAAATTGAAACTTGAATTTCCTCTGCACATCGATGAAAACTAGACAAATCTGAATCTTTTTGCTCGATTTGAAATTTTACCGGACAACACCGGCGGAATTTCGGCGATAACTTTTTTTCCCCTGACTAAGTTTCTCTCGTACCGGTGTCGGTGTGGATCGATACCAAGAGTAGTGACTTAAATCCAACAGAGTTCACTGTTGTTAGCATCGCGTTTAATCTATTGGGCTAGAGGATATTATCATAGTGACCCCACATCCCATGTGACGAGAATGGATTTTTATTTCGCGCGGAATCATACTAGCCAGTTGGTTGGGAAACGGACGGAATCTTATGCGCGCGGAACGGAACGGAAAAGGGCCCACGTGCCATGACCCAATCGATCGATCGTATACTCCGTCCACTGTAGGACATGGACGTGCATGTCTGGCCTGGACCGGACTAGCTAGTAGCACACAAGTAACGTGCATCATGTCGGGACCGACCGGCCGGAGATGGAGATCGTTACTATGCACCAGGTACGTACTAGCTAATGGAGATATATACCACGTAACTTAATTACCACTGTATATACAGGCGCTAAGAAATACCACGTCGCTACTGTGTGTCTTCGAGGCATCGTTACTATGCAATAGGTACTAGCGATGACTAGAACCGTCTGTGATACATTATTATCACAGATGTCTTTTAATAAGAACCGTTTGTGATATTTCACATACGGTTTTTAACAAGAACCGTCTGTGATAATTGCAATTATCATAGACGATTTTTAATAAACTACCGTCTATGATGATATACTTATCACAGACGGTTTTTCAAAAAAAAAATCATTTGTGATAAGTATCTCAGCATAGACAGTTTGTATCAAAAACCGTCTGTGATAAGCATCTATGTGATTTTACCATGAGTTGAAATGCCCAACTCTGTAATTTTAACTCTGTGATTTCAAGTCACGGTAAAATCACATACAGTTCTTAACAAGAACCGTCTGTGATATTACTAAATATCACAAATAATTTTTGTTTGAAACCCTCTGTAATTCGCAGTGCGGGAGGGCGAAATTTTTTGGATACGTGCGCGGGAGGCGAAATATTTTGGTGTTGTCCTTATATATTATAGCCACCCCCGCCTTGCCTTCCATCAGTCTTTCCCTCTCCCCTCCCCACACTGAGCTCCACGCAGGACCGATCGCCCAACATGATTATCAGAGACGGTTATTGTTAAGAACTATTTGTGGTAATTTTTTTATAGACGATTCAAAAACCGTCTGTGATGACCTCATATTATCACAGACCTATAAAGTCAGACGGTTTAGAAAACCGTCTGTGATGACGAATTTGGACTTTTTCTGTAGTACTGGTTGCATGTGACATATATCTAGCTACTTAGGAGAAATTAATTAACTAACCACGCATGCACCTGATCGAGCTGTACTGACGCTACACGAAGAAAGACACAGAGGAAACCATCAACGATCAGCAACACATGTACAAAAGCAACAAATTAAAGATAAAGAGCGGAGCCGGCGAAGCTAGCTTACCATATGTATTAACAAGGGCATCCAGTATAAATATCGCAACACGTAGCTAAACAAGTGAGATTGTGAGGTTGAAATGGCTAGTATGACAAATCTAAGAGAAGTATTTTTCATGAGGTTTAGAGTAGAGTACTCGTAAGAGTTCACATATTTTTTATATTTTATTTGTTAAGACGTAGTGAAACATCTCTACATAACGTAACATATCCAGTAGAGATGCTTTAAAAAAAATATTACTTTTATCGTAGCGAGATGCATAGAAAGATGTTTATGAGGCGTTTTTTTTTTTAAAAAAAAATACCTCTACAACTAACCAGGGACGCAAAAAAAAAAATGTCTACTACACAGAGAAGTAATTAGCTAGCTTCCCTTGCAAGTCACTCTATAGCTGCAGCTCGCTTCTTCTCCGTCAATCGTCATCCTTGGATTCCACCGATCTATCTCACATCCCCGTCCTCTCTACGCTACCTAGCTAACTCTAGCTCTGGCCCCTCGATTCTCCTCCAGCCCCAGCCAGCCATGTCGGCTTTGCCGCAACCCCCCCTCCACCGGCCGATCACCATCACCACCGTCTATCCACCACACAACACCGACGACGCCCAGCACCAGCAAGCACAAGGCATGCACATGCACGAGCACGACTACTACTGCCGCACGGCCACCTCGCCGGAGCGCCAGCTCCCGTCGTCAGAAGCGAACATGATCTGCCCCGCGGCGCCGAGGAAGCTGAGGAGGGCCGTGCTGATGAGGCCGCGCAAGAGGCGGCTACTGCTGGAGTCCGAGGAGTACTACTCGTCGGACTTGGAATCGCCGGCGCCGGAAGTCATCACCGTGTCCATGGAGGAGCTGGAGGCGGCGTTCCGGAGGAGGAGGAAGCCAGCTGCTGATTCTTGTTGCAGTACTGAAACCAACGGCAACTGCAGGACGAGGAAGCGATACATCTCAACCGATCCGAGTATTAATTAGTTCATCATCAATTCTCTGTCGAGCTACTTATTCAGAGTTCAGATCTGTAGTATTTATATTGATCTGTTGCAGTTCTATCAGTCTGCATGCGCGCACGTAAATATATATAGGTTATCGGTATATATATCGATCGATCATCGTATCGTTCTTGGCTTAAGAACGTAAATAGCTAGCTAACTAGTTCTCAGGTGTCATTGGATCTGCACACGGATCGATCAGTTCAATTATGTATGTCTCTGTGAATTTTTTATATGGTCTGTCATTTGTTGTTTTTTGCTTTCTATAAGATGGATAGATTTACGTACGTATGTACGTATGTATGTCGGCAAATACTAGCTGCAGGTGCATGTTCGATCGTGGTGACCCTGTCGATGGATTTCATGTTATTTGTTTCGTTTGTGTGCAGTGCCTACGGTCGATTTGTTGGCTATAGTTCAAGAATTGTGTTTATTTGTGATTGTACGGCTAGCAGATTGCAGCAATGCTGTACGTAGTACATATTTCTGCGGACTGTAATTAACTATCGATATATCTTTTGTGCTTGCAGTCGAAGGGATCAACTATATATCATTTGATTATCGATGACTGATTGTGCAAATGCATACTACGGATTCTTTATACTTTGCTTTATATATTATCCTCGGATAATAAAAGCGGTACGTAGTAGAAAGTAATCGTCGATCAGTAGGTAGATGCAGCTGCAGTAGGAGGTCATGATTTGGTTGTTGGGGCTTTCGGATGGATGCGCGCGTCGTACGTACGTACGGGTCGATCGATTGGATGGAGCTCTCTCTTTCGGTTCCTCTCTCTCTCTATATATATATCTCTCTCTCTCCTTCCTTTAAGGAAAAAAAAAGAGAGAGGTAGAAGAAGCTCCTCCTCTTCTTGACGGTTACTTTACTTTTACTTTGTCTCTTTAACTATGCATAGGAGCATCTAAGGCCGTCTCCTATGCGATGCGAGAGATGCTTCGATGGGTGATTGGAAGTGAGAGTGTGGGCTAACCCTGAATAGCACCTGCTTGAAAAGTCAACCCTCCAATGCAATCAACTCTTCTTAAATTAAGGTGCATGGTCATCTTCTTCCACAAACTCACAATTCTCAGCCATCGATGCTTACTTAAGTTTTTGCACATTCTCTCTTCGATGTGGCAAAAAAAAAGGTCTAAACAATTGCCAACTCGAAGCATTGGAGGTGCCCAATAAGATACTCTAGGATATAAACAAGACCAGTACTGTCCAGAAGCTAGCTGTACGCAGTACATGATCCATAATTTGGGAATGAAGCTGACTGATTCTGTGTACAGATTAAATGGAGGTAGCTAGCTAAACTGTAATCCTACTTGATTAGGATTTATTATACTATATTGCTGGGTGGTGCACTGCAAATACATTTTCTAGAAAAGAAAAGAAAAGACGTGTGCGTCCAGAGAAGGAGCAAGTACTCCTGTCAGATTCAGCTGCTGGTCGTTACGCCAACCACAAGATATACAGGACGGATGGAGATGCATGCTGCAAACTAAAGCATATATATATCCCAGCCCCAGCTACCAGCTAGCGATCGAGCGCGCACACACCAATCCTTAAAATTCACTAAAACTTGGATAGATTTTCGTTGAGCCACGTCATCGATCGCTAGCTATATATTCGAGTTTACTGGGAAAATCATGACCATATATTATGCATGTTAATTTACTAGCCTAAGCCCACATAAACAATAGAATTCGCTTTGCCAAAGAGTACTCCACTTGGTTCCTACAGCCAACGGCTTGCTAGCAGCTTCAATTCGGCCATGTACACAACACCAAACAGCTAGCGCATGCGGCAAACCGAATATAAGAAATAGTTAACGAGACATGACCGTGTATACCTCTATTAAATGACATATTATAACCACTTAATCTTTCCTAAAAAATTAAAGTAGGGGTAGAGAATAGAAAAATTATAATAACTACACTCTAGATTCTCTCAATAGATAAATATATTAAAACAGATACTCCTGAGGTCAGGGGCGGAACCAGGTGGAGTGCCATGTATGCATCGACACCCCCAAAAAATTGGAAAAACCAGCAGGGATCACTTCTTTGGTGCCTCAATGGACAGTGGGCCATGTTTGATGTTTCAGGCTTTCAGCCCAGCCCAACAGGTAGCATCCAACTCACAACCGAACGCCCGAAATGCCGAAGACCTCAGCAGTCACCACTCGTCCTGTCTGTTGAGGAACCGTCATTGCGAGTCCAGTCCGAAGCGATTACTCGTAGATAAACTCGAATCGTAAGAACAATGCATGAACACAAGAATGAATAAGAGATGAATACGAGATGTAGGGGACTTCTTGCTTCTCTTTATTCCTTCATCCATCGATCAATCGCTTCTAAATGAATAACACCCCTACTTATAGGCGCAGAGACCGCCGGGTTTGGGATGAGGAGCCCACCTTAGATCAGGTCTGCCAGCCTGAGCCCGGTTTCTTAACACTGTCGTCCACCGCAAGTCTTCAATCATCCCCTCCCTGGCTCCCCAAGACGCCAAGTCCCCAACCCTAACCCCCCAAATCCTCTCCTCCCTGGCTCCCCAAGTCCCCAACACCAGACGCAGACGGGCTCACGGGCGGCCTGTGCGGCGCAGCGCCAGCGATGGGACGGCGGGAGCAGCCGAGCAGGCGCCGGGCGGTCGGCCGTCGGCGACGCGCGGCAGGGGAGGGCGGCGCGCGGCGCGGGAGCAGGCGACCAGTGGAAGGCGGATGGAGGCTGGAGCGTTGACCGTTGCCCGTTGGGTTGCTTGCTTGACTTGGAGAGTTGGAGGAGATCAGGATAAGCCGTCAAGCCGAGAAGCACAACAGCAGTCAGCATTCAGCAAGAAGGAATCTGGAATCAGTATGTCCTTCTGGCTTCTTTTCTCGCCACTTTTGCTTGGGTTGCTTAATGCTTACTCAGTTACTTGCTTGATTGCTTCATTTGCTTGATTGCTTGAATGCTTGTTCACAGTTCACTTGTCAGTTGTCTTTGATAGTTGATGGACCATATGGTATGCTATCTCAGATTCTCAGTGATTTTCATAATCAGCATATGCTGCGCACATAGCTATTTAGCTAATGTAGTAATGTACTAACATGTCTTTGAACTTGTAGAGGAGGTTGAGCTGTACAATACTGTGAACTATAGAATTGAGTGTAAAGTGTGCATCTTCATCATTTAATTTCTAGCTCCACCACTACCTGAGGTCAGTCAAATATCATGATCGATGGATCGAAGTTGCTCGTAATTTTGCAGGAAACATATATACATAAGATAAACATATAGAGTATTAGTTCATCTCTCTGGAATCTGGCCCTGGCCGGCCCGGCCAGTCGGTTTCAATTCGCTCATGGGTATACGCACGCAAGTTGCAAGTGAATTACTAAAGGCTAGCTAGCACACATGCACGCATGATATATATATATATATATATATATATATATATATATATATATATATATATATATATATATATATATATATATATATATATACACTATCTACTTTCAGGTGTAGTTACTCTCTCTTCATCCACCATTTGATCTTCAATGAGATCCGTGTATCTTTTCAAGCCTAATTAATAGGAGTACGTACGTACGTACGTACGCGGACAAAAAGAAGAAGAAGAAGAAATTGTATATATATAGTAGCATGACAAGGAGATGACTAGCAGGTACAGTAGCTTCATTGTGTGTGCATGTGTAGAGTAAAATACCATACCGAGCATGCATGCACTAATCAACTGTGTAATTGACCTTTGACAGTAGAGAACAAAATTAGTTTGATTTATATATACATGTGGCGGTGGTTGTCTGCAAATGTCACGTGCATGCATGCAAGCACGAAATGTTCTTTATCTGCATATATCATCGATGGTAGGTGCATATGTATCAATCAATATATTCAGAGGGAGGGGCATTCCAATCCAAATATCCCATGGACAGGGAGGGCCCTTCAAAAGATGCCATGCCATGCCATGCCCTAGCCCTACCACACACACAATGCCATGGGCATGGGGCCCGTAAACTAAACTTACACTTACACTTACACTTACCTTGCCGGCTACTAAAAGCTGAAAGAACGAAAAGAGAAGCTTGGGTCGATTCGATGCATGTGAAGCTGTATATATATAAGATTGATGCTTATACATGTAGAGGGATGATAATCAGAAGAGACGGAGAGAGAAGCAATGTCGTGCATGAAAACTTGCATTGGGAACGAGATTGTGTCTACAGAATTAGTTTGGTGAGGGAGTAGTCGGTCGGATTGGTGAGGGGGGGACAGGGGAGAGAGAAACTTGCAAGAATGTGTATATCTATGGACTAGATTAGATCCACTGTTAGATAGTATGCATCCAAGGAGTTATATCTACCTACCGTTGTTTCCAAATGACGTACAAGATGTAAAACGTAGCACAGCTGTATCTTGGACTTGTTGTACTTGCCACCGACTGACTCCTCTTGGCTTGTCTTTGACAATTTCCAATGCTGCTGCTCTCCTGCCCCCTGCTCTGCTTCTCTCTCTCTCTCTCTCTTTCTGCTGTACGTGTCGACTTGGAATGAATCCATGGTGGGATATGATGCGTGCATTTCTAGTTCATGCATCTAGATTTTTTTTCTACCAAATGTACGTGTTGATGCATCTAGATTTTTTTTCTACCAAATTCTTGAAGATTTTAATCCATAGATTAAATTGACTTTTCGACCATCTTGAAGTCATGATCCATGGATTATGTCTTTTCTACGGTGGTCGAAAGGTCAATCTATTCCGTGGAATGTATCTTTTCCACGATCTTATCCATAGTAGATTCGGACTTGAGAGGTTTGAAGATAAGAACTTTAAAACGAAGTAGAAGTAGGAAAGATGGAAAGTATACGTGTAAGTTCTGCCTTCGGTGATCTGATGGTTATTTATAGGCTATCGACTTGTGGCAAAGTTAAACGAAAATCTAACGGATAAAATTTTATTAGAATCTTTTTCAATAAACCATTGGAAAATCAAAGCGTCACTGTCTCTTCGGGAATTGTTTTTCATGAAAACGGATGACGTTTATTTTCCTATCTATTTTTGTTTATTAGCAAGCATTTCCTGAGACTAGCCAATAAACAGAAATAGATTTAGCAACACAAAAGAATATCACAGATGGTTCGTTAGGACAAACCGTCTGTGATACATCAGCAATCACATATGGTTCTGAGTTAATAACTATCTGTGATAGTATGCATCATAGACGGTTCGACCGTCTGCGATGGCCTCATATTATTACCGACACATAAATTCAGACGTTTCACAAAACCGTCTATGATGATGTTTTTGAATCGTGTGTGATGACAATTTTGTATATACTGCATGCTATTGCTCCCCGATCCCGATATGCAGCTACTATTAGTAGAGTCCAGTCCACTGGCACGAGGCTCCTGAATATAACCCTGGTATCGATCGTAAACCTGAAGCAAAGAGATGCGGAAAGTGCAAATATTCAGGCCGGGCCAGCAAAGCGGCAATGTCAACTAGATACACACCAAACATGCGTGTCATGAGCCTTAGCCTGGCTATGTTGTAAAGGCCCATAGTTGTAAAGGGTAATATGCTCCTCTTCGTGGGCTCAGAGTTAATGTACAGTGCTAGTCTACCGAGTTGGGCGCAATTCAGTAATATGCAGCCCACCATGTCCTTTTGCTTTCTTCTGGCCGGGATTGGCCGCTTACCCGCTCAGTTTCGCACTGATGACTACACGTTCTCGCCGCACCACGTTCTAGATCTGGAGAGAGGGCTACTTGAATCGGTTACAACATGTGACAGCCCCGATTCTCGGGACCGCTAAACCCTTCGCAACCGTCCAAGATGTACAGTTGCGAAGCAAATAGTATCTCAAGCAAGCTTTCGATTGCAACAAAAATCAGACTTTTATTAAACAAAGTTAAGGTTTAACAACCTGTTTTGACTTGACACGGACATCCAAGCCCAAAGTTAAATATAATACAAGACAAAAGAACTTCAAACCACAGGTACGCTGAGCGTAGTCGAGACCTAATAATAGTAGTCGTTGCCTTCTGGGGGTCCACCAAAATCTTGCTCACAAGGGTCTTCTGCACTTTCCCAAGTTTCTTTTGTAGATGTTTTGCAAATTGCAAGAATGAGTACTACCACTGTACTTAACAAGCCGTATGGAAATGCTAAATAGTTACATGCAAGGAGTTCAATGGATGGTTAGGGTTTACCATACCTGGCATATGTGGATGCACTTTGCATTTAAAACAATTTATAAAACAGTAAAACAATAATAAGTAATAGCATCAGGGGTTTATCAACAAACTCGATTACCAACTCAACATCTCAAAAACTCTACTTATGCCTCTGTACTGGAATCACCCATTGACACAGCTTCTTTAACCGGAAGCACGACGTATTCGAATACCTTTGATTATTCACTCTGTAGAGTTGCCCAACTTACCCACAAGATATCTCATGCTCGTACTGTCATGCAATATACACGCAACACGTTAGCGTGCGACTGAGCTGAGATAACAAAGCCTTTTCACTGCTCAACCTTTCTAGTCTCTACCTGATAGGTTCTTACTCCATATAGCTCGAGAGACCACTAACCGTTAGTGGAATCCGTACTCCGGGGCTGATGGACCCATATCACTTGTGTGTAGACTACCGAGTGTCCACTTCCGGCCCACTCCTGTCACACCCCAGTTCCGCGCTGCTCTATCATACAAGAGCACACGCCTTTCCATGTATATATTCAATCGGGAGAGCAGTGTACTTAGCCAGGAAGTAATGACCACGCTTGTGGTTGAGCGGTTTCTATATCTGTTACTTTGGCACAAGGTTCTTGTCCTTACCTGTCATCCAGTGAGGCGATGACCCAACACCAACTCGTGGCTGTGCACCTCCAGATATCACTGATGACTCACTTTTATCAAGTCTATTGGGTTGCCCAACTTCCTGGACACAACCCTCAACTCTGCACCAAAACCATTGGCGAGTAGCCAATACTTGCTTTTGATTGATGAACACATTTTTGGTGATAAAGTTATTTATATTATTCTATGTAAATTAAGCTTGTCAAGGTGAATATGGCCTACAAGAGTTGGGTGGGTTTGTTTGTGGGGTATTTAGGATTTATCTAATTGTCATGTCATTCAAAAGTATTATTTCAATATTTAAAGTAATTGACACAAATACGGTAATGAAAGTAACAAATACATGTATGAAATGTACGTTCAAAATGATCAAAGAATGCGACTTGCCTTCTTGCACACAGTCTTCTAAACACTGGTCTTGTCCCGCGTCTTCTGGAGCTTGGTCGTCAAAGTCGTGACCTAGCGTGGAACAATACAATAAAATAATTTAAATAAAATCCGGCTCGACAAGGAATGAGCTGGGAACAATAAGCAAGTAAATAAAAACAGAAAAGAAACACAAAGAAAGGTAGATGGTGTAGTGGAGATTATTTGGTGTTTAATTGGATTGAACGGAGCTAAGATTTGGATCCAAGTACAACAAAAATATTGTAAATGGATAAGAAATCATAAAGGAAGGTGGTGTGTGATGATATGTATTTATTTGGAGTTTCATATGGCTAGACGGAGCTGAGATTTGGACTCACGGGCTCGAAACGGTTAAATTTGACATATAATGTCAAATTAGGATTTTGGGCGAAAAAGTGGCGGATAGTGAATAGTACAAATTTTACTACTCACATCTGAACATGGATTAGTGAATAGTGACTGGAATCAGTGTTTCTGGTTTGAAGTGAACAGTAGATAGGGTTTAGTGTTTTTGGATGGAAATGAATAGCACAAACCATTTTCGGGTAATGAACAGTAATGAGTTTACTATGCAATAGCTAGTGTTTGAGTTGATTTAAAAGAATGGACAGTGAATGGGTTTTCTGGGTTCGAGGCGGTCAAATTTGACATGTAATGTCAAATTAGGGTTTTGGGCGAAAAGGCGTCGGATGATGAATAGTACTATTTAACTATTCATGCCTGAAAATGAGTCAGTGGACAATAATAGGATTTACTGTTTTGGTTAATGAACAGCAAATAATCTGAACATTAAGGGGTTTCACTGTTTTTGGATCATGAATAATGTTTTTGGTTTTTTCGGATGAACAGTAAAGGAGTTACTGTGCATTGAACAGTAAAAGGCCGAATGATATGAACAGTATTGGGCTGAGCCCGTTTACTGTACATTTGAATAGTGAAAAGCCGAAATGGCCGAACATTGATGGGCCGGCCCAAAAGGCCAGGCCTTTAAGGCCCAGCGCTTGGGGCAGCCTTGAGCTGCGCTCGGCTCTGTCCGAACCGACGACAACGGCGATTGCGGCGGCGGCGGTGGCCGGCGGCGAGAGTGAGTGGTGCGGGAAGCACCACCGAGCCAAGGGGATTCTATTTTTGGGCTTTGCCGAGGCTGAGGAGGCTTGGGGATGGGGTGGCGGCGCGGGTGGCGCACGGCCGAGGCAGGGGAACGGCGCGGCGGCGCTACGGTGGCGCTCCGGCCAAGGGGAGGGTTGCTTGAGCATCAGCGGGGTGGCAGGAGCTCGGGGGTGGTGGAGTTAGGGCTCAGGGTGGAGTGAGGTGGCTTGGCGACGTGAGCCGTGGAGGCGGCGACGGGGAGAGACGGTGCCGGCGAGGTTCCGGCGGGATTTAGGGTGGAGGGTGGTGGGGGAAAGGTAGGCGGTGGTGAGGTGGAGCTTACCGTGGCCTCAATTTGGAGCTTGGGTGATCGGGGGTGGCGAATTGACGTCGGTTTCGTTGGGGAAGAAGAATAGTGGCGGTGGCGATTCCTCAAAATTCGCCGGCTCTGGAAGGAGAGGGGTGAAGGGGAGGTGCGGAGGGGGAAAGGTGATGAAGGATACTCTAGGGGGCCTCTTATAGGGCGAGGATGAGGCGGTAGGAGCAGGAATCGGGCGCGGCAGTGGTGGCGGCGACGTGGTTGGACGGGAGGAGCTTGCGTCAGGCAGGGGCAGGGTGAAGGCGTGGGTGTCGTACGCGGCGTCGCACTAGAGCAGACAGGAGGTGGTACGGCGATGCGTCGATTCATGGCGCCGAAGGAACGAGGTGGTGGCGCGCGTGAGGAGGAAGGAAGGAGAAGCGCGACGGGAAGAAGCCGTTTGGCTGAGGAAAATGGGAATGCCGAAATGGGAAAGCGGAAGGGAGAGGAAACTTGCCGAATTAGGCAAGTTTTTGAATTCAAACGAAAAACTTCAAAAACTTTTTAAAATCCAAATTTTTGGGTTATTTCACCACCCGTCTCATTCGCTCAACCAAACACTAGTTTCTCCCGTCCCGTCCCGTTTCATCCTCACAACCAAACAAAACCCGAGACCCATTCCTATCCCACCCTGCCCCCAACCAAACACTACATACGCAGCCTCAAAGGCGCATTGCACACTCTCTCTGTGGCTACTGGCTACTAGATAGATTACATGTAAACTTCAGCAAAAGCTAGCTCCTTGGTGTCAATGAACATTGGCCCGGCCATCGCAACTTGTTTTGATGGCATATATAGTAATATCATTTCCGTAGTTTTTGTGAATATTAACGGTGAAGGCTTTAAATATTTGTTTGCCCATGTTTTGAAGCAGTATCTATTTGGGAGCGGAGGGATTAATTGCTGGCTCTACAGGCTCCTCGTTTGATCTGACGTGGGGCAAGGAATATTAGGTTGCATATATATGGTTCTGACGTTGATCGGAGCATCATCAGTCTACAACACCGACAACCAAGTGCTTAACTCACGCAGCATCAGTAGAAAGGAGATTAGAGGAAGTAGGTCTTTATCAAGGGTTCAACATGACATCCCAGCAAACATATGTGCGCGCACCACTAGTATACATAATACTGCTCCACCAATCTTTTATATTAAATCAGATTGAATTGGACGGTACGTACGCACAGCCTAATGTCAAAACTCTAAAGGGACCAATCAACAACCGCTTCCTAACATGAACAAATGAAAAGGAAAGCAAACTGTGCTCTACCAACCTACCTACCTACCTACCTCGAGTGAGTATTCATCTATATATATATATATATATATGTAGGTTATGGTACAATTAACTACCGTAAACATAAATAATATCGATTTTTCTAGATGAATAATATCGATTTTTTTGGAGTGTATTATCTCCTCGATCTCATCATGTACCTGGCTAGCAAGTCATTTCGTCCGATCCAAAACAAGTTTTATGATTAAAAGATGGTGATTAGAACAATTAATGCTCTGGTACTTAAGCAAGACTAGTATGACGTTTAAATACGACCTATAGCTAGTAAGGTTACCACATAGTTATATAGGGTAACAAGGATTAAGGAATTCAAATGTCAAAGGATGATACAATTATACTAAAGTGTCAAATTGGTATTTAACTACCTTAAGATTTGACATACATTTGCGTAATGAATTTAGCATACAATTTGATATTTTTTTTTAAAAAAAATAAATTTGCATAAAATGTAGGTTCAATATTATCAAAGTATTGACTCTCCTGGGTCAAAAGCAAGTGAGTCTTGAGCTTGCTCGAACTGGGGCTCTCCCGCGTCTTTGTACTCTATTCGGATGATCGCATCGAAAAAAGAAACAAACAGATAAGCAAAGCAAATAAATACAAAATAAATATCAAATGAACTCCAAATTGAACAAAACCACTGCCATTAGAAATATCTTGAATTTAGAAAATTTTAAAAACAAATTTCATTAAATTTGGAGTTAAAATGAGCGAGAACGTGTTTTCTAAAGTTTTAATCTGAAATTAAATCCAGAAAATAACAGAGGAGAGAAAATTCTCTTTCTGGCAGGTGGGGTCCACTAGCAGTATTTTCTTTTTCTTTTAATTTCCAAAGAAAATCACTTACTGACATGTGGGGCCTAGCTGTCATAGAGTAGGCTCACAAAAACAATGCATGGACTAAGTCCACGTGCACAGTGCATTTGTCCACCGAGGGGTTTACTGTGCATTTAGGGCATGTTTGGTTCGTGACCCCAGGAAGCAATACCAAAATCGGGACGGCGCCAAAACCACGGCAAAAAAGTGTTTGAATTGCAACCATGCCAAACCAAAATTGGGGTTAGCAATTTGGCCTCCCAAAAGAAGCCTAGCAAATGTGAAGAAAAAAATTGGTATTACCAAAATTTGTAGGACATTACCAAAATTTGGAATCGAACCAAACGCTAGCCAAATTTCTAAGGCATTACCAAAATTTGATTTGGCTCGGATTGTCATTGAACCAAACAGGCCCTTGAAGCATTGGGCCCGCTTGTCATTGAATCATAGAGGAACTCAGAGTTAATTGTCTCTCATTAATTAAGCTTCGGGCCCATGCATCAGTGGAACTCAACATCTAATCATTGATTAACCCTAAGGACCAAGATTCGGTGTATTAATTGCCGAGCAACAGTGGTGGACGGTTTCCGACAAAACAGAGAACTACCGGGGCTTGCCTTGTCGCACTTGTCACCGGCGATGTGATCCATGGGGGTGGCTGGGAGTGCCTAAAATGGATTCCTCACACCCTTGCGCATCCGATGGTGCCAGCAGTGAGGCCCACAGTGGCCGTTAGCAACGGCGTGACGAGGATAAGCGATAGTGGCGCCACGGGCTACAAAGCAACTACAAAAACTGGTGGTGTCCTAAGCTAACCAGCGTGCACCCGAGCAACTAGAGGTCACAGGGAACTTACCAGAGCAATGAAGGAGGACAGAGGTGTACGGTGGGTGGTCGGCGGCGATGATCCGAGGCGGTGGCGGGGCTTTCCCACGGAGGTAACGTCCTGAGCAAGAAGAAGAGTAAGAGAAGGTTGGAGAAGCTCAAGAAGGGGTCGAGGAGGTGCTCCGAGAGGGAAGAATTAGAGAGGGGTTCATCAGGCTTTGGAGTTGGGAAGAAAATGGCAGTTTTGGTCGGAGTTGGGGAAGAAACGAAGTTTAGCGCTTCTTGTGGACCAAAGGGGCGATTATCTTGGGAGAAATGTTCCTCGAGCCTTGGAACACAACATAACGCAGGTAGCAAGAGAAGAAATCGGCAAAGGAAAGGAATGGCGAGGGGAATGGCGAGGCCGAGGGGCTTCTTATAGTAGTGGAGGAGGATGGAGCCATTGGGGGCACGGTGCACGGGCGACACGGTCTCGGCGCGCTGCGCGGCGAGAGTGGGGCCAGGGGCGCGCGTGCGGAGGAGCCCAGACGGGACAGGCGACGGTGGCAAGCGGGGGCGGGGGCGCGCTCCAGAGCACGCTCTGGTGTGTTCCAGCTTGCCCTGGGCGGCACGGGCCGGGGGAGAGGAAAAAGGGGGGTTGGGGTGGGCTGGGCTGAGCCCAGGGAGAGTTTTGCAAACTGAGTTTTGAAATTCGGGTGAAAATTTTAAGTTGCACTTTGAATTTAAAATCCACACAGAGCTCCCAAAAATGGGATGTTACAATGACAGACGATTGAACAAGATAGGATAGATAGAAAGGGACATTTTGCTTACTCCAGGCCGGGTTTGGTGGTTGGCTCTGGCTGCCTGCTTTATTTCTTGTTAATCCCTAAATTAACCTTATTCTTGTTTCAGCCGGTATCAGGTATCAACTCTCGTTTTTCTCTGCCTAGCTTCCTTGTTAACTCCCTTCCTTGCTTGCATGCCATGCAGTATGGAGTATGGAGTAGTTGTAGTATGTATTGGCGTCTCCTAGCGTGCTCTAGTTGTACTTGCAGTTGTGCTATCCATTTCCTTGCGTCGGTGAGGATGCCTCACGAAGCGAACGGCGCGCGGTGTGGGATTCCCTTGCGTCGGTGAGGATACCTCACAGCCGGCTTTGCCGGTGTCTGTCTCCCCCCGCCGCGGGAGCTGCCACCATAGCCCACATTCTTGCTCCCGCCGCCGGTGTCGTTGCCGTCGTCGCTTCCGCCCTCATTGCCGCCGGCCAGGAAGGCCGCATCGCCGCCGCTCCTCTTGATGCCCACCAACTGCATGCGCGCAGACGCATCATTAATCGCAATTTCAAGATCGATGCTGGCCAAAAGGAAAACAAGAAAATAAATGCAATGCCGGTAGAGCAACATGCATTATGCTCAAGGAGTGGTGTATGCGTGAGCGCTAGCGGTCGAGAGCAATCAATGTAGGGAGGGACGGACGAACGCACCTTGCAGCCGAGGGAGCAGAAGCGGAAGGGGTCGAGCAGGGCGCGGCCGCAGATCTCGCAGTTGTACGGCGAGGCCGCGGCCTTGCCTGCCGCGGGGCCGGCTCGCCGCGGGCGCGGGCGCTCGTTGAGGAAGAGGACCCTGGCGCTGTTGATGACGTAGGTCTGGACGCCGGTGATGTCGAGCACGTCCTCCACCTCCGAGACGCGCACAACGTCGTGGTTGGACGACCGCCGTATCTAATTAATTTTGGCAAGATGAAAACCAAAATACCATGCACCGCGCGCGCGTTTGCATTAATCGCATGGATGGTCTGTGGAGAGAGAGAGAGTTAGTACTAGTAGTAGGGACCTGGATGACGCGGTGGGCGGCGTGGCGCTGTGCGCGGCAGTAGTAGCAGAAGGCGGGCGGAGGCTCGCGGCAGTCGAGGCAGAACATGTTGCACTCGCTGCGCGGGGAGTCGGCGTGCGCGGCGCAGGTGGAGAAGAAGCGCGTGGTGAGGAGCGGCCCCAGCCACTGCGGCACAAGGCGCGTCGCCGGCGCCACCCACCGCATCATCGTATATAGTATATGCCAGCCGCCGCCGTCCGACCAAATGCCTGCCCTGCCTGGTCACTAGCCAAATGCAACAAATGGCAAGAGCCAAGAGGAGCGGAGAGGCCGGAAGGGAAGGGGAAGGAACACACTCTCTCTCTCTCTAGAGTGGCTCCGCTTTGGTGTCTTGTTATTCCCTTGGTGGTGGTGTGCGCGCGTTGACGGCAATGGCAAAACACAAAATGCAGGAACTCCTACTTCCGAGTGGCTAGTGCTAGTAATCTCCGGCGCTAAGACCGTGGGAGACTGACATTATGAAGTGGCCAAGGGAGGAAGGAGAGATGTGCTAGTCCGTCCAACAGTGACAAGCGCGCGCGAATGTAGTATAATTAATTGTGGTTGGGTGCGCGATACACTCCAGTTCCAGTTCCGGTGCCGGTGCCGGTGCCGGTAGGAGTATAATCTGCGGTATCTAGCTAGATGGCATGGCACCGCATTCAGGCAGACCATACCTACTTGACGCATTCAGGCTGACGTGTTTCCAAACATTTCCCCGTGGACACATTAGATGATCGGCAATTTGGCATGCAGCACATCTCATCTATTCTGTCCCTGTTCTCTAGATCTGTCGGTAGCCTACTTACTGTATCTATGATGAGCAGCAGAAGCAAGTGAAGTGCAACACACGGACGGTCCCTGGACATAGCAGTGCCCACAGGACAGGCCAGGCCAGGCCATGCCATGCATGTAACAAGGAGGGGCAACTCCAGCCGGCCACATATTTGCATCCGCCGATCCATCCAACAACTGCATGCCGATACCCCGATCGATGCTGCACAAAAGATGCAAGTACAGGTATAGATTATTTATTACACACCATCTCACTCACCGTCGATCAGGCCCGGTGGAGTAGCGCATTTGATTTGATTCGACCCCGGCCACTGAGATTAGATATGCATATGCATAAACATTCAGATTCCTGCGGCCTGGAATTAATGGTTAAGACTGATTGCCTGGGCCTACAACTCAGTCAGACAGACAAGACAGTCCCACAAGCTAGCCAGTGTAGCACTATAACTGAGCCGATGGAAAGAAAAACCAGCAAACACTGCTGGAGATCTAGTAGCAGTAGTAGATGCAACAGGCAGGCACCATACTGCTAGTAGCAAGACACAGACAGACAGACAGACAGCAGTGACGCCCACACACAGCCACCGACTGCATGCTATGCTATGCTATGCAGACTAACAGACACACCGACGCACACGCGTGCGCTCCTAAATTAAATTAAAGCTCATCCTAAACTAGTAACAGAGTACTCGCTCCCTAGCCTAATTCCCCTGCTTGCTTACACTAGCATTGTCTGCAGGTACATACATTTGGACTACACGACCAAGTCACCACCTTGAACTTGTACTAGCTAGGCGGACATGAACCTGGCGATGGCCTTTGTGCCCTCGGAGACGGCGTGCTTGCCGAGCTCGCCGGGGAGGACGAGGCGCACGGCGCTCTGCACCTCGCGGGAAGTGAGCGTGGCGCGGCCCGCGGACTTGCACAGGCGCGCCGCCTCGTCGGCCAGGCGCTCGAACATGTCGGCCATCATCATGTCGAGCACCTCCATGGTGTGCCCGGACGCGCCCATGTCCGGGTGCACCTGCTTCAGCACGCGCCACACGTACCGCTTGTACCCGCCAACGCCGCCCATCCCGGCGTCGCCCGCGCTGCTCACGCGACCGCGGCCCCAGCGCCGACGCCGCCCCTTGATCCCCTGCTTCGGCTTGCGCTTCCTCTCCGCCGCCTTGCTCGGTGTCTCCGGCTGCTTCTCCTGAAGCCCGTCGACTACGACCTCTTGCCTCTTCTTGGGGCGCTCTGCTTCACCCGCGCGCGCCTCCACTTGCACGACAGTGGAGCCGGAGACATCAACGGTGAGGGGCGCCGGCGGCTCGGTGGAATCGTCGGCGACAGCGGCGGTGGCGACCTCGACAGTCGCTTGCACCACCTTGGTCTTCACCACGGAGCCGACCACCTTGGTACGACGCTTGGGAGCCATATGTGCATGGAGTTTCTTCTTGGCTTGGCTTGGTAAGAAGAAGAAGAGCTAGCTAGTCAATTGAGCAGAGCGCTAAATTACAGGAATGCAATTAGGAGAAGCTAATGGCGAAGGAGCGAGCTGAGGAGGGAGGGAGACAAGTGTACTACGTCGTGGGCATGCAGCTGGGCTGGGACTTTATGCAAGAGGATGGGAGGGACACGTCACACGTGGGTGGACACGCGGCGGCGACGACACGGGCGACGTGGTAACCTGTGCAGAGTACTAGTGCATGCTGCCTCGGAGTTGGTGACCATTGTCTAGAGAGATCGAGGTCGAGATCGAGCTGCATCCATCCATGGTGGATTCTCGAAGTGTTTGGACTCTGGATAAGAGCTTGCTATGCTACAGCTAGCTAGGCTTCAGTTTCGTCGATCGACTGACTCCTCTGCGATCATGGTGCACTCGGAATTTCAAAGCAGATTGATCGACCATTTCACCGGAATGTGGAAGGATATGAATACGAAAACCTGTCGCCTTCCTCTTGCTATCCTAGAGGGCTTTGGTAGCATTAATTACTAAATAGAAGCAGATGGAGTGGACATCCCAACTGTACAGCCATGGGCGCACGATGCTTCTCTGGGGTGGGGTGGGGTGGGGTGCGTCGGTGGCGCAAGATGGAGGTTGTTGCGATGGCGATGGTCCAGTGGAGGTCTGGATCGAACTAGTCAATCCAGATAAATAGAAGAGAGATCGATGGTCCATGTTCCTTTAGACTTTTTCTAAAGGCTGGCTTAGCATGTGCCATCCCAAATGAATCGGACAAGAGAAGAGAAAGAATGTTGCCTCCACCTGCAGCATGTGTCAGTTCAGTGGCGGGCCCAGACCTGGTGCTGGGTGGGAAGCCACCCCATGTATGTAGGTCCAATTAGCACTCCAAAATAGCCAAGGGAGCTAGCCAACCCTAGCTCCCAAATCCTGCATCGCCCCCGCCACCTCGATCGCTCGGGTGCGCTTGGCGCCTAGCACCTCCTCCCTCGGCCTCATCCCTCTGGCCCCGGTGCTCTGCAGTCCGCCTGACTTCACCTACCGCCTCGCTCGTCATTTGCAGACGCTCGCGCCACCACCCGGTGCTATAGTATTATGCCTCTAAAATCTAAATCGAAAGTTGCTAACAGAGTGAGTATGAGATTGTTCATAGTTTTGTTTATGAGAATATGAGAAATGTTAGTGAGATTGAAAAAGAGTGTACTTTCTAGGGATTTAGGCAATTCCCAAATTTCAATAACTAATTAGAATGGTATATTGTTATTTGCTAGGATTTCGGCTAGATGGAGAAATATTTTTCAAAAGAGACCTCTAAGAAAAGTTTAGTAACTAAAGGTAGCGGTGTTCAAAATAGTTTTGCTAGAATTCAATGTCATTTATCTGTTTCACTGTAATATCAGTTGTTGGGTCAGTGGTTATATACGTTTTGCTATGTCATAGTTTAATTGCAATCTAGTGAGATTTCTGGTCTGTCATAAGTTAGCACCCTTTGCTTCATTTCTGGGTCTGCCACTGTGTTAATTGATTGTCACAATTACCTCCTAGACAGTTGGCATTTGTTGGGACACATCATCGCATAATGAAGTTCATCGTCATTTGCCCAAAATACACTCTTCCGGCCATTAAAAATGATTATAGGGGATTGAGAAAATCTAGAGAATGCTATAGCGCTCCTCCCCTTTCCAACGGAATAGGATCTGACCGTCCGATGGAGAGCAATGAACATCCATGATTGTGACCACAAATGAGAGTCTTATCCACAGAGACATCTTCCACCGCGCATTCACTTAATGACTTCCTGTGTCATCTTTATCTCTCATCCGCCCATTCTCTAGTGTAGATGGGCAGCGCACAGCCAACAACCAGTGCGCGGGGAGGGCGAATGGCCACGACTGGTGTGGAGAGTGCCTACAGTTGGGCACGAGGACATGGAGCTACGCCACGAGTGACTATTGGGCCTCGGGCCGTAGGCAACAACTGGTGGGTGGGCAACAAGCGAGCTCAGCAGTGGTAGCAAGCATGCGGACAGTGGTGATGATGATGGTGGCCACGAGTGGAGCGGGGCTTGTGGCAAGCGCGATAGCCATCGGGCAATGCTCCACCGCGATGTGAGTCAGAAGCACAAGCACTAGCCATATCAACATGCTCCGCCACCTCTAGCTCTGTTGGCCTTTGCGGTGTCGCCGCTTGTATAACCCTGGCTCCAAAATCAATGAATTTTTCTTTTAACGTGTATTCCATTTTTTTGTTGATGGCGCGTTGGAAGGCGAATTGTCAAAGCGGTCCAGCTCCTATTGGCATCGTGGATCCTCGACGACTTCCTATGGAAGGTGCTGAGAATGGTAGTACTCTGATTTTCTGAATTTTTTGGTTGATTTCTTTGAAATTTGATTGAAACTTGTCTTGTCTTTTGTGAATGTTGCCTAAACCTCCAATGAAACTTGCTCAAAGTTTGAAACTTTGTTGAAACTCTCTGAAACTTGAGGTTTATTTTGTGGAATTCTGTTGAAACCCTTCTGAAACTTTGTTGTTTTACTTTTGATACATGAAACTCACGCTTTGTAGCTTGATGTTTCAATTTTTAAATTTGAGTTTCAGTTTTAAAACTCTCTAAAACTTGTCGTTTTACTTTTGAAACATGAAACTCACGTTTCAAGCATGATGTTTCAGTTTTGAGACTCCCTGAAACGTGATTGAAACTCTCTGAAACTTGTCTGAACTTTAGTCGAAACTTGAAACCCGGCTGATACTTGCTAACATGCTATACGGTTAGAAACTTCTTTGTAATATGAAACTTTGTAATGTTTTAGTTTCTACATGTTTCAACTTCTTTCTTAAACCTAAAACTTTGATATGCTTCATGTTCTGAAAACTTTTGAGAGGCTAGAGGGGAGGAGGATGACCGACTCCCTAGCGTGCAAAAGGAGGACGTCGACGGGGTCTTGTGCTCATGGGTGGCGACGGGTTCCTTGTGCATGAGGACGAGACGCCGATAGGCTCCCACACATTCGCGTAGAGGAGGACTAGCGAGATCATCCGATTAGAATGAATCGGACGGTCAAGGCATATCCCGTCGAGATGGCTCTCACGGTATACTTTGCGCTTAGTCGCTCTTGGGGATTTGGAGCGATAAACAATCCAAAAATCCCAAATTGCTCGTGCTCTCTTGACAACTAGCACAATAAGGTGAACCCGCACCGGTCATTAGCCGTGACATTAGGGTGCCATGGTGCCGCTGCACCACGAGAAAAGGAGAGAGTTGGCGACGTATGGGTAATTAGGACTTTACACCCTTTACTCTCCCGAATTTCAAAATATATTATTTTAAATATTGAAAAACCAACTCTAGGATGTTGATTTATCTGCACGATAATCATATTGATTTTATGTGAACTAATATATAGTCGCATTAGTTGATTAGTGCCTTTCTCGAAGTTAATTAGTGCCTTTCTATTCCTTGCACACAAAAAGTAATGCCTTTTCTATGATAGGATATGTTTGAGAATTTTCCATTTTGTGCACGCCAACGTTGGAGCTTCATATTTCCTTTGTCACTGGACTTTGTTCACTAGTTGTACCTATACTAAAAGAATCGGACCTTAACGACAACATGGATTCAAAGAAACAACCTACACCGATGACGGCAGTGTTTGAGCGACCAGAGGAAAGAAAAGGGCAAGCCACTTTAATTATATCCTAGTTCTCTAGAAAATTGGAAAGAAATGAATAGGATGATATTCCAACACCAAAGGAATGAACCCGATGGCAATAATAAAAGAAGAATCCCGTGCTTAGATTATAAGCGGGGGGCTACAAAGCTGACAATGTATTTACCATAGGGACACACACCGAATACCATTCCGACTCGACTGACTACCAACCTGTGTGTAGAGTTTTGCCAGTAAGTAAAAAAAAACGATAGAGCTGCGGTTAAGTATCCAGAGGACCTGGAAGCCGTCATCAGTGGTCGTCTGTTGTTTGTTATTCAGCAGCGCCCCCGCTACTCCGCTAGGCATGGAGAAGGGTGAGTAGCGCTATTGCTCACTTAAGCTCTCAGTTTTTCTCCAGTCTTTTTTTCAGTGGGCTCCCCTGCATCGTCGAACCATTACCCCTGGTGTCAGTGGTGTGTTCTTTCGTTGTGTGTGTGTGTGTGTGTGCAGGACAAAGTGACATTTGTTTTTCGTTTACTCCTTTAATGCAATAGTGGCAAATTTGTTGTTTCCTTAAAAAAAGAATAAGAATATCCACGTCCTGATTTCTTGGATTTTATCTCGTAGCTTGCCTCTTATAAAATATCTACTGAACGTAGCAAAGTAGGCCTCCATATTGGACTTGGATTCTTCTTTGTTTGGTACGTGAACAAGCCCAACTCTGCTAGGAAAAGCACAAATTGATTTGTTTCTTGTTCCCGCCGAACTCCATCTATACATTGAACCGACTTTACTTCCTAGCCTGCCCACGACCAGCTTGCCTCCACCTCATGGCCCAAGGAGTAAAATTAGTAAATTTACTTTCCCCAGTTGTTTCGTTTTCCCTGAGATCCTACCTTTCTCCGCCACCACTCAAGCTCAAAACCCTTCCTCCCAAATCTTTCAATCCAAGCAAATCCTCGGAGAAAAAATGGTCGGATCGTGTCTAAGTGGGTTTGTCTCTGTGAGGACCCGAATATTTAACTAGTAACACTTAACCTCCAATCGGTTCTAGCATTACTAATTAAACATTCTAAGCCTCGATGGGCATATGTTTCCTGCACTGCAACATATGCACATCATCACAAAATTACACATCATTTCCATACAACATACATCACTAAGTTCAACAACGACATAAAGTAAAGTTATTACAAAAGAGAGCCGACTGCCAAATAGAATAATATACAAGAATGACAATGAAGCAAAATGTGCCATAAGATGGCTAGAACAAAAGTCGACATCGTTAGCCACACACCCACAAGGCAACCGACCGCCGCCAAGCTAGTCGCCCCAAGCTACCACAACACAGCTCACAAAGTGAGGCCCTTCGGCTCACCTTCTTCCTCTCGCAACAAAACAATTAAGCATAGCATCCGAGTACAAAGATTGTCTTTGTACCCGCAAGATCGACGTGTGGAATAGCGGCACCTATTCATAACTACATGCAAGCTTATTTAGGTGGAGGTTGTATGTCTTATTTTGCATGAAGCCAACTTTATTTGCAATAATGTAATACATTGTAAAAGCAAGTTTGCAAATCTGCTTAGTTATCAAAGTAATGTGAAGTACAGATACATACAAGTAACCACCTGGAAGTGACTACCCCAATAGTCACCATTAACATAGCACGAATCCCGATTCGTACCACCCATCAAGTTTTAATTTAAAAGGTTGTAGTCTAACTCTTGAAAGACCTCCCAAGCGTGTCCATAACCTAGACGAGGCTATTCGAATAGTTTTAAACCCCGCAGGGTGTACCAATGTACCCACACTTGCATCGCTTTAAGCCAAAGCGCACTTCCAGTAGGTATGCCTGGCATCGCAAGTCCTACAAGACGCTTTCCAATATTGTGTATTAACTACGAGCCGCTCGTATGGGTAGAAACACCATACGCTTACATTGCAGCCGAAGACAACAAATCCCGTCCCGTGAAGTCTTTCTGACACTACAATGCTCCCAACACCATCCCTCCCGCGACCTCCCCGCGACCCGAGCCAATACACGCCAAAGTACTAAGTCAAGAGAGGTCCCATACCCTCTAGTGTGGTTAGCACGCTAAAATGCTTGGTTTAGTGTAACAAGATGTTCGGTCCTTGCCGACTTAGGCACCATTCCAGCCACACCCGAGAATCACACCAACATACCATTGTGCCCAAGTCTAAATCATTTTGCTTTTAGTTTTAGTTTTCACAAGTAGACATGGCACAAGGTGGAAATCATAAATCATAATAAGTTTTGTGTGATCAAGGTTATCGACAAGTCGATAACCGCCCATTTTCTGAAGCTAAGCATGGCTAAGCAATTAATTCGCAACTACTAAGTGACAAGAGCCCATCCACGAACTCTAAATCAAAGAAGTAACCTAGGCTCATGGTAGTAGAGGATAATCATTTGCTAAGGAAATGCATCTACTAGGCCAACTATTAAAACAAAGTAGCAATGCATACATAGAATTTGTAATCAACATAAATACTTAAAATACTGGATTAACATGATCAAACTGCTTGCCTTCTTGCTGTTGCTCAATTGGTTAAGTGAGGATCGTTTCTGGATTACCGCAAATGTCGAATCCTAAGCGAAAGGCAAAAGAACCAAGAACAACCAATAAGACTAGCAACACTTAAACCAATGAGCAAGCAACAAACATCCAAATACGACGTAAATTTATACATAAGGTAGAATACGAATATACCTAGACATAGAAACTGGAAAACCTAATTTGGATTTGTGGTAAAAGATAATGCATAAAAATACATTTTACCATAATAAGCATCAGTAGCAAAAATATTTTCTAGAGAGATTTTGAAGCTGGAATTTTTATGGTAGCTACCTACTGGTATAGAGGTAACCCATATAAAATTTCAGGTCATTTGGAGTTAAAGTGATTTAGTTATGATTTTTCTAAGATGCAAAATTGGCATAATGCACTTTCCAGGAGCATAAATATGTTCAAAACTAATTTTACAGAGAAGTATACCAACAGAGGGGTTTTCTAGAATTTATCAAATATATTATGCATTTACAGAGAATTACTTGTGCATTTTATAAGTCTTCCAGAATTTTCTAAATGCTAAAAATAGGTACTAACTCATTAATCAAGGTTTCTGTCACAATCTTGGACCTACCATCATTTTTATATTAACATTGGGTTAATAACAAATTTATCAAGGTTGGAATCATTCATTTTGGACATACACAGAGCAAGATATGCATTTTCTAAAGTTTTATTCATTTTCCGAATATTCAAAATGACAGTAAATCAAGTTATTCCTAGTTATACAATTTTCACATCGAACATGCTTAAATCCATTTTTATAATAAGCTAAAGTGATAACATAATTTATTACGATTGGGATTAACTAAAAGCGCTTAAAATGAATTAGTTATGAGTTTCTAAAGTTTTATATCATTTTCGTTGATAAACAAATGCTTACCAAATACGAACAACCCAATACAAAGAAAATGACGGACGCCCGCGGGCCGTAGATTTGAAATCCAACACCACGACGCTGGAAATAGCGACGCGCGCCAAACCTAATCGGGTCCACCGTTGATCAAGATCCAACGGCTCACACCGATGTATGCAACCTGACGATGCGGTTGCCTCGGTGAACCACGACCGCAGATCTAAAGATGAACGCTCGTAACCCAAATCTAACCGGAAGTCCGATTGCATTCATGATCTCACCGCAGATCACGAGATGGACGGTCCAGATGATGAGGAACCGGATGGTCCGAACGCATACAAGATCTAGGCCGTTGATCAAGGGATCGACGGTGGCTATTGATTGAAGTTCAGCGGATGTCGACACGTGGGACCATCGCCGCCGACTTGAGGCACACATTATTTGGTTTAACCCACGCGCACAAGCAGCATCGCCCACTTGTGTCGATCGAGAGTGGTGGTTAGGACAGATTAATGCTTCTAATGATTACCATTAACTAGACACTAAAGACTACCGAATTTGATTTTAATCCTCGCCCACCAACAATGACCCGCAGGTTAATTTCGACAACGATTAAATGCCGACTCATTTAATTAAGCAATGATTAGACATTAATGATGTCGAACAATGCATGGAGTGAACCGTAGATTGATTTAAGGATATTGGGCCCACCGGTCGCTGGCTCAATAATAATGATTAAGACATAATTAATAACTAATGATTGGTAATTAATGTGTCCTAATTAGGTGACGAAACGGAGTCATTGTGTTCAAGAAACCCGAGTGGCTTCAACGGCAAATCGCCGGCAAGATCGCCGCGCGCGCCCGCCAAGGACCAAAATGGATTCGCAATAGCACAACGATTCTAGGGTAGCATTCTCACCGGCGCAAGGACTAGGACGCCGCTAGCCGGAAATGAAAACGGAGCCTTATCGCTAACACGAAATCGCGATGAGCTCCATTGCAAACCTAGGATGCGGGTGCCATAGCTTCTAAGGACTAATAAGAAGCTACCTTAGCGAGAAGAGGCTTCAAGGACGGTCGGAGAAGCTTGACCACGGTGGAAGCTCGCCGGACTTGAAGAAGAAAACCCGAAAATGACGCCCTGAGCCAATGAGTGATACCAAAGCTTCAATATAGCTTCATAACGATTCACTGTGGCTACATGAGCAAGTAATTGGAAAATGGAGCACTCACCGAAATGAGGAAGAAGATGACCACCCGCCGAGTTTGAACAAACCCCAAATTGGACAATTCCTGAGAATCAAATCCAAAATTAAGTGAGGGAAAATGTTCAAGGAAGTAAATAGATAAGGTTAGGGCAAAGAAACGTGAAGGAGGACCACTGGAACACCAAGAACACCAATGGAGCTCCACGGTTCAACAATGGTGGATTGTCGGTTTTGAGGTGTTAAGCTCCAAAATTGAAAATGGAGCTCAATGGCGGTGTAAAGGAACACCAGGAGTGTGTTGGGGTGCTTATAAGGCTTTGAAAGCATTAGGGTTTGACAATAATGCTTTTGAGACATGGTGCAAAGCACAAGGCATGGCCGAAAGTGAAAAAGGTGGAGATGATGGCATAGGGTATGGCTCACCGCATATGTCTCCCATACCCTAAATGTTAACTAGGATGATCAGGGAGCAAGACTTGACACTCCATGCTTTGTAATCGCTTTCGCACACGGAGGTTGAAGATGACCAACGCAACAAGCTCGGGCGATTCACACCGCTGGATGAGACACGAACGGTCGAGATAGTGCCATGCCTACGGGCTTTAAAACACACGGGAGATTGCGAGCCCTACGATTAGAAACGGACGGCCAGATTGCCCCACGCCGCAAACTCTATTTACAACGAGCAGTACGCGGCGCTGGATCTTAATCCAACGGCTCGATTCAAAAATGCAACCGAGGGTCCGAAGGGTTGGAAGATCTCAATGGTTGGATGGGAATCAAACGGTCGACAATCAAACTTGCAACCGAGGGTCCGAAGGGTTTCACGCGCGCCGCCGTGCGATTTAGATCTAAACGCTGAGATTCACCGCGCGCTTTAAAGAGTGGCTCGTGCGATTAGTTGATCGGACGATCGAGTGGCTCGAGCCCGAGTCCGACTTAACCCAAGCAACAAGAAACCAAGTTTGACTTTGAAAAAGAACAGAGACTCGAAGATTTATTTGAGGTAGCAAAATAACTCCAAAAATTATGAAAATTTTACAGAGCTTGCTAACTCAGATATTAACCTGTGTAAAATTTTCAGAGATTTTTATGCTGCGAATAAACCTCCAAAATTCTGCAAGGCTCTGCTTTCATGTTTGACTGAGAGTCAAACAGTTTGATCGCTCTAAAATTTTCAAACAATTTCTAAAAATTGTGAGATTTTTCAGAGGGGTCACATACCATCACAGAGACTTAGGAAAAATATTTCCAGAGGATGATCATAAGATTTGACAAGATTGTTTTTGGAATAACAAGATTTGGATCAACAAGACTTGTGACAAGGTAATTCCATAATTCTTTGAACAAGAATTGATTGGCACACAGGAATTACATGATGTAAGAAAAAGTTTTAATTTCTACTCATTTTCTTACATTTGAAACCCAAGCCCAAAATTTGGGATGTTACAACTCTCCCCCCCTTACAAGAATCTCGACCCGAGATTCTGTTTACTCGGAGAAGAAAGAAGGAAAATCTGCACGAAGGCGATCTTCGCGCTCCCAAGTTGCTTCATCTTCGAATGGTTTGACCACCGAACCTTAAGGAACTTGATGACACGTTCCTCGTCCTCCGCTCGATTCTCAAGAATACGAACAGATGCTCGCTGAGGTCAAATTCTCTCGTACATCGAGAACCTCCAATGGAGCTTCCTCGGCCGGGACACGGAGGCACTTCTTCAGTGTGAAACATGGAACACATCATGCACACCCTCGCGCACCTGGTAGCTCCAATCTGCACGCGATCGCTCCAACTTTCTCGATGATACGGTGAAGGCCCAACATACCGAGGAGCCAACTTGCCCTTGATGCCAAAACGCCGATGGCCCTTCAAGGGTGAGACCTTGAGATACACAAAGTCATTGGGCTCAAAGCTCAACTCACGGCGACGACGATCCGCATAGCTCTTCCGCTCGGATCGGGCCGCGGCGCAGATGCTCGCGATCAATCGAACTCGCCGCCTCATTGATCGAATCGGCCGAAATCGCCGCCACCGCCTCCGACCAGCTCAACGGGTTCTCGTGATCTCTCCCATACAAAGCCTCAATGGTGCCATGCCAAGATCGCCTCAAAATCGTATTGTAGGAGAACTCAAAGAAATGGTAGGCACTTCTCCCACTTCTTCCCATAGGAAAGAACACAAGCACGAGCATATCTTCCAACACTTGGTTGACTCGCCCGCCCGACCATCGATCCCGAGGATGAAAGGTCAGATCAAATGAAGGCGGGTCCCCATAGCCTCTGCGCACTATGCCAAACCGCGAGGTGAAAAGCGCACCACGATCGAAATAATCGCCTTCGCACACCGTGAAGACTCACAATCCTCGAGACATAAAGTTCGCCAAAGGCCCCACACGGTCGAAGTCTTGACGGAAGGAAATGTGCCACTTTAGTCAACCCGCCGATCACGACCCAAATAGCATCATTCCCTTTGGACGAGCGGGCAATCCGGTGATGAAGTCCATGCCAACGGAATCCCACTTCCATTCTCGCACCGCAAGGGTCAAGAAGACCGACGCCGATGCTCGGCCTTCACACGACAAAGACACGCCGCACTCGCAACGAACCCGCAATCTCGCGCTTCATTCGGGTCCACCAATCTCTCGACGAAGATCCCGATACATCTTGGTAGCCCCGGGTGAATAGACAAGGGAGAATCATGGGCTTCGCGAGAATCAAATTCGCAATTCCATGACCTTAGGAACCACAAGACGCCGTCCAAACCACACAACGCCATGCTCATCCTCTCAAAAGCACTTGGCTATCCTCCTTGATGTTCTCGCTGATTTGGCTCACACCAACATCTGTCACTGTGCCGCTTGATTTGGTCCACCAAGGTTGGTTGCACAACCAATGTAGCAAGAGAACCGTGCTCGGTCAAACCCAAATTAAGGCGCTGGAATTCTGAAATGAGGGAAGGCTGCTGCTCTTGGAGCATCAACATGTTGCAATACACCTTCCGACTGAGTGCATCCGCAACAACATTGGCCTTGCCCGGATGGTACTGAATACCCATGTCGTAGTCCTTGATCAATTCCAACCATCTTCTTTGCCTGAGGTTCAGATCTGGCTGGGTGAACAAGTACTTCAAGCTCTTGTGGTCGGAATACACCTCACAACGGTTACCAATCAGGTAATGCCGCCAAATCTTGAGTGCATGGACCACACAGAGCCAACTCCAAGTCATGAGTAGGATAGTTGAGTTCATGAGGCCTTAATCGCCGCGATGCATAGGCCACAACCTTGCCCTCCCGCATAAGAACACAACCAAGACCCGACGAGAAGCATCACAAGAGATATCGAAACTCTTGTGAATATCGGGAGAACAAGCACCTGGCTGAGGTCAATCGCTTCTTGAGTTCCCGAAACTCACATCACAAGCAAATGACCACTCAAACTTCTTGTCCTTCTTAAGCAATTCGGTCATAGGCTTCGCAATCTTGGAGAAATTCTCGATGAAGCGCGATAGTAGCCACCAAACCAAGGAAACTCCGCACATCGGTGACTCGACTTGGTGACCCCAAGATAGCACATCACCGACCTTGCTAGGATCCACACCACACCTCCTACTCGAAAGAACATGGCCCAAGAACGCCACTTCCTTCAACGTAACTCAGACTTGCCGAATTTGGCATACAAATGGTGTTCGCGCAGCCTTGCCCAACACAAGTCGAAGATGCTCAAGATGCTCTTCTTCACTCTTGGAGTAGATAAGGATATCATCAATGAATACCACCACAAATCTATCCAAATACTCCATGAATACCGAGTTCATAAGATTCATGAATAAAGCAGAGCATTAGTCAAACCAAAAGACATGACGGTACTCGTAAAGACCATAACGAGTAGCAAAGGCCGTCTTAGGAATATCCTCGCCCCGATCCTCGACTTGATGATAGCCCAATCTCAAGTCAATCTTGAGAAGACTCGAGCTCCTGGCCAATTGATCGAAAAGATCATCAATACGGGCAAAGGATACTTGTTCTTTACCACACCTCATTGCTTGACGGTAATCAACACACATGCGCAGGTCTTGTCCTTCTTCTTTACAAAGATAATCGACAACCCCAAGGAGATGAGCTAGGCGGATAAAACCTTCTCTTGCAGCTCACCCACCGCTTCTTCGCTCCTCCAACTCATTAGGAGGCATGCGATACGGCCTCTTAGAAATAGGGGCGGTACGGGCAAAGAACTCGATCACAAACTCCAGATCTCGAACAGAGGCATCCCGGCAAATCTTCAGAAAGACATCCGCAAGTCACACACGGTGGGGACGTCGTGAATCTCCACATCGGCTTTGCTTCAAGGACATAAAGATGGGGCTCTCGAATCGTGGTGAAAACCCAACCTGCTCACCAAGGGTCGTGAGGTAGACAATCTTCCTGCACAATCGATTTGCCCCAAGTGTTGGGACAACCAATCCATGCCAAGAATCACATCCAAGCGTGCGAAGTCGAGTAGGATAAGATTCGCCAAGAATCCCACTCCTTCGATGTGGATAGGAACATCCGGCATACTTGGTCGACTCTCAATTCCAACCCGAGAGCGAATCAACAGTGGAATCCCCAAAGGAACACAAGTGAAGTCCACAATCAACAAAGAAAAGACCTCGAAATAAAAGAATGCGAAGCTCCGAGTCAAATAAAGCGTAGCAGGATGTAAATTAACAAGGAGCGCATCTAACACAACGTCGGGCGCCTCTGTGCCTCCTCACCGAGATGTGGTTGACTCGACCACTCCCGACACCACGGGTCTTCGGATCACCTTCGTCGTGTGTGTGACCATTCCGCGTCCTCCATTAGGACGAGGGCTGCTCCAGCCCTCCGAGGGCAATCGCTAGCATAATGGCCCTTCTTGTTGCAAAGTAAACAGTAACATCAAGAAACTGGGTTGCGGAGCGCAACTCGCCTTTGGTCGCAGTGCACGTGGTCAAACACGCCCGCGGGGACGAGCAATCGTGCCGACGGCCTTGGCGGTGGTGAAGCCAAAGCACGAGCCCTCGTGTGGGCCCAACATGGGGACGAGTGAGGCCACTGTGCGGCACCGATGTGCCTCCCACTTGCGCTATGCGGACTCACCAGCCGCCGCCTTGTGCTCGGCGACGATGGCCTTGTCAACCAAGGCCTGGAAGTCAAGAAAGTCCACTATAGATAGCTTGTCCCGCAGCTCCTGACAACCCATCCATGAACTTCTCCTGCTTAGCCTCATCGAGGCCACCTCTCCGGAGCATAACGAGCCAAGTGGTTAAACTCGTAAAGATACTCGAGACAGCACTTGCGCCCGCTAAGCGCAAGAAACTCCTTCTTCTTGAGCTTCATCGTGCCATCGTGAATGTGGGCCCGACGGAAAGCAGATCGAAACTCATCCCACGAGACAACGTGTCTCCGCGGCCGCATGGCGAAAGTTCTCCCACCAAGATAGTGCCGCACCTCAAGCCGATGGGATGCAAAGAGTGCCCGCCTCGCTCCCGGCATCGAGCGATATTGAGCTCGCCAACAAGACGCAACCAATCATCGCGCCGAGTGGATCCTCCGACGAGAAAGTGGTGGTGGCGCAGACGAGAAACTCCGCAAGCCCACCACGAGATCGGTGGCCACCACCTCCGAGATCTCCGGCGCATGGAGCGAGGTGTTCCTCGCAATGACCTCCAAGATACAGTGTCCGGTCCATGCGATTCCGCTCGATCTCGAGCCGAACCTCACCATGGTCTGAGGAGGGGAAGCTCCTCATCGAACCACACTGCACTGATCACTATGGTGGTTCTTGTCATCCTGCTCCACAAAAATAGGTTAAAACTCAACTCCGAACAGAGACAAAGAAAACTACTAACCTCTTAACAAAACACTCTTTAAAGGCTCAAGTATCAACATAAAATTGCAGCAAGGTCATAAAGATAACAACCACCTTCCTGTTATGACTAACTCGTATGGAAAAACGAGTAATCAATTTTTCAGGAAGACAAATTTCAGAGCACTAACTTCTGTTCGAGACAGCTAGGAACAGGGTGAAAATCGTACTAAAGAAGGGTCGGACACTAAGCTAACTCATATCACTTCTTACCCTGTTAACCCTTCAAGTTTTTAGTTGTATTTACCTCTCATTTCCTACCTTAATTACTCACCACTAGCTAGCTGTCCAGTATATGCACTAGCTGTCCAGAATTTCTCCTTCAATCCCTTAGCCAAATTTGAAGTTCCAGGGCGCCTATTTCATACTCCAAACAGCCAAGACTCAATTTAAGGCTCTCATGGTGCTCCCAAAACCAAGTTAATCGATTAAACAACTATCTTTGACAAGAAGATGAGAGGGGAAAAAGTTTTCCAAATCTAACCAAGAATAAGGTGAGATGAACAAGCTAAGATAGGTAAGGAGTAAAATTAGAGAACTTACTTAAGTTTTCATAAACTATTTGAAAGTAAGTTTTCAAAATATCCTAAAGGCGACCAAGCTAGGGGTTCTACGGTCAAGATGGCTCGATACCAACTTTGTGAGGACCCGAATATTTAACTAGTAACACTTAACCTCCAATCGGTTCTAGCATTACTAATTAAACATTCTAAGCCTCGATGGGCATATTTTTCCTGCACTGCAACATATGCACATCATCACAAAATTACACATCATTTCCATACAACATACATCACTAAGTTCAACAACGACATAAAGTAAAGTTATTACAAAAGAGAGCCGACCACCAAATAGAATAATATACAAGAATGACAATGAAGCAAAATGTGCCATAAGATGGCTAGAACAAAAGTCGCACCTGTTAGCCACACACCCACAAGGCAACCGACGGGCCGCTAAGCTAGTCGCCTGCTAGCTACCACAACACGACTCACAAAGTGAGGCCCTTCTGCTCACCTTCTTCCTCTCGCAACAAAACAATTAAGCATAGCATCCGAGTACAAAGATTGTCTTTGTACCCGCAAGATCGACGTGTGGAATAGCACCTATTCATAACTACATGCAAGCTTATTTAGGTGGAGGTTGTATGTCTTATTTTGCATGAAGCCAACTTTATTTGCAATAATGTAATACATTGTAAAAGCAAGTTTGCAAATCTGTTTAGTTATCAAAGTAACAGAAGTACAGATACATACAAGTAACCACCGGAAGTGACTACCCCAATAGTCACCACAACATAGCACTAATCCCATTCGTACTCACCCATCAAGTTTTAATTTAAAAGGTTGTAGTCTAACTCTTGAAAGACCTCCCAAGCGTGTCCATAACCTAGGACGAGGCTATTCGAATAGTTTTAAACCTCGCAGGTGTACCAATGTACCCACACTTGCATCGCCTTTAAGCCAAAAGCACACTTCGTAGGTATGCCAAGACGGCTAAGTCCTACGAGACGCTCCAATATTGTGTATTAACTACGAGCCGCTCGTATGGTTAGAAACACCATACGCTTACATTGCAAGCCGAAGACAACAAATCCCGCCCCGTGAAGTCTTTCGGACACTACAATGCTCCCAACACCATCCTCCCGCGACCTCCTGCGACCGTGAGCCAATACACGCCAAAGTACTAAGTCAAGAGAGGTCCCATACCCTCTAGTGTGGTTAGCACGCTAAAATGCTTGGTTTAGTGTAACAAGATGTTCGGTCCTTGTCGACTTAGGCACCATTCCGATCACACCGAGAATCACACCAACATACCATTGTGCCCAAGTCTAAATCATTTTGCTTTTAGTTTTAGTTTTCACAAGTAGACATGGCACAAGGTGGAAATCATAAATCATAATAAGTTTTGTGTGATCAAGGTTATCGACAAGTCGATAACCGCCCATTTCTACCGGCTAAGCATGGCTAAGCAATTAATTCGCAACTACTAAGTGACAAGAGCCCATCCACGAACTCTAAATCACAGCAAGTAACCTAGGCTCATGGTAGTAGAGGATAATCATTTGCTAAGGAAATGCATCTACTAGGCCAACTATTAAAACAAAGTAGCAATGCATACATAGAATTTGTAATCAACATAAATACTTAAAATATCGGGATTAACATGATCAAACTGCTTGCCTTCTTGCCGTTGCTCAATTGGTTGCGGAGGATCGTTTCTGGATTACCGCAAATGTCGAATCCTAAGCGAAAGGCAAAAGAACCAAGAACAACCAATAAGACTAGCAACACTTAAACCAATGAGCAAGCAACAAACATCCAAATACGCATTTAAATTTATACATAAGGTAGAATACGAATATACCTAGACATAGAAACTGGAAAAACCTAATTTGGATTTGTGGTGCAAAAGATAATGCATAAAAATACATTTTCACCATAATAAGCACTGTAGCAAAATATTTTCTAGAGAGATTTTGAAGCTGGAATTTTTATGGTAGCTACCACTGGTATAGAGGTAACCCATATAAAATTTCAGGTCATTTGGAGTTAAAGTGATTTAGTTATGATTTTTCTAAGATGCAAAATTGGCATAATACACTTTCCAGAGCATAAATATGTTCAAAACTAATTTACAGAGAAGTATACCAACAGAGGGTTTTCTAGAATTTATCAAATATATTATGCATTTACAGAGAATTACTTGTGCATTTTATAAGTCTTCCGTAATTTTCTAAATGCTAAAAATAGGTACTAACTCATTAATCAAGGTTTCACAATCTTGGACCTACCATCATTTTTATATTAACATTGGGTTAATAACAAATTTATCAAGGTTGGAATCATTCATTTTGGACATACACAGAGCAAGATATGCATTTTCTAAAGTTTTATTCATTTTCGGAATATTCAAAATGACAAATCAAGTTATTCCTAGTTATACAATTTTCTCACATCGAACATGCTTAAATCCATTTTTATAATAAGCTAAAGTGATAACATAATTTATTACATTGGGATTAACTAAAAGCGATTAAAATGAATTAGTTATGAGTTTCTAAAGTTTTTATATCATTTTCGGTTGATAAACAAATGCTTACCGAAATACAGAACAACCCAATACAAAGAAAATGACGTGGACGCCCGTGGGCCGTAGATTTGAAATCCAACTGCCCACGCACGCTGGAAATAGCGCACGCGCGCCAAACCTAATCGGGGTCCACCGTTGATCAAGATCCAACGGCCACACCGAGGTATGCAACCGACGATGCGGTTGCCTCGGGAACCACGACCGCAGATCTAAAGATGAACGGCTCGTAACCCAAATCTAACCGGAAAGTCCGATTGCATTCATGATCTCACCGCAGATCACGAGATGGACGGCCCAGATGACGGAGGAACCTAAGGTCCGAACGATACAAGATCTAGGCCGTTGATCAAGGGATCGACGGTGGCTATTGATTGAAGTTCAAAGGGATGTCGACACGTGGGGACCACCATCGCCGACCTTGAGGCACACATGCGCCGTTTAACCCACGTGCAAGGTGCCGCCCACTTGTCACGATCGAGAGTGAGTGGTTGGGGACAGATTAATGCTTCTAATGATTACCATTAACTAGACACTAAAGACTACGGAATTTGATTTTAATCCTCGCCCACCGATCGCTGACCCTGAGGTTAATTTGACAATGATTAAATGCCGACTCATTTAATTAAGCAATGATTAGACATTAATGATGTCGGAACAATGCGTGAGTGAACCGTGAGATTGATTTAAGGATATTGGGCCCATCGGTCGCTGGCTCAATAATAATGATTAAGACATAATTAATAACTAATGATTGGTAATTAATGTGTCCTAATTAGGTGACGAAACGGAGTCTTGTGTTTAAGAAACCCGAGTGGTTTAACGGCAAATCGCCGCGGCAAGATCGCCGCGGCGCTACCGCCAAGGACCAAAATGGATTCGCAATAGCACAACGATTCTAGGGGTAGCATTCTCACCGGCGGCGAAGGACTAGGACGCCGGCTAGCCGGAAAATGAAAACGGGAGCCTTTACTGCTAAGCACGAAAATCGCGATGAGCTCCATTGCAAACCTAGGATGCGGGTGCCATAGCTTCTAAGGACTAATAAGAAGCTACCTTAGCGAGAAGAGGCTTCAAGGACGGTCGGAGAAGCTTGACCACGGTGGAAGCTCGCCGGACTTGAAGAAGAAAACCCGAAAATGACGCCCTGAGCCAATGAGTGATACCAAAGCTTCAATATAGCTTCATAACGATTCACAGAAGCTACATGAGCAAGTAATTGAAAATGGAGCACTCACCGAAATGAGGAAGAAGATGACCAATCGCCGAGTTTGAACAAACCCCAAATTGACAATTCCCGAGAATCAAATCCAAAATTAAGTGAGGAAAATGTTCAAGGAAGTAAATAGATAAGGTTAGGCAAAGAAACGTGAAGGAGGACCACTGAACACCAAGAACACCAATGGAGCTCCACTGCTCAACAATGGTGGATTGTTTGCTTTGAGGTGTTAAGCTCCAAAATTGAAAATGGAGCTCAATGGCGTGTAAAGGAACACCAGGAGTGTGTTGGGTGCTTATAAGGCTTTGAAAGCATTAGGGTTTGACAATAATGCTTTTGGAGACATGGTGCAAAGCACAAGGCATGGCCGAAAGTGAAAAAGGTGGAGATGATGGCATAGGGTATGGCTCACCGCATATGTCTCCCATACCCCTAAATGTTAACTAGGATGACTCAGAGGGAGCAAGACTTGACACCTCCATGCTTTGTAATCGCTTTCGCACGGCGGGAGGTTGAAGATGACCAGCCAGAACAAGCTCGGGCGATTCACACTGCTGGATGAGACACGAACGGTGAGATAGTGCCATGCCTACGGGCTTTAAAACACAACGGGAGATTGCGAGCCCTACGATTAGAAACGACGGCTCAGATTGCCCCACGCCGCAAACTCTATTTACAACGAGGTACGCGAGCGCTGGATCTTAATCCAACGCTCGATTCAAAAATGCAACCGAGGGTCCAAGGGTTCGGAAGATCTCAATGGTTGGATGGGAATCAAACGGTCGACAATCAAACTTGCAACCGAGGGTCCAAGGGTTTCACGCGCGGCCGTGCGATTTAGATCTAATTCGTTGAGATTCACGCCGCTTTAAAGAGTGGCTCGATGCGATTAGTTGATCTGGATCGATCGAGTGGCTCGAGCCCGAGTCCGACTCAACCCAAGCAACAAGAAACCAAGTTTGACTTTGAAAAGAACAGAGACTCGAAGATTTATTTGAGGTAGCAAAATAACTCCAAAAATTATGAAAATTTTACAGGAGCTTGCTAACTCAGATATTAACCTTGTGTAAAATTTTCAGAGATTTTATGCTGCGAATAAACCTCCAAAAATTCTGCAAGGCTCTGTTTTCATGTTTGACTGAGAGTCAAACAGTTTGATCGCTTTCTAAAATTTTCAAACAATTTCTAAAAATTGTGAGATTTTTCAGAGGGGTCACATACCATCACAGAGACTTAGGAAAAATATTTCCAGAGGATGATCATAAGATTTGACAAGATTGTTTTTGGAATAACAAGATTTGGATCAACAAGACTTGTGACAAGGTAATTCCATAATCCTTTGAACAAGAATTGATTGGCACACAGGAATTACATGATGTAAGAAAAAGTTTTAATTTCTACTCATTTTCTTACATTTGAAACCCAAGCCCAAAATTTGGGATGTTACAGTCTCAAGATGAGTTCTCTCTTGTTCTTGTTTTCTATTTCTCTTTGGCGATTTTGGAGTTTTGGTGTTCTAAGGGTTTTGCTTTGTTCTCTTGCTGTGATCTAATTTAGGACTTGTGGGATCTAATCTAAGGTTTTCTGGATCATCATCCACCCATGAGCAAGCCTTTAGATCAAGTTTAGGTTTTTTCCCCGTTTTGAGCCTTTTTGCTCAATCAAGAAATTAGTGGAACTTCGGTGATGATCATCTCGATCGATCTTTGATTGAAATATGTTTCTGACCTTCTTGTCAAGTTTTTTCTGAAATCTAAGGAGATTTGGATCACGGGATCAAAAGTAAGAGTATTTTGTTGATCTTTTGGGTTACTGTTCATCAACCAGCGGTCAGACCGGCCTCACCAACGGTCAAACCGCCCAAGCTTGGCGGTTGGACCGGCTGGAAGCATTTGTGCTCGGGTTTTTTTCGGTTCAATGCATGACTTCACTGTGATCTTGTGGTTTTGATCTTCATAGCTTTCATTGTTATGGGAGTGAAAAAGAAAGTTGAATACCGCAGATGAAAATTAGGTGGCTCCTATTCACCCCTTCTAGTTGCTAATTCGATCCAACAGTTATATCATTTGATACTATAAACTTTGAAACAAATATAGCCACGCAAATATGCAGACCATCCTGTTAATGCTTACTAATCCAGAACAACCTCGTAGGTTTCTCCTGCACCCCATGATCGATCGACGATTCAGTTCAATCAGAGTCAAAGAAGAAGCAACAGCAGCAGCTGCTGCTAGTAGGGATGGAAACGGATCGAATAGTCTCGAATACGAATCTATATTTTTAAAACAAATACGAATTCAAACATTCTCGAATACGAATATGAATCGAATGTTGTATCCTGCAACTTTTGCGACAAATCCGCATGTGAATGAAAAACGAGTACTATCGGGAAAACATATAGTATTCGTATTCAGGAAAAAATGGATAGTATTCATATTCGTATCTGGGAAAAACGTATAGTATTCATATTCGTTTTTTCGGATACTATCTGGGTTTTTTTCCCCCGGATACAAATAACACCGAATACGGATACAGATGCTATCAATTTCCCCCGAATAGTACTCGTTTTTTATTCGAATACGAATTTTACTTACCATATTTGCATTTCCTCGGATACGATTATTGGATAAAACGGATTATCTTTTACTATTTTCCACCCCTGCTGCTAGTGGCTGGCTAGTTAGGTCCGTCGCCAAGTAAAGGCTTGTCTTGCGCAGCTGAAATGAATTAGCGGATCGATGGGAGTAAAGGGAAGGCCCTCCACGTCCGTCGTTGGAATACAAAGATGCGGCCCAACGGAGGAGGCAACCTACCGACCTGAGGTCTGGTACTAGCGAGGGCTCGCGGCCCATTCTTCTCTCTCTCACACACACACACAGACACACTGCTTTCCCTTGTGTTCTTTCGATGCACGAGTCCATTGCGTATCAAGGGAAAGCAAGCCCAGTTACATTAGTTAGTTTCTACACTAGCTACTTACAGCAGTTGAGCCTCATAGAATAGAACTACCTACTAGTATCAGGTATGATCAGCTCTTGTTCCAACCTTTTCCTCCGACAAGTCCTTTGTTGGACTTTCTTTACCCATGTTGAGTTTTGACAGCATGCATTGTCTGCTGGACTGACTCACCGAGGCCGAGTTGGGTGCAATTACAGAGTAAACCTTCTCTGGTTTCACATCACTGCTTGTACAGATGCATTGATGCCTGCAGCGCAAGCTATAACACGACTCCAGTTGCTACCTTCATGTTGGATTATCATATCACTCGCGCGCACTGCTGGCGGCTCATCGATCTCGACGTGTATCCGCCCGCCATCGCCTAATTAATTTGCTGCAACTACTCGCACTAGCTAGTCCCAAAATACTAGCTAGTGTGGTACGGTGGAGTAGAGCAAGCTAGCACGTACGGCTGGGGATGGATTAAATACTGTACGTAGCATGCAGCACCACAAAGACAAACGATTGAGCGAGAGAAGTTGCATTGCACTGCACGCAAGCAATGCAAACAAACGTAGTATGCACAGGGATCCCTGCCAAGAAGCAAGGACAACACGTACGGCGACAGACGGAGCACGTGTAAATTGGACCGGACAGACAGGTAGAGTCGTCCATTGGCCTTGGCATTGCCATTAGTATCGTTCGGCATCATCGTCGATATAGCCCTGCACCTGCACCTACACGGTATTGAATATATGTTGTCACTCGGTGGAGTGACTCGATCTGTGGCAGACTTAGAATTAAAATGAAGGGGATGAAATGATACGAATATGCTACGATAGCAACAATTCAAAAATTATATCACGTAAATCAAGATGTCAAGCTAGTAGATGATCACAGATCGTTACTACCAGACGCGCAGTGCAGCGAAAGAAGAGTCGGAGCAGTCTGGTCCAATAAAGAGCGCGTTGATGAAGTGGTCATAGTCGATCGCCCAAAGACCATCGCGAATCGATCGTCTCCTCCAAAGAACATCTAAGGTTCCTTGTGAAGATCGTGGATCGTCCTCAAGCGCAACAGTAACCGCAGCAGCGCCTCTACGGTATCCACACGTCCAGAGAAGGAACAACCGGACGCCGGTGTGCTAGCACCAAGTCGCACGGCGGGGCTCTCTCGGGGAGATGGTGGCTAGGGTTTCGGTGGAACAACTTACGTCATGTGTCTCCCAATAGCCTCAAGCATCTCCTTATATATAGTGCCCGTGATGCATCCTATCCGAACACGCTTGATTTAATCGTATTTGTATCTGGTTTATTCCAACCCGTTAAGTGTGTGACCCGTTAAGTTTATGTGTAATCGGTTGTGACTCGAAAACCATTTTCCGACCATGAGTCGTAGCGGTCCCTAGCAGGACATAACGATTCCCGAATAAACACAAATTATATCGGATGAACCTTAATGCAATATGATTTACGACCAGGTCCTCATCACTTACGATCACCAGATCTCATCACGACGATCCAGTATTTAAGCACGCACTAGTTCGTAACTCCTTACAACCAGTTAGTACTTAAGTACGACCAGTTTAAAACTGTGTATGACCAGTTCGAATTTAGTCTCGATCAGTTTCACCACTCAGAATTGCGTCACGGCCTACGACCACTCAGATCTCCATACGACACCAGAATCGATCGAACTAAGTGACCTACTCGTGTATTCTCCATTTACCTCACGATATCTGGTTTGAACTCCAGGTAAGATATATCTCATCCATTGACTGTTCAATACTTTCTCGACCGAATATCGGATAACCTTATGTGGTTGAACTTTTCGACCACGGGCGGCATGACCATGCACTTTCTTTATCCGACCACTTCGAGGGGCCCAAAGATATCTCTCCCGTTATGTTAAGAGGGGCAAATCCCATATCCGACCAGTCACATCCCTCCGCATGTTTCATAGCATACCCGAAAGCTACCTTTATAACTACCCAGTTACGAGTAACGTTTGACAACCCATAAGAGTACTATTACACATGTAGGGAACCATGCTGATCTCAGGTCTAAGGATTATACATCATCATTGCTTGAGATCAACTAATGACACATATAATCATAATAATCTCAATAGTGTCTCAAGGTGGGTCCATCTAACCCCATGTTCTCTAACATGCGTTCACATTATTGATTCGATATCCCCATATCCATGATCGGTGAAACATGATCATCAATCAATACATGTGTTGATCGTAAAGTCACTAGTGTTCCGACCAGTGACATTCGACCAGGGATTCTTTTAGAACAACATCATATAAGTTAAAGAGTTTCGCCAACAAGTCACATAATCGTTGATCTATATAATTGATGATTCATTCAAGGAACAGAATAACATTTATTCAATAACTCATAAACATAAACGTGATACAATCATCTCTATGATTGTCTCTAGGGCATATCACCAACAGAGGATGCCCACATGATCTTCTTCTATCTCTATACCTCTCTCCCTCTCTAATAGCCGATAGATGGTGTGCTCCCACCCATAGGCGGTCCTAGCATGGTTCATGAGTGTTCGGTCGAACACCCATTTTTTCTAATGAAATATCTTGTATTTAGTAGGTATGTTATGCATATATTTGATAATTAGGCTAAATACTTCACACATTTATACCCCCCCCAATAGATTTCATCCCACTCCCACATCCCCTTCCCAATTCATCTCAAATAGTTTGGCCCAGCTCGCCAACCGTATAGCTTTCAGCCTATTCGGAGACACCCTCTCCCTCAAACTAAGCCCTAACCTCTCTTTACCCCCCCTCTCTCTCTCAGACAGTTAGGCAGCACTAGCATACGAGGCAACCAGGTGTCGAGCGAGGCGATTTGGTGAGGGCGGCTTCTAGGCTTTGGCCGAACCTTGGTGACGGCGTGTGAAGAGCAGGAGCATATTGTCTAAGAGGTAGGAGCAATGTAGCAAACGCCAAGAATGTAGGTGACGAGTGAGACATAGCCGGGCCTCATGGGAGCCGTGGCTTGGGAGGGAATGCGAGTCAACAGCCCAGGTTATCTACACATGTGGATAGCAGCACCTCCATTCCTCAATTCCTCAGTCCTAAATCCTAAACCCGAATCAACATTTTTTTTCTTAATTATTTTTAAACTTTAAATTCTTTGAGGTATTATATCTAATATGAAAATTTTGTACTTTGATTTTTGTTATTGCATATCTTTATTTTTATTAACTCTGAACATCCATCCGATAAATCCTAGGTCCGCCACTGCTCCCACCCCGGCTGCCCCTGTTGTTGAGTCTCCAAAGGGCCTTACAAGTTACAAACAAACCACCAAACCAAACGCGCACGCACGGAGAGGCATGCATTGCATGCACCACCTCCCATATGGCTATATGAATATGTTCTTAATTTCTATTTAGCACTCGTGCATGCCGGCGAAAACTTAACAGGTGATCCGGCCATCCTAGCTAACTAGTGTGATCTCCAAGGCAGGCATGCATACGCTTCATCAATGTCGACGTACCGTCTGTTTGGCCTCTCTCTTTTTTTCCCCTTTTCCTTTTTTGCAGTCCGTCCATAATGCATTCCGTGCTCCAAACTCCAAACCGCCCTAATGAATAAGTGTAGTGCAGTACTCTGTAGTACGTCTTCCGGTCGCTTTTCACCATTGCAGTCCTAATCAATTCCTTGGCCTGTTCCTTCAGATGAATACTGGAGTACTACTGCTACTACGGATCGATGTTTTTTTTTTTTTCTGAATAAAAGGGTACGTTTTCCCAGATTAATTCCATTAAGGAAACCAGCATAAGTCTTCTACAACCACAAAATCAAAGAAAAGAAGAGACATGACACCTCCACTATTTTTTTAGCCAGGTGCGAGGTGTAACAGCAGACCAGCCCTGTTTCTACAAACTGAAAGCCAACTACATTCAGAACGACAATTCCATTTCGACAGACAGTAAACTAAACTGAACTAACTTCCTAGACGAACGCTCTCTAAAAACCCTTACAGCCTTCTCATCCAGCTTCGATCCTTCTGACCATTGGCCCCCATCTTCTTCCAGCTTTCAACACTTCACAAACTATCTGCTCGCCTCCATCCCCTTAGCGCCCTGAAGAAGTAGGTCCGGGTCTTCCTCCTGCAAAATAAATGGTCTATTCACGGATCTAATTGTAACACCTCAGCTCAATAAAGAGTCCAGGATACCACCACTACACTCAAATTTAAACGTAGCTATTTACAATTACCACAATCATATCCCTAAATAAAACTCTACAACAAGTTATCCTACAACAAACATATCAAAATAATATAAATAGGGGTAATTCCTTATTTACCATCGAAAGCTTCATCCCTTATATACCACTCATTGTGTCACTGACATGTGGGTCCGGGCCCACATGTCAGTGACACAATCAAGGACTTTGGAAATTTTCAGTGACATATAAGGAATTAACTTATATAGATAAGGATAAACATTCACTCATAGCTTAGGACCTCGCGTCCAAGAATGCTTGGGATCACGCGTCCGAGAACGTCCGAAACCATGTGTCCAAGAGCATTGATTGGCAACAATAAAGGTAAATAAACCATTACGATAAATGCATTCATAACTCATCATTAACACATGCACTAGTGCTACTCATGATCCACACAACTATCATAAAGTATCAAATGTTCACTAATCAAGTTCCAAATATATGAGCTAATTCTCTAAGATATAATTGAGGTAGCTAAAAGTGATAAATTCATAGTGGATTGCGGGGGCGGCAAGCAGAGGCGGTGGCTAGCGTCCCCTTATATGGGAATGGCATGGGCCGGCCTGGCCTAATTCCTCTCTTTCTCTTTTTTTTTTTTTTTTAATAAAATGAGATATACACCAATGACATGAAGAAAAAGATTATATTAGCAGTCCCCTGACATTTTTTTTCTTCTGAAAACACGCTTTATTTTCGCGCTTTCCAAATTGACCACAACAGAGCAGCATTGCCTATATGTTATCATCAGCTTCTTTGTGTTCCCAACAAAACTTCCAAACCAACCTCCGAATAGTTGGTCGATTTCTTTGGGGATATCTCTCAAACCAAAAGCACAGCCAGCTACAGAGGCTAGAATTAGATGAACTGTTTGCCTAGCTTATTCCAAAGGAAAGGACATGTGCTTTCCTTTACTACTACATCCTTTGAGATGAATTACGGAGTCATGCATCATTTTGATCGATGTTCCTAGCCTCCACGACATACATAGTATTGACACATGAGCAGTTTCAACTGTGCGTCTTTTCAAGTTGGAGCGTTGAATGCCATGCAAGATGAGATTCAGATCTGACAACGGCTACGCTAGTACTAGTAGCTAGTAGGAACCGTTGGTTGGACAAATTATTTGGCGGCTGCTTGTTTCTTCATCCTGGTTTCCGTACTGTTAGCTTTATGGATGCTGAGGCGCATGCTGCTAGACTGCTAGTGCTGCTGCTGTCGTCTAGAGAAGAGAACGAATGGCTTAAATTGTTCCAACGAAAACGGAGTACCTGACTGCTATCGTTAGTTGCCTGTCGATGCTGGGGCCGGGCAAAGTTGTTTTTTTGTTGATAAAGTTGCCTGCGCTGCCGTCCAACCGAGCAGCTGGCTGCGTTGAATCCACCCGAATTAAAACGCGTCTCATGTATTCCTGCCCACGTAGAGGGCGCGGAGGAGCTCCCTTTCTCCCAGCTTTAAAGTATAGTAATATAAAACCTGATCGGCGAACCCGAGCCCTACAGCGCCGGAGAGGAGAGGAGGACGACGAGTTCGACGGAGCACAAATATTCAAGCGGATCGGATGATGCAAAATTCGACCGACTTCAGAAAAAAAAATCATTCAGAAAAAAAAAAATCATTCGACAGATTTCTAACAGTTCCATAAATAAAATATTACTGCTGCATTTTCCAACAACCAATAAACTTTGAAGGATGTACTGGTTGACACTTCACAGCGAGACAAAAAAAAAACAAATTAAGGAAATGAAACGAAAGGAAGGCCGCGCCCAGTTCACTGCACTGTTACTGCACCAATGACATGAGTTTCTTACAGTAAGGGCGCGCATTGGATGATAACCCGAGCTCCAGAAGCAAGTCTGCAATTAAATATATGGTTGGTTAAAGCAACCTTCAATCCTTCCTCGAATCAATGGAATACTGACTAAAAACTAACAACAGCGATACTGATAGTAATTACCTTTCTTCGATCTTGATCACCTTGTCCTTTTCGTCATGGAACGATACTACCCTTGAAGAACGTATTTTTCCTGACGATGGATCGCCCATCCTTTTGCTGGTCCTTCTCGACAGGTTCTGAGTCGAAGGTCCACTGTTACTGCATTCCGGTTGTTCACCACTGTTATGCCTGACATCTGTGGTTATGGACACTAATGTCCTACTTCCGGGTTGCTCACATGGTGCCATTTTTGTTGTCTCTGGGCGACATTTGAGACTCGCCAACTTAACTGAATCCCCTCTTGAGCATTCTTCTTCAGAAACTCTGCAATATTATATCTACTACATGTAATCACGATCTATGCGAAAACATGTAGGGACAAACATCAGCATGCACAGAAGAGACATACCCATCCTGGTTGTAAGACGAAGAGCGTTGAAGGTTGGGCTTCGTCCCCTTGCCTGACTCCTCCCGCTTCCAAGCTGTGTCAAGCAGGCTCCCACTAGAACGCTCTGTTTCTGAAACTCTGACTGCAGCAGTAGTTTTTGGAGTACTCCCTGGGGAGTTGTCGGGATGCCTCAGTGCTCCGAGAGGAGACAGCACCGGGGATGAAGGGAACTCAAGCTGCGTGAACTGCGGCTTGTACGTTTGCACGAGGCCAAAGCCAGGGTGGTTCTTGACAGACATGGACCCGCAGGCGATGAGCCGCATGAGCAAGTTGCCTGCCTTCAGCTTGTGCACTTTGTCATCGTCATCCTCTAGTATCCCAGCGCCACCCCTCCTGCCGGCTTCTTCCCTTATCAGGGACTGCAAGGTCCCACTCCTGTTTCTGCCACTCGAACAAGCGCCTCCTGCTCCTGCTCCTGCACCTGCACCTGCAGGTGGATCCTCCTCTTCAACAATTCCAGGCCCTTTACTCTTTGTTGGGGATGCTTGCTGGGTACTTGCTGCATCTTCTCGTTGTTGCACCTTGACAGTGTCCAACGCCTCATTGTCGGTGGAAGTTGTAGTAGTATCCTTGTTGCGTAGCTCCTTCCCCTTTTCACCGGTTTTTGTCCCTGCATCTTGCGCAGTGACAAGACTGCGCACCTTGTACGCTGTGAGGCTAGGTGAGCTTGCGCTTGGGGAAGACATGCTTCCTCTCGTTGTCTTAGGGGACGAGCTGCCTGAAGAGCCTGACTGTGGTGTCCTGCATTGCTCGTCATCCCCAATAGTGGAAGCAGATGGCGACGACGGCAATGTTCCTGTGGCTGCGGCTGTGGCGCCACTTCTTTGATAACCGAAACAACAGCAGCAGCAGCAGGAGGCGATGGAGATGATCCCGGGAACGAGGCGACTGATCTTGTTGACTAGGTTTGGGGCACTGAACCTTTGCACTGTCTGTACTAGTATTCTGCTGATGATCTGAAACAAGGTTGATACAGTATCCAGTAAGTGGCGGTTCAAGAACAAACGGTTGCACATGATTCGTCGAATACCTGACGCTGGCGGTGACTGGTCGAGGAGCTCGGAGCCCTTGAGTACGTACTCGCTGCCTTGCGCGGGGAGCAGCAGATCATCCTCGGACAGATCGTGCCACACGAACCCGTTCTTGTAGCTCCTGCGCGCGTTATTGTTGCATAATATTACCAGCTGTTGAGTTTTAATTGTTACCACAAAGCAAACAACCAAGTTGAAGTCTATATATGTGTATGTACAAGATTGGATTTTTACAGGCCATGCACGCCAATTGGGGCTACCTTTGCACGACCAGGAATACATGGCGGCCATGCCCTTCCTCTCAGGGCGTCCAGTCGGCTAATCACATCTGATTAATTATGGCATGGCAGCAGAAAGAGAGGCAACAGTAAGATAAGCTTGGAATTCCAAGTTGGCAACACAAAAAAGATGATGCAGCCTTAATTTTGACACCAAACGAGCAGTAGTAGTCACCTCGCAGGTAGAGGCCTTGTGGTGAGGCAAGGGGCACCTCCATGAAGTGCGGGTGCTCCAGTTGGCGGTTGCGGCAGAGGTAGTAGACCACCGGCACCCTCGTCCCCGGCACGTGTGTCATGGTCGGCGGCGGCATTTTGGCCTGCGCCGACCTGACGGCGATCTTGGTACGCGTCCCTGGGCTGGCACGCCGCCTCGCCCTCCCCTCCATGCCGTTTCTTGGCTCCTCTCCTCTCCCGACGTATATATGGGTGGGTGGTCGACGCGCGCTGGTATAGTACAATCTGATCAAAATCGAGTCAAATTGTTGGTTATTTTGGGGAGACGTAGACAATAGGCATTACGGCTGATGGATCGGGTCGGTATCCTTTCGTCTCTGAATCTGAAGAGAGAGAGAGAGAGAGAGAGAGATGAGAAGAACCGAAGAAGCAACTTGTGTTTTTGTCAGGTTAGAAGCAACTTACTTGTGGGTGCTTCACTGATCCATCCAGTCGGATCAGATCAGATGAGATGAGAAGAGGCAGTTGAATTCTTAGGCATGGCCAATGCGTGGAGCAAATGGAACAACGAGGAGTATGAAATCGAACAGGAAGAGGGATCAAACAATGGAGCAGCGAGGAGGTGGTGACTGCAGTGGCAGTGAATGAATGGTTAGGGGGCGATGAATGGGGGCCTCGTGGCGTTGGAGAAATAAAGAAAGGAGAGCACTGCGTGACTGCGTGTGTAGCACTAGCAGTGATGGAGCTAGGGAAACAATCAAGGGACACTTGTATTCTCAGGTTTGGGACAAATCTTTCTGCCTTGTTTTTTGAAAGTTTGCCACAAAATTGACGCTAGACAGGTACACACACGTTGTATTGCAATTCAGTATGTGGTACAGGAATCCTGAAGAAGGCATCCCTGCATGGATAATCAGCAAAAGCACAATGTTTGCATTGCAGACAGAGAGGCACGCAAAACGTTCGCCTCATCGGAAGACGGCAGACGATTTGCTTCCGTGCAACTGCTACTTTACGAAGAAGAAAAACAGGCTTGCTTACTGCTATTGGCATTCCTTTTTTGGTTTCCCGCACCGCGGGGAGGGAGTAGGAGTAGGAGTATTTGGCACGCAGCAGCATGCGTACAGGTACAGACAGGCATACGGGAAACAGCTGTTGCTATTGCTGCTGCTAGTACCTGCTCTGCCACCCACATCCACATGGGTCACAGGTAAGACGAGCAGAGTACAGTCGAGTTTGTTGGGCGCTACAGCTACAGCTACAGCTAGCTAGGTACGTACTGCTGGGATGGGAGCAGTAGCGGTTGAGATTTGGCCCCTCCTCCAGCTCCAGCTCGCTTTGCCTCGATTTGCATTTCCAGCTCCAGCCTTTTCACATGTCGATGCTGCCGTACGTCTAGCGCCCCCACCCCAAAAAACTGACAGACAGACAGACAGTAGTAACTGCTAATACAAAAATTAAAAAGAAGAGAGAATCAAAATTCTGTTGGTGTGAGATAGAGCAATTGGAATTAGGAAGCTCGTGTTGAAAATTAATCTAGACTTACCAAGTAATATGCCGTTAAAATCCTGATGTAATCAAATTAGTTTGTTTCCTTTGTTAGCCTTTGCATATTTAGGTTTTTCATGTTTAGATTTTTGGTTTGGGTAGCAAGTTGATTAGATAGTCTATAAAAGAATGTGTAGTCATATGTATATGTGTTTTGATTGAAGCAAGAGAAAAGAAAAAAAAAATAGAAAACGCTGCGTGAGCAGCACCAAAATTCTTTTCGCTTCCCGTGCGTGCGTTGATTCTTTCCGGAGCGTTATCACGTGCGTGTGTTTCCAGGGTGATTACGTGTGTGTGTTGCTTCATCGTCTTCCAGTACGTGTGTGCACTTCATCTTTCTTCCTCTGTGTACGTGTGATTTTTCCATCAGTGTCCACACGAGTATTGCTTCCAGGGTGTTCGCATGCGTGTATTGCATTTTCAAGTCTTGCCTCCAGCACATGTGCATGTGGTTAATTTTTGTCTACGTGACAGCGTGTGCGTGTGTTTTGTGTTGGCGTTTAGTGCTAATTAACAGCCCGATCGATCTTAGTCACCCCAACATATTAACGGCCCAAAATATAGCTTCTCCTAGTGCATCATGCCCTATGGGCCTCTAATGGGCTGGGCTCCAAAATACATGCTCCTAGTCCATCAGGACTGCAGGTAAAGCAACATCGTCGTCCGAGACTTCTCTTCAACATTAAGACTAGCAACCAGATCTTCGATGGAAATGTTTTACCTCTTGTATTTCAGAGATGTGGCGAAATTCCTCCAAATTAGAGGCAATTTGGCAATAATGCCCCTAACTACAAAGTTATCAGGCAATTGACAACCGAGGTGGATGGGTTCCCTCGCAACGAATTGTATTTCATGATCCTACTCAACTACAAAACAATTATCAACTATTTTGTAATCATGATATTACTCCATGATATACTATTCATGTCTAGCAGCCAACAAAAGAAATTGCCCACATTACTTTGTTTTAAACGCAATTAAAGCGTGCCATAAAAGCCCCATTGAAACATTGTAATTCAAAATTTCAGTTTTTAATTCGTATGCATGGTTTTGATGTGCAAAAAGAAGCAGCAGCTCCACAGCCAACCGGACACGAAATCGTCGGGTCATTCATGCGCACGTCACTGGCGGAGGCGTGGTGTGGCGGTGGCGAAGCGAGCGCACGCGTGTATTCTTCTTTTGCTTGCTTTAACTAGATAAGATCAACTTCATCTTATATGTTGGTCTCCTTCCACCTAAACTAGCAATATGGTACTAAACTTCGCATATTCTATTATGCATGAGTGGGTCTTTGGAATTTTACTAGGATTTATTTAGAATTATATACGGGCCAAGCCCATAAACTCCAACAAAACTTCCATGCACTGACAAGGTTGGATAAAAATAGAGCAAAGTGCCAGGTTCTTGATGTTGTTTTTTTTTATTATTATTGTTGCTACAATCGTCATTTGTATTATGTTCTTCTACTTTGAGGTAAATAGCAGACTAAGCTCCATGCACAATTTTTTCCCCTGTAGCTAGCACTGAAAGCTGGTGTGTTTTACGACAGAATACCAAACATGACCATATGGGGAAACCATTCCACAACTCAAGTGACATATGACTCAGATTAGCAAGTTTCTGCTTCCATATTTCTCTTGTTTAGGCATCTCTCCGCTGGTAACTAATTAATCATTCTTACATGCCATTGCTGATTATTAGCCTGCTCTTCACTGATTAGGTTCCCGATTTCTTAAACGCGAGAATCGATGGCAAGCCAGTAAAAGAAGTTGTCAGGGACACGAAATGGTTAGAAGAAGAATTCACCCACACAGTTCAGAAGGTACGGCAGCTTTACCATGTACCTACAAGAGCGCAATGAAAATAAGTAAAGCTAGCATTGACAGCGTTCCTGTGGACAAAACTGCGTGGAGGTGCGCTCATCCAAAAATGGGGCAGATCTTCAGCTGCATCAACTGCTGTTTCTGTAGTCGATGCGAATTGATCGCTTGTAAATCCAACCCCAGAAAGCGATTGGTTCTCTGCAGGGGTAATACTTGAGCTCACGTGGCTCTGATGCAATATGATTTGAACATATGTTTGTACAAACATGATCTTTAAGAAATGGTGTTGATCTGCTTTGTTTGTTCTGCTCTAAAAAAATGGCAGGTTTACACTAGTGGAAATCCTTATGGCATAGCAGAGGACATTGTGTTCAGCATGCTATGCAGATCAAAGGTATTATTATCTTGAGGTAGCTCATGCTTCTGTGATCACGAGCAATCACCGATAGCACTGCATCGTTCGACAAGAGAGGGGTTGGTGTAGTGACAGAACACCAAAATCCTCAAGTAACCACCGTAGCTAAGTAATCTCGCCGCCAAGAGAGCCATAGCTCGCAACTCGCCTCACCGCACTCGAACGGACATCGCACCGCTTCTTCGCCTTCCGTGCAATAAGAGAACCACCAAGAAAAACACAAGAAGCAGAGATAGACCGCGATCGAGGGATCGCCGCCCAAGTAGCATCCGAATAAGCCAAGCAGAACGAGCCGGAACGTGGAAAGAAGAGACGGCGAGAGATAGTCCCGCCAAGGTATCGCAGAACTCAAGAAGGTGGTCAGAGTGGACTGAGTGGGAGCCGAAACAAATCGACTCGGAATATGAACCGAATAAGTAATATCCGGACGAGTAATAAAGAAGGTAGACAAGACTCCCAACAAGATGACGAGAAGTAGCCGGATCGTAAAGAGGCTCGCCATCGAGAGTCTGAGGTGAACATTGAGCCCATGGGAGTCTCAACAAGATACCGATCGATTGAGAGAGGCGCGATCAAGAAGATCTCGAATATATTTCTCTTGGGACATAAAGAAACCATCCGAGTGGAAGTAACTTCAATCCCAAGGAAATACCAAGAGGACCAAGATCCGACATAAGGAATCGCTCACTAAGACGAGCCTTAACAAAGGCAATGTACTGAATCATCTCCGTAATGATCATATCATCAACATACAGAGAAGAAGAGTCCACCACGAGACGAAGTGTGGACAAATAGCGCAGATCATGATCACTGGTAGAAAAACCAGCAAGAAGTGACCACAGAGGAGAAGCGCCAAACCAAGCACGAGGGGCTTGCTTAAGGCCATAGAGAGCGACGGCGGCGGACCATGCCCTCAGAACGAATACCCAGTGGCGGATGCATGTAGACCTCTCACGCAACTCGCCATTAAGAAAGGCATTCTTGACATCAAGTCGAGAATAGACCAGGCGCAACAGACGCCACCGAAAGAAGAGGCGCAAAGTGGTCATGTGGGCCACAGAGCAAAAGTCTCGTCAGAGTCAACACCATGCTCCTCGCTGAAGCCACGAGCAACAAGGCGCGCTTTATAGCGCTCAAGAGAGCCATCGAGCGAGTCTTAATCTTATAGACCCACTTACAGTGATGGGATGAGAATGAGATGGAAAAGGAACAAGATCCCAAGTACCAAGACGCTCGAGAGCAAGAATCTCTCGGCCATGGCAAGTCGCCACTCAGATGAGTAACAAAGATCCCGATAGGAGACAGCTCACGCAGCAGTCGCGCAAAGAAAGGCAAAACGCGTAAGGTCGAATCAATCGGCGATCGCGAAGAGCGTAGCGAGGAGAAGATGACCCATCAGAGAAGATGGAGCATCGTAAGAAGATGGACCATCAGAGAAGATGGCTCATCCGGAAGATCCTCACACGAGGTCGGCGAGTGTAGAAGATAAGGAGAAGGCATCAGAGGGAGGAGCTCATGAGTCGTGAAGACGACACAGCGGCGACAACGGCGAGAGGCCAGCAGTGGGAATATGTGGAGACTCAGGTGGGACAGTGGACAAGGGCAAAACAGATATAGGTGTATCCGAAAGGTCAAGAAAGACAGAGACTCACAGAGGAAGCCGAAGGAGAGGCAGGACGTGGTAGAATGGACGAGACTCGCCGAAAGTCACATCCGAGAAACCCGATCCGACGACCAACAGGATCCCAAGCACCGATAGCCCTTGTGCTCGGTGATCAGATCCCGTAAAGACACACTCAACAGATCGAGCGGTCGGCTTTGTGCGCTCGAGGGCGAGGAGAACGAGCAAACGCAACCAAACAGATGAAGGGTAGAGTAGTCGAAGAAGACCACAGAGACGCCAACGTGGATCGCTCCCAAGAGCGTAAGAGGCTGGATGTTGACGAGATAGGTGGCGAGTGAAACAAACCTCGGCCCAAAAGTGAGGTGGAATAGAGGCGGCGATCATCGAGCACGAGCCGCCTCAAGGAGGTGACGATGCTTGCGCCTATGACACCATTCTCGAGCATGAGCACCGTGACAAGAGAATCGAAGCGAGAGTTCCTCGCTGCAAGGAAGTCGCGCAGTAACGAGAGAGGTACTCGCCACAGAATCAGCACGAAAGACACGAATAGGAGTGGAGAACGTGTGTGAATCATAGTGGCAAATTTTTATAGATAGACAAGGCCTCACTACGAGAAGACATGAAATATATCCAAGTATGGCGAGAAAAATCATCTATAAAATGATATAATATCGATGACCCCTTTCAAACGAAGGAGCCGGACTCAAACATCCGAATGAACAAGATCAAAAGGGCGCTGAGACAGCACTCACTATGAGGATAAGGAAGTCGATACATTTACCTAACTTACACTCGACAATCTAAAGACACGTCTCTCGAGATGCACTTCTGAAGACCACGACGAACTAAAGATGACAGATTTAGATCCACACGTATGACCAAGACGGTGATGCCATCGCTGAAAGAGCCAGACTGAGTGGCGTGAGAACTCGGCGGTGGTGGCGGCGGAAGGAAGATGAAGCGCTTAAGCTCCCGAGACGCTGGAGTCACGGCGCCGAGGGCCGAACCAACCGAGCTCCCGTGGTGACCTGAACACAACAAGAGTCGAGTCGAGAATGACCCGATAACCAAGGTCGATGAATCTGTCCAGAAGAAGAAGCATGGTAAGGCGAGAACATGAGCAAATGTAAGAAACATGAAATGATGAGTTGCTAAGAGATCCTCTACCAAAGACGAAAGAGATGTACCATCGAAGCAGAAGAACAGCGGCAGTGAATCAAGAGGTGTAATAGAAGACAGAGTGGAAAGATCAGAGTCATGTGAAAAGATGCTCCGTAATCAAGAATCCACGGGAGGTACCGATCAGGTAGGAGGTGGTCTCTCGGCCCAAGAGTCGATGGTAACTCCGCAGAACTCCGCCGAGGAGAACTCCGCAGCAAGCAGCGCCAAGTCCGGCTATCTCGCCGCCGTGAGAGAAGTCAAGAAGTCGATGTAGAAGACACCGTGCGATGCTAGTAGAAGAACGACGAGAAAGATGTCGCCGCTTCTTATAGCATCAGACTCAATGTGGCCGACCTTATTGCGTGAGGAGCAATGAGGACGACCACCGCCGGAGGAGGCGCCGCCACCACCGTGACGGCCGCGGAGGAGGCAGCAGGCCGACGCGTGGAGCCGCTTGTAGCAGTGGGCGAACGGCGAGCACGGAGGGGAGTGGTAGTGTGCCGCACCACTCAGCGCAGTCTCTCCGCACGTATCTCGCAAGAAGAGCCTCCGGAGAGTGACACGAGGGTGACGTGTAAGAGAGCGGGCACGCGCCGCCGAACTTCAGACGAAGGCGCGTAAGGAACTCGAGATCCGCGAAACTCTGTGTCAAGACGCATGCTAGGCAAAGATCGACAAGAGCGACGGCGGCAGTCGCGAGAGAGTCCACCGCCAAACAAGCAGAGCTCGAGCGTAAAAAGCATCAATCGAGCATCACCTGCTGAAGAGAGTGCTCTGGCGGACCACGGACAGTAGAGAGCATCACCGGAGGGCTCGAGCGCCGATTTAAGGTGAGTCCACATTTGGAAAGCGTGAGGTAGTCCCACAACCTCGAGGAGAACTGGAGGTGGATATCTGGCGATGAGGGCAGCAGCCGAGCGCCGCCGTCGTATCACCGAGTGTAGGCGGTCGCGATCCTTGTAGAAGTCCGAGCCTCCCGGTAGGCGAGATAGCCTCATCATCGCAAGGCGAGCGTTCCGGCAGCAGACCTTGCCATGGCCGTTGGGCAACGCAACAGCGCCGCTCCGTCGGAGGTGTAGGCAAGACGACAGTGACATCGCGCAGAGAACGCCCAGAGACGAAGACCACGCATGTGGATGCGCATGTGAGACACAAAATCGGTGTAATTAACACCATCGAAGATCACCCGCAGCAGGAGGGAAATAGTGCCCATTGGTAGGCGGCACAAGCGCGCGGCGACCAAAGTCAACGGTCAACAGCGCGCTGACGGCGCGGTTAGAACGACGTAATGAAATTTCCTCTTTTTTTTTTTTTTTTTTCTTTTCTTTCTTTTGGGCCGCTTAAACCGACGCCGCCTGCGGAGGCGCTAGGGTTAGCACGAGTGGAGGAGGGCGCGCGAGTGGAGGCGGCGGCGCGCGAGCGAGGCGGCGTGGCGCAAGTGAAGGCGGCGGCGGCGGCGCGAGTGGAGGCGGCGGTGGCGGCCTCAACTCTCGCGAGCCTCCCACAAGCGATGGCGGCCCGATAACGCGCAAGTGGAGGCGACGGCGGGCGGCACGCAAGCGGAGGTGACGGCGCGTGGAAGTGGGAGTCGGTGGCGCTGCCCTCCGAGCGACAACGGCGTTAGGTAGAGCAATCGGCGCGGCGGGCGCGGGGCGGCGCGTGAGACGAGGCGCCCCCGGCGACAACGGTCGGCCACGACGGCGTCGGGTGGAGCGGAGCGGCGTCGCTGAATTACCCTGTTCTCTCCAAAAGAAATATTAACATTTTTCATGAAGGGTGATGGTGACTACGAACTAGTTAAGGATGTCATGATAGATGATTTCCTCTGGGAATGGATTAAAAAGGTTGGTGTTGTAGGTGTACATTCGGTAGTAGACTGTGAACTAGTAGCATCAAACTTGAGTATTGAATTGTACTAGCTATTTTCTTTGCAGAGTGAGTCTGAATTGCTTGCTGAGAAGAGATGTGTTGCCCAACTTACGGGAGAGGTAAGTGGCAATTGAAAAAAACTAAAATCCTGTCCTTCGTCTGTAAAAGCTATTTTTGAACGTAATACAGCAGTAGTAAGATTATAAAAATCGTACATGTAAATAGTTGGAACGTTTATTTGATAACAGTCAGAATATCGCCCTAATTTTGTTTTCTTCAAGCAAGAGTTTGAAGTTAATTTGTTTGGTTTTGTGAGTGCAGGGTAATGCATACTGTGATCCTCCGGATGATACGATGTTTCCAGGGGAGCAGTAGTGTTGTGTTGTTAAGTTAGTGATATGTATCTTGCTCATGATAAGTGGAAGGATCACACATTCATAGCACAGATATTGGAATGAAAAGGCAGGTCCCTGAGAGGGAAAAGAAGGCTGCTCTGCTCTTGGGGCAGCTATGTATCTGTATATCTATCTAATAATCGTGCCATAGGAGTTTTTTTTATTGAGAACTGCTATACATCTTTCAATTTTAGTGCTATGTGATTGGTGAGAGAGAGGGAGAGAGGGTGGGAAGTGAGATTAGATTAGGGATATAGAGGTGGGGGTGATATCTGGAGCATTGGATCTTCATCTGATGGCTCAAAAAGTGACTGATTTCCAAGAAAAAATCAGTCGCATGTTGTATAGACACTCCCTTTTTTATTATGCTTAAGGAAAGAGCTCGTTTATGGTACACTCAATTTAATACATATTATCCATTATTTTTTATCCAATAGTTTAGATTAGTTATGATTTAGTTATACCACACCTAGTAGTATGAGTAGTACAATTCCGAGGAGGTAGAATTGCAATTGCCGATACGGGAATCACATAGCATAAGAACAATATTTTCAACCCTAGTTGAAAAAGTCCATAATAATCTCACGAGAATATTATAAATATAAAGAAAAGTCTATTACGTTCTTAACAAATCAATATTCAGATTTGATTTCTACTACTAGAGTATTTTGATTTCTATTACTAGAGTATATTACTAGTATTACTAACCACAGGAAAGTCAAAAGTACGCAAACTGCAGTGCTCTTTTATTTAACTATTGACCTGGCAAGTGGCAACTAGTAACAGGTAAGAGCATGTGGGTGGATCTTGTGGGCAGCTTCAGTTAATCTTGATGACCGCAACGCTAATCCACAGATAGCATGCATGCATGCACGTTCCGACCAAGCTGCGGGGGCTAAGCTAATCTTGATGGGCGATGCCAATCAACAATACTCCTCCGGCCACTAGATCGACTCAGAATCCCACATGATCCCTTGGCCGCCACATTACGGCTCATGTCATCATGACTGCAACGCAGCAAAGCAACCATGATTAAGAAACACAAGAGAAGAGAAGAGAAGAGAATAGATTAGATTAGATTAGATTAGATTAGATTAGATTAAGGCCTTAGCCTTACACTTCACTCCTACTCTGCTCCTTGCAGTTGTTTCGTTCCTTTTCACCAGTCCATAGGCATGCTGCATACTTGTCCACGTTTTAATAAGAAGGCAGGAAGAAGAAATTAAGCTGTCATGGCATGCCCGAATGAGGCGTACAGGCAGCAGCAGTCAGGCATTGCTGCTCCTCTTATGGGCATCGGCCATCTCCTCTGCTCTTGTAGCCATCTTGCTCGCCTCCAAATTCCTTCCTTCTCCCTACGTCCACACCGCCCAACGTGCCACCACCCGCTTATTAGTAGACGGACACGGGCATCACCGGCGGAAGCAGTGCGACGAGGAGGCCAAATGGGCGGCCAGCATCGCGTCCCAGCACAATGCCAGCCTTGTCTTGACCGTCGATCACAAGGGCTGCGCCAACTTCAGCAGCGTGCAGAAGGCGGTCGACGCCGTCCCTGACTACGGCGTGGGGGGCCGTGCGCTGATCGCCGTGGACGCCGGCATCTACAGGGAGAAGGTGGTGGTGTGGGGCAACAAGACGAACGTGACGGTGCACGGGCGCGGCAACCTCAACAGCAGCATCGTGTGGAACGACACCTCCAACTCCAGCGGCGGCACCTTCTACAGCGCCACCTTCACCGTCCTGGCCGCAAACTTCGTCGCCTACAACATCAGCTTCCAGAACACGGCCTCTCCGGCCGATCCCGGGGACACCGGCGGGCAGGCGGTGGCGCTGCGGTTGGCGGGCGACCAGGCGGCATTCTACTGGTGCGGGTTCTACAGCTCGCAGGACACGCTGCTGGACGAGCAGGGGCGCCACTTCTTCCGCGACTGCTACATCGAGGGCTCCATCGACTTCATCTTCGGGAACGGCCGCTCCCTCTACCAGGGCTGCACCATAAGCTCGGTAGCGAGCTCCGTTGACGGCAGCATCACGGGGAGCATCACGGCGCAGGGGCGCGGGTCGGCGGCGGAGAGGACGGGGTTCGCGTTCGTGCGGTGCAGCATCACCGGGACGGGGCAGGTGTGGCTGGGGCGGGCGTGGGGGCCCTACGCCACCGTGGTGTTCGCCAAGACGTACCTCGCCGGCATCGTCGCGCCAGAGGGATGGAACGACTGGAACGACCCGTCAAGGCAGCAGTACGTACGCACACGACGCCCGTCTTCTCCGTGCACTCCATCTCGATCACCTTGGTATACATCGACCTATATATGAAGTATCTATACGCAATTAACGCAGGTCAGTGTTTTTTGGTGAGTACGAGTGCACGGGCCCCGGCGCAAGCACCGCCATCGCGCACAAGGAGAGGGTGGCGTACGCGAGGCAGCTCGATCAGCGACAAGCCGCGCCCTTCATGGACGTCTCCTACATCGACGGCGACCAGTGGGCGCTGCCTCCGGTTCCAGTGCTAGCCCAGGTGTGGCAGGGCCGGGGAGACGATCATATCACGCCGGGAACATTAGGCACGCGCAGGCAGGTAGGTAGATGCCACAGCTGCCAGCACCAAGGAAGCTAGCGTGCACTACTCATTCTCTGGTATTGTCGAAGTTCAGCTACCATGTCAACTTCTTTCTCCGTATTGTCAAAGTTCAGCTGATGAGTGCTTCATCGCTATTTTGTTTTTCCGATTTTGCATCGGACAATTGGCTGTCACCTTAAGGCTCACATTCCATGTGTCATACGTCCGAGTTTGGGGATTTTGTTTCCCGAGGATATGTAGAAGATCTGTGTATCACTACATTAATAGCAAAAATATATTTAGCCTATTTAGATTTCTAAGAAATCACAGACATTGAAAATAACAATAAAAGTTTTAAAGAAAATGCAATTTGAGAAACATAATTGAAATATTAGCTTTGATAGAAGAAAATTGTTGAACCGAAACGACGACTAGAGCACGCGGGGAGGGGGGGGGAGCACTGTCTCTTTTTTACCTTAATTGGATTCAATTAAGTTTTCTCTCCAATAGCTATGAAGATTAATGAACAAGCACAACGAAAATATTGTATTGAATCCAATCGAAACCCTAAAGCACAACAACTAAAAATACCAAAAACTCAAATGAAAGTGATTCGGACGGTCAAACCTCTCAGGTTGGGCGGTCTGATTGTTGGCCTAGCGGTCTGATCTCTCACCAGGGATGGTCTGATCTTCAGCCTAATGAATAGTGAAATCAACGCGAAATCAAAATCACAAATCGGCTCAACTTTTGATTTGGTGATCCAAATCCTCTCAAATTTCAACTATAGCTCATCAAGAAGGTCAAGAACCTATTACAATCAACGACTGGGAAGATCAAAGCCAAGGTTCTATAAATTCCATAGATGAGGGAAGGAGGGCATAAAAACCTAGGAAAATCAAACTTTGATCCCAAAATTTGCTCGTTGGAAAAAGATGATCCTAAATGTATTCCCACATGTCACAGCAAGCAAGATCGCCGTAAGAAACCAAAGGATCATCATAAACCCAAAAGTTACCAAAGAGAGAGAGAGAGAGAGAGAGTAAGAACAAGAAACGACTCATCTTGAAGGAATCTTACTTGGATTGATTTGAGATAGAAGTTGGTTTACAGTTAGTTCATTATAGAGGATAAAAGCTCAACACTTGAACACACAATCAATCCATCTCTCACAAATTCTAGCATCAACTACTTCAAAATCCCTAAAACACAAATTAGGGGTTTTCTCTTGGAAGGACTTTGGAACTCCACATATGAACATTCTCTTTTATAGTGGAGGCTAGAATAAGAGAGAAGACCCTAACGGACACCCGTTAAGCCCATACACAAACAGGTTTACACTCACACACATTTCTCAAAGCGAATGACGATTCGGTCTTTCCGAATCTATTTCTTTGTGATCTTTATCTTTGTTTGACCTAAACCGCCTCTCCTTACACTTTCTTGCACCGTTGTTTAGCCAAAGGCCATCAAGGTGATATTTTAGGAAAGTTACCAAAATACCCTTTCTCGACCCTTCTCCAAAGACCGAGTCCAATCTTTATGAAGCAATCACATGCTTCGCCACGTGTAGGTTGATCAACGGCTCTCTTCATGTCGGCAAGTCTCTCCTAGCCGACTTACACTGAAACCACTATGGTACTTGCACCGACCCCGCGTTGCTTGATGCAACCTGTTGCACCGAACTTCCCGTTCGGTCATCCTTGTTCATTTTGCGCCATGATTGATTCCACTGACTTTACCCAGCATTCTTGATCGTTCTGAACCTCAGCTCTCCAAGTCTAGTCCCGATCATCATCGCCGTTGACCGTCGTTGACCTCCAAGCCTCTTGCACAAAAATAGACCAAGAAATCATTTCCGAAAATAAGTTTTTCATGACTTGACTCACGTTAGTCAAAACATGCATCATGTAACACATATGCACTGAAATCTATGAAATTGACATAACCTACGAACATCGCAGACAAACTGGCCAGCGAACAAGGCAAAACCAGTTAGATCACCACCTGACTAGTTTGACCGCCCAACATGGGGATTTAGCCAAATTTTCTCACTGAAAATTCAAAATCTCTGTGGAAATTTAAAACAAATAGAAATTTTGACTTGAAACTCTAAAAATTATGAGACCAAGTGGAGAAGAACCCTCTCTCTTGCCTACACTCTCTATTTTTGGCTCGGCTCAAACTCGAAAATCACCTTTATGGCCAGTCAGACCGTCAGCCTCTTGACCTACCCAACAGCCAGTCTGACTGGCAGAGGTGACCGGTCAAACCGTCACCAAGGCCGGTCTAACCACCTACTGCCTGACAGAACCTAAATTTCGTCGAAAACGAGTGTTTCGACAAATACTCAACACCATTGCCAATTGTATCATCATCGATCATGATCATATCCCCCATGATATCCACAAAAATCATTGAGCATAATAAGTTGTTCAAGTTCTTAGAAACATAACCATTCTCCATCATGCATGGATCATGTTGTCGCATGCCTCTATTCTTCCTCCATTAATTACTCTTTTTCAAAATGTATGCATGCACATGTATCTCTATTTAATCTCAACTAATACGTTGATTATGGGTGCGACAAATTATCTTATTAGCTATGATTTGTATCGAATTAAAAATTAATTTTCTTCTATTTTTATTCCAAATTTCAGATTTTTTTGTTAGAATTCACATACAATCCCAATTCCTTTTTTTTCCTTTAATTTTTATTTCTAATTACATTTATTTAGGGATTTTATTTTAGAATCTGTATCGAAATCAATTTGTTTATTTTATTGAATTTGAATTTGAATTTTTTTCTTGGAATTTGTATATAGGTCCAATTGCTAATTTCTATTCCGAAATATATTTATTTAGGGATTTTGACTTAAGAATTCATATAGAAATCAAATTGCTAATTTTATTTCAAATTTTTTTTCTTCTGAATTGTACTCTACAAGGACTCTTTCATTTAATCTGAACCATTTTAATCTGGACCGACCACAATCGATGGTGTAAATATTTCTCTTTTTCCTCCAATTAACGTGATAATTTCTAGCCGTTGAGAGCGAACGCGGTGCCTTCTTTTTTCTTTACTTTAATGTGGTAATAATAGATGGATAGGTAGATAGATGACAGTAGAAAAATTATCACAGATATATAACCCACCCAATCGTCTGGTCATCAGCCAGAAATTTGAGATGCCAAACCTGTTGTACTATATATCCAATGGTTGACAATTTACCGTCTTCGGTTCCACATGTATATATTTTTTGAGCCGCCTATATTTTCTTTAACATGGATATATCAGCAAATAATGGACAAAAGGCGTAATGAAAAAAAAGGAAAATGAAATAAAAGAAAACCCACACATATATTAGCTTTGCACCGAATTGCTAAAAGTCTAGGGGAAAAAAACAAAGGCATAGCATGCATGTGCATGGAACAAAGAGAAAAAAACCTCCAACTAAAGCCCCTTTGTTGATCATTCAGTGGTTGGAAAAAGACGTGAGTTGGGGAAAGAAGGAAGGGAAAGGCACAGCAACATGCCACCACCCCCTCTTGTTCCAAGCACCTCGATCTCGTTGAGAGTATATCCTAGAGCAAGATGCCATGCCGTGCAAAATTAAAGGGAGAGACGCAAAAGGCAGAGGAAGAAGGTGGAGCCGCATATCCCACGAAGGTGCCGTCCATCGATCAGTGCCAGTGTGTAGCGACTTAAGCTTTCTCACTATATAAAGCTACCTGCACTGCATATATATGATATATCCCTCTCGCACACACTGCTAGTGCTAGGCTAGATCTCACAACTTGCAGTCACATATGTACACTAGCTAAGCTAGCTTTCCCTTCCCCTTCCTTCCATTTCTCCCACCCAACACATTGCTAACCATGTGATCAGGCCGGCCGGCTACAGCAGAAGCTAGCTCTTGCATGCATACATATGCTAGCTGCTGATTAGTTGTGCGCTGTTGGTGCATCTGCCGTTGTCCGGGACAATGTACCACCGCTCGCCGGACAAGGCGATGGCGGTGGTGGATGTCGACGGCGAGCTCCGGTAGAGGACCTACGACCTGATCCGCCGCCGCAGGGCAACTCTGGGACTTTGGCATGCATGCAGCTTCGTTTTTCCAACTAGGAGGAGGAGGACAAGGGTACGTGCGCTGGCACCCGTCCTACTATACTCCTGCTCCTATAGGGCAATTTCTCAAACCTTTGGCAAATCTGATTGAGGATGGATGATGCTACCGGTCGACATCAAGACAGTTTAATTTCTTTCCTGGATCGAGTAGGATTTATATCGGATCTTTACAAGGATTAATATAAGATACACAATTAATACTGTCAGTTCTTGCTCTCTCTGTCTCCTTTTACTTTAATCCCAATCAATAAGAAAACTATTCTGTTTGGCCTGGTGTTCAGTACTGTTCACTAAATTAAAATTTATGGACAACACCGAATTAGTGATGTCCCACCCATCTAATATCATACTACTGTGAATAATTGATGGGATGTTCAGCTTACCACGCACTGTAGTTACATTTTTGCGATGAGCTCGGGATGGTTAGTACTACCATCTCCACTTACTGTTAATGAGGACAGTTGAAGAATTGGGAGATAAAAGAACACCTACCTACGTGCCTAGCTGGCTAGCATTGTGCTTTTGTCTTTGTGAAGTTGCTTGTTCAAGTTGCTGGATGGATCTGACAAGGGACAAGTTAAAGCTACTAGCAGGCTGCACACATGCATGTTTGTTCTTCTGAATGTTTCTTCGCGCGTGCACCTGATGATTAACTAACTGGCTTTTGAGATTGCAAGCAACATATGTCGAGAGAGAGGTGATTGGCAAGCTGCAATGAAGTAGCTAGATCGAGAACTAATCTAAATTAGCTTGTTCATAATTACTACAGGTTACAAAGATATGATACAGATACATAATTGTACATGCTGTGGCAGCAAGAGCAGATCGGACTAGAGACTAGTTGAGAGTACAGGTTGAGAGCTAATTAAGAAGATCCCAATGTGACATCGATCTTAGTTGGTCAGCTTAATTCGCTACACCTACACGCTATATATGCATAATCTGAGTCTGAGGGAACCACCACCTATACAGTAACATTAAGATCCCACAGATTGACACCCAATTCTGCAAGACTGTCGACGTTAACTTCACTAATTCACAGCACCACTTCACTAATTCACTTGCTTATTGCTCTGTTAATTATCGGTGCCATGCCATATGAAAGCTTTATTCGGTGCATCGTGTCATGCCGTGCTCAGCCATGGGGAAGAAAGGCCACTTCTTGCGACCCTCCGCATCCATGGATGCCCGACCACCGCCGGCCTCACCCGCAAACCAATCTGACGGCACACTCGCCGCGGCCACCGGCGCAGCGCCACCATCGGCATTGCCGAACACGAACTCCCCACTCATGGGCAGGTCATCGTCCACGCACACCCTCGCGCTGCCACCACCTTCCTCACTGCCGGTGCTCGCCTCAAAGGACACAGCGCGGCTCGATTGCCCGCCGCTTGGGGCAGGCGCCGCCGCCGGGATGTGGCCATCAAGAAGCGAGCCCTCGTTGCGCGCTCGCAACCGGTGCAGCTTACGCGACGCGACCTCCTCCGGCCCCAAGATCCTGGGAGGCTGCTCCGTCACCCGGAACAGCGGCGGCGGGAGGAGGACGTCGAGCACACCGAGCCGGAGACACGAGGGCCCGCCGATGGGGCTCCCAGGGTGCAGCTGGTACGCGTGGAACCCTCGACGCCGCAGTGCTGCTCTGCCTCTGCTGCGTGGGAGGATGACGCCAGGAAGCGGGCGAAGGGGACCTCCGGCGAGGACGGGTTGGTGGCCAGGTGGAGGTAGGCGCACTCCGGCGAGGGGGTGAGCGGCGCGGTGGACGGCTCGGTGGTGAAGGTGGACGGGACCGGAGGCGAGACGAGCTGCTGCGGCTCGCGGGCGTACGGCCCGATGGCGAAGATGGAGGGCGGGCCGGCGGTGGGCGAGCTGTAGGTGCTGGCGTTGAGGTGGAGCACGGGAGAGGGCGCCTCCGAGGCGAGGAGGGACGACGAGGGCGACGGCGGCGGCGCGACGAAGGCGAGCACCGGCTGCGGCGCGTGGTGGATGTAGGCTGCCGCGTGGTCGGTGGCTGCGGACGGCTCCGGCGACGTGGGGGCCACGTCGGCGATGCGCCGGGGGTGGGCGTGAGGCCGGAAGCACAGGTTCGCCGTCAGCCGCGACCACCATCTTCTCTTCTGCCATGTCAAAAAAGCATTTTTTTTGTGTTCTGCTGTCAGTAAAATGGTGAGCTGCCTAATATTGTTGCGTTCAGAAAACAACTGAATTTTCGCTTTGAGGAATTTCATCAAGGGTATTGCTGACTGAAAGCAAACTGCATGCGCATGCGGATCATCAGTGGAGTGGAGTGAAGTGGACGGATCATTTTCAACTGGAAACAACAACTGAATTACAGTAAGCTGCAACCGTACCTACCTGTTGCTCGTGGTGTCACAACTCTACGACGTGCCACAAAAAAAAATAGTCTACAACTACAAGCATCTACTGTGCTGGCTAACCTAGCATGCGTTGAATGACTAGTGGCATGAAGAATCTTCTCACCGATATATCGGTACAATGATGACATGCATGTTACGTCAAAAAATATATATTTACGTCAAAAAAAAATGATGACATGCATGGAACATAGACAGGAAATGTTCTTTTAATTTGTCACAAGCGAATTTACAACTTTCATGTTCTTCATTCACACTTCACAGGGAGGCTTGTAAAACTTTGTCACCCATCTCTTTGAGGAAAAGGCAGGCCTACCATCAGCATCGATTGCTAAATGCAAACTGTATCAGTAATTCAAACAACCTTTCGTCCGTTCTTTTCTTTTTTTTAGTTTGAGCTGCTGAAACTGATAGGTAGTGTTGTAGTCACTACTGTTGCGTGGACTTGGCAGTGAGCAAAGTGTTTGCCAATTGCTGGTGCGCTCTGCTGACAGAGAACAGAACACTAGTGCTTCAGGGAAAAGCAAGGTACGTTCATATATTCAGGGGGAAAATTAGGTACGTTCATATGTGCTGGTCGCTTGGCTTGCTTTGTGGATTCTGGACGCTAGCTGAGAAGAAATCTGGATGATGATCGAGATGCACCATGTTTCACATGTGTAGAAAGACTTTTGCCATGGAGATGATGCTGACCTGACATGGAAAGGGGCAGTAATCTCATCACGTGTGCAACAAAAACCTTAGGCTTGGGTTGACCTGACTTGGGTTTCTGATATTATAGACTAATACTCTGATAACGTTTATCCGCAGAACCTGTTTGCCAATTGCTGGTGCGCATTGCGAACAACTGAATGTTTGTTGTACGGTCCATGATTCCTATGCAAGATAGCATTTGCAGCATGCAGAAACAACTAGTCGTTGGCAGAAAGTGTCTTTGCTGGATGAATTTGAGCAATCACTACGCGGGGGGGCAACAAAACAGAGGACGAATCTAGCCCGAGCTACGCACACAATTAAACACATCCACCACCGCAGCACAGACAGAACAACAACAAAAAGAACGGAGTAATTTCCTGAACCCTTTGATATTAGTCCTACCTAATTATACGCATGTAGTAGTAGTAGTAGTCCATGATTCATGTTATGTGTATATACCGAGAACCATATAATTGAAGCAAGATGATGACAGAATACTATAAGAGAAGGAATAACTAAATTAAGACCATTGATCCAACGACGACAGCTTAACTTGGTTAACAGATCATCAAGTTGCGAGTTGAAATTTTACGTACCGCACCGTTGGCGTGGCGCTGGTGGTCGTCGTCGAGCTGCTGCTGGCGGTGGTTTAGGCCTGTGCTGCTCCGCGCGGCGGCGGCCAAAACGACGGCCGCCGCATTCACCGTGTGCACGCTGTCATCCTGCATCCTCGTCGTATCATATCATGGCAAGGGAACGACCTGCAGCAACAAAATACTACTAGTCTGCGATGGAAATCTTTGTTTGACAGCTTCAACGAATTCCCTCAGTCTGATCATGCAGCTAAAGCCGAGTCCTTTAGTTAACTCAGCTGGCTTGGCCGGCAGACAGGAAAGGGGAATTTCCAAGAGGTACCCTGCGGCCACGGCACGAGAAGCTGCAAGGAAAAGAAGAGATAACCGACCATATATACGGGGGAGGGAGAAGAAGAAGAAGAAGAAGAGGAGGAGGAGGGCACTAAACTAAACTGGACTAGACTGGACTGAAGAAGGCTAGGCTAGCAGGAAGAGGAGGAGGGGAAGGACGGGACGTGTTGTTCTCTCTCTCCTCCGTGTCGAGCGGGGCACTGGGAACGAAGGAAGAAAGAGAGAGAGAGAGAGGATTCTAAATTTGCTTGCTCGTTGTCGGAGCAGCAGCAGCGGTAGTAGAATCAGATGGAGTCAAGCCAAGCACGCCAGTAACAGCTTAGACACATACTAGTACAAGAGAGAGACAGAAAGGGAGAAAATCGATGCAACTCTCATCCAACGGTACAGCATCGACATTATCCAAGCAAGCATTGCACTGCAGCGTCCCATGAACCGTTGGATGGCCTTCAACCTTGTCCGTTTGCTGGAGTCCTCGTGGATTAGAACCCTGAGCTCACCTGCCGACGGGGCTCGGTGACACCGCGCTCTACTCCACCTGTAAGACGACTCCTCCGCCCATCGATCCGTGCGTGTGGCGACCCCGTCAAATACTTTTGTTTTTACTCGCGTTTCAATTCACTTTGCTTTCACAATGCCCTCCCTCACTAGTCACTCCCTCGAATTGGCGCTGCGCTGCGCCGACATCCATCCACTTGCGCGCCACCGTCCGCAACTAGAGAAACAAGCAGGGCAACACACATATCACATGTTCTCAGTTTTCTTCTGTCAGGTAGGCATATGCACGCACAGATAGTACTACCATTCGCAGCACCAGAGTGAAGAAAACCCATGTCACCTCTAGTTACACTTTATTTACTAGAAGCACACACCCGAATAGACATGTCCCATGCTTCACCACATGCTCTGGCCATCACCCAGTCTTCCTCACCTTGTATACAGGCTACAGCGCAATTTACAGCAGTTGTTTTTTATTTACACTGGAGTAGAGAGTAGAAGGATTCACCACACTTTTCGTCATCATCAACAACCTCTTCGTCACCACCCTTTGCTATGAGCCAAGTGCATCATACATACCCCTGGGCGAGAGGACTCTGCTGCCCTTCACCTGGCCAAGTGGCCCACCCACGCTGCAACCCATCTTCTGAAATATCACCAAAGGCAATAGTTGACCAACAATTGTTAGTTGTCAATATAATCTGATAGCGCTGTTACTTCCTTCAATATTCACAGTTCATTCGACAAGGCTACTAATCATACAGCACAAGTATACGGACTACAGAGCAATCCACAGCCACCAACCATATCTCACAAAAATATAGGGTTTCCAATCTATTGATTAATTCCATGTATCGATCCTGATTACCATACTACAAGGAATGGGATGCATATCCAATAATTCATCCACGATCCTGATTACCATACTACAAGGAATGGGGTGCATATCAGCAATTCATCCACAACCATGACGGTACCACGCCATGATTTCTAAATGCTCTGAAGACACTAGTAGCAATGACATGCCAGAATGCCTAACGCCTTGCAATTGCAACATCAACTAGGTAAAGTTACTCCCAAGTATGACGCCCTGAAGTAAGTAGCAGGAGATACATGACAAAAAGATGGTCGACAGGGTAGTCACTTAATTCACAGGTGATCAGCAACAGTTTAGTGTCGATAGGTGCTATAGGCTGCTAGTAGTCACCTCTTTGTCTTTTATGTTGTTCAATGTCAACACTCAACAGTTTAGTGTCAATAAGCCCTACAATCAACATCCTAATCTACACTAGGATGGTTTCTTCAACCGCTACATCAAAGGACAGATTATGTCCACCAGAACTAAAGCAGAGCTCACAGGCTGAAAATTGAGTTGGATCAAATGAACTCTATCAACATGTAGCAAGAATTTATCTCAGTATTGACATTACATAAGTAATATATCTCATCAATTTCATTTGAATTTTCAGAAAGATTAAAGGGTACCTCACTGTTGACATTAAATTGAAGCCTGAACTGTTGACGCTGCAATTTCTCACGCTGCCAATGCTGTCCCAGAATTGCTAGTCCAACAATTGTGGCAGCAACAATGATGAACCGGAAGGTAAGAGATTCTTTTGAATTGTTGCACAGAGATGAAAATGTCTTCTTCCACCATGCTTCACAAGGGATTTTTGACTGGCCCTTTGCAATATACGCAACTCCAGAAATGACAACAGAATCCACTGGATCATCACCAGTCGCTAAGCAGGATCGACAATGCCAGCTGTTGCAGCATTAGCAGCACGATGGGCTGATCTGAATATATCTGAGCCTGCATCAGGAGTGTCGAACCCAGAAGAGCAGAACATGTTTCGTTCTTCCTCCCCAGCTAAGCTGAGTCCTCCAAGGCCCTTGGCATCCCCGAACACCACATCATCCAAGGACACACTCTTCTGATTGTCCAAGAGATTGAAACCGGGCAGGTCATCATCCAGCTTGCTTTCACAGCTTTTTGCCTTTGCGTAGGACCTACTCAGATCATGAGGGTCATCACCCATCATAGCAGGACTAAATTCTTTGTCACAGACTTCATCCGTTTCTCCTTTGCAGTCGGACTGTTTTAGAAGATCCACATGCCCTTCCATTGGCAGACTGACGTGTCCAGACATGAACATTGCAGCAGGAGAATCATATTTCGGGTCAAAATACCCAACACCTCTTTTGTCAGTCTCAAGCGGTGGCAAAATTGGACCTGGAGCAGCAGCGTAAGTTGATGCAGTGAGTGACACAAGCTCCCAATCATTCCCAGCACTGGAATGGCTGTCGGCGCCTTTCTCCTCATCGGCCATTTCGGCTATATTATTCTGTGGAATATTTGTGCAACAAACACAAGCGTGAAAAGAACGCAATCGTTCTATGTAACAGGTGGGATATTTAATGGCAAAGGAGCAGAGAAAACACCACTGTGCTAAGCAAGTAATTTTGCATTCTTAGGGCCTCTTTTTTTTTTCATATTACCACTATGAAGTGAAAGCTAACCCATTTTCTTTTCTGTTTGTCTGTTTGGTGTGTCGTGTGTTGAATTAGAGTGTCTGTCTATCTATTGGGTGAGTCCAAGATGGAGTCAGTAAGTAATTCACAATTTGCATGGATGTAGTAATTCACAATTTGCATGCAAATTTGTCAGTCCAATGAGAAGAATAATTTCGAGGCAAGGATTTGGCGAACCCAATATATCCTAGTCCTTGGAACAAGACCCGACGCAAAAGGAGGAGATCTATGAGCTTGTAAACGAGAGATTAGTTAAGCAATTAAGTCAGGTGCAATCCACGAGCTCACCTGCAGCTAGCGCGGAGTCGCCGAGCCCGAGAGAAGCCGGCCGACGGATCGATCGATCGATCGAAGAGGGGAGGGGGGGGGGGGATTGATTGGGTTTGGCTTGGTGCCCTGGATTGATTGGAAGGTCGAGGAAGACGACGCTTGGATCGCTTCGCAAACAAGAAAGAAGGAACAAGAAGCAGCAGCAGCAGCAGCAGCAAGAATAATCGGAAATCGGAATGGATAGGGATGGATGCGCCTTCCCTTCCCTGGGCTTGGGCTCTCCGGAGCATTATCTTAATCTTCCGGGCCTAATCTAGTGGAGTACCAAACCAAATACTATGTGCAGTTGAGTAATTGGAGATGGAGCACTTATCAGGAATGACAAGGGTTTTACACGGTTACTATTGTAGCAAGCAAACTGTAATACCCGTTTATTAAAAGACCTAGAAAAGAATTAAAGAAAAGGAAAGAAAGAAGGGAGGAGAGGAAAAGGTGGGCCGGGCCGACCGAGTCCAAGTTGGACTTGGGCGTGCATGCCTGTGCGTCGTATTTAAGGCGAGGGGAGGGGTGCTTCTCTAAACCCTCGACTTGTGACTTAACACAATTCTTGCCACATAAATCCAACTTTTATTTGTCTTAATCATGCAATTAACTCTCTTAATTCTGTTTGAATGTGATTTGAAACGCCTTGAATAATTTGGTTTAATTTGTGTTAATGACAACGGTTACTTTTTTAGATAATGGAAGAGAAAACATCTCCTCCGGCCTCTGCATCAAGGATGCACATAGCCCAATTTATTATAAAGATCAAAGTAACAGCAGAGCTAAAACTGTTCAACGTGGCTTGAAGCCTTACAACCAAAAGACGACTAAAAATTAAACTTAATCATAACTAATCTTGTAACTAAGCTGTCATCCATAAAGATTGAAAATTTGCTTCGCCACAAGCTCCATCCTTTGGCTTCCAGCCAACATAAACTCCTTCTGGTCCGCTTTCTGCAAATTTGCCCAAGCACGCAGCCAGTACCCACTCAAAAAGATAACCTGCAATGGGTTAGTGACAATCTTTTTGTCAAACACAACATCATTTCGACATAACCAAATAGACCAACATAAGGCACTAGCTCTCACCAGGAGTTGTGCCTTTAACTTTTTTGGAATACCGATTAACCAGTTCCCGAACATATTTGTTATGTTCGTAGGGGGAGATAAATTAAACGCACATTGAATAACTCACCATACAAGACGTGCAAAGGGGCAATTAATAAAAAGGTGTTGAATTGTTTCCTCTTTAATACAGAAACAACACTTTTTGCTCCCCCTCCAATTTCTTTTAAACAAGTTATCTTTAGTTAATACTACCCTTTTCTTGAGATACCAAAGGAATATTTTCACTTTTAAAGGGATTTTAATTTGCCAGAAAAAAATCCCTAATAGAAGCTTAATAATTACCAATTATTGATGTATATAATTGTGTGCGTCCTTAAAAGGACATGGAGGCGTGCAGGTTAAGAACACACTGAATTCCTCCATTCCTCTATGACATTGTCTTCTTCCTCTGGTTGGATTGTGCTGAGTGTTGAGCGGCTGAACTTTGCCGGCCTTTCTTCTCGCGTGCACAGGGAAGAGGAGAGCGAGTATCTCCGATCCGTTGCCGCAAAGAGTACATGCACTGGGCGGCAATAAGGTTTCTGGGCAGCACATCTGCGCGATTACTCGCTTCGCTGCTTCATCTATGTTATGCATTGCATCGAGACTGCACTGCTTTCTTTTCTTCATCAAGCCCAATAGTAAGTCATTCGTGTGGCCGATCGACTATATTACATTCTGTTGTTGGGTACATTTCGAAGTACAATGTGATGCATGTTGTTAGTATTGCTTTACGTATCTCAAGTTATCTGTGATATTTGTCTCATAATAAAATAGGGAATTAAAATATTTCGCATATTTCGGACAGTTGCAAGGCTACCTCTATTGTATTGAAACACACAGCATTTATGTGTTGTTATATACTAGTACAAGTGTAACACATATACAATTCCATGCAATCGCACGAATAAATAAATATACTACTAGTTTTTTTTCTAATAACACTCGTTGCATATATGTTTACCCGGCTGGCCGGGCGGAGTAAAAGATGCATGTGTGTTATGTAGTGCACTGATCCTAGAAGCTAGCGGTTACGAGTTGGAGAAGTTGGAAGTTTTGCTTTGCATTCCCTTGAAGATATTACTTTGTGGTTCGTGAGAGGCAAGTAATCAGGGCAGTCCGGTCCGGTGTAGTGCTCGATCGCTCTTCACCTACTCGAGAAAATGACTCGTGAGCTTTGGAGAGAGATGACTCCATGGTTGCTCTATCCGTCTAAATTCTAAACAAGAAGAAGAAGAAGCAGCAGCAACAAAATTGCAAATAAGAAAAATCGATGGGCGGCTTGCAAATAAATAACGAATCTGCTATACATCAGTCGAATTGAATTTTTCAGAAAATCAGTCAGATTTCTAACCTTTAGATCCGTGCCATGATTCGTGCTCCGGCCGACGACATGATTGTCTTCTCCGGTAGCGGTGGCCGCGGTGGCGAGTTAAGGTGGGGCTTTGCCGGATTAGGTTTTGGGTTCACCGGGGCCCCACTATAGAGGGGGGGAGGGGTGGCGGTGGCGCAGCCGGCCGCGGGTCGGAGAAGGGCGGTGGGTGGTGGAGGTCGGCGAGGGAGCACGGGAATCGACTAGAAATTAGGAGACAGGGGTGGCGATAGCGGATCCGACAGTGATAGCCGCCGGAGGCGGGGAAGAAGGTGGCGGCGGGGGGAGCACAGGAGGAGCAGGGGCGGCAGGGGAGGAAGACGAAGAGGTAGCGCAGGAGGCGGGTGGTGGTGGGCCGGTGGCTGGAGTGGAGCCGGCGGGCCTCATCGGTGCTAGGGAAGGGGTGCGCGGAGGGGATGGTGGCAGAGGCGGCGCGCAGAGGGGATGAGGAATGAGGTTGGGTTAGGTTTGGCTGGTATAGAAATAGAGGAAAGGATCTGGACCGTTGGATTGAGATCGTGCTGTTAAAAAAAGTGACTGATTTTATGGACTAAATGGGTCAAATTTTTGTAAATGATGGATAGACAAACCCAATAAATAAAGGTGCAAGCGGTCAGCGCGAAGCCTCTCTCGGAAATGCCCGTGCCCACCATCATTGACTTGTTCTTCTTGTCTCAACTCTCAAGTCCCATCCATCTCAACTCGTCAGCAAAAGAAAGAGAAGAAAAGTGGAGGATGCATGCATCGCCTACTCGCCGGTGGGCGGCCGTTTCTGACGGAGAGAGAGAGAGAGAGAGAGTCGAATTAAGCAATTTGCAGAGAAGAGCAGAGCAGAGGCGAGGCGAGGCAGAGCGAGTTTGCTGCTGCATCTCTGTTTTAAGCTAAACACCAATCTTATTTCTTGGATAGCGAATTTGAGGTCTCCCTCCCTCCATCCATCGATTACACGCACACAAGGAGAATTATCGCAAAAGAAAAACAGTAATGAAAAAACACAAGGAAAGGCATCGCCTCCCCTCGCCTCGCCGCCATAGATTCTGACTACTCCATCACGCATGCCACCGCCCGCCCATCTCTCTAATAGTCGTCGTCGTCGTAGCCGCCCCCGTACCCGCCGCCTCCGCCGTACGAGTCCTCCCTCTCCAGGTTCTCCTCCACCCTATCCGCCACGCGCTCCTCCATTTTGTCCTCCAGGTAGCTCGCCCCGCCGGCCAGCGCCAGTCCACCCAGCACACCCGCCGCCGCGCCCACCGCAAGCCCAGTCCCCATGCCCATCTTGTTCTTCTTCTTCGGGTCAGCCGCCGTGGCACCGTACGCAGGTGCAGCCGCCGCTCCGTACGCCGCCGTGGCACCGTACGCAGGTGCAGCCGCCGCTGGAGCCGGCGTTGCGCCGTACGCTGGCTGAGGAGGCGCCGCGGAGCCGTAGGATGGGTACCCCGCCGGAGGCGCCGCGGAGCCGTAGGACGGGTACCCCGCCGGAGGCGCCGCGGCGTATGGCTGGGCGCCCCCGTAGCCTCCTCCAGAACCGTACCCGCCAGCAGAGCCGCCGTAGCCGCCTGAGCCGTAGGCGCCGGCGGCGTAGGGTCACGTGACGAGGCGTAGGAGCCGGCGGACTGGGAGTTGGGGGCCGGATAGGGTTGGGGTCGTAGTAGCGCGAGGGCTCCTTGACGGCGACGCGGACGTCGAGGCGGCCGTGGGGGCGGCCCGAGGGGCGCTTGAGGCGAAGGTTGCGGGAGGCGCGCCCGCCGACTCCGGCGTCGTCGACGACGTCGCGGAGCGGGAGGCGGGCCGAGCCGACGAGCGGCTTGACGCCGTCGGAGGCGTTAGCGTGGACGACGTCGATGTAGAGGACGGCGTCGTCGAGGCGGCTGGTGGGCGGGAGTGGGACGGTGAGCTTCTCGTCCCAGGCGGGGCTGTCGCCGTGGTCGAGGTCGACGCGGGTGGAGCACTTGGCACCGGCGTCGACCCAGACGACGGCGTAGGGCTTGAGGTCGCCGTTGCGCCAGTTGACGTTCTTGAGGTCGCGGGCAGAGCCCACCGTCACCTCCACCTCGTAACGCGAGCCCATGAATCCTCTCCTGTCCTCTCCGGTGGGTGACCCAGAAGACAGTTGGGTGTTGGGAGTTGGAAAGTTGGATGGTGAAGGAAGCAAGAGAAGGCGACATGTATAAATACTGCCAGGTTTTGGAGTAGGGGTTGGCGTTTCGAATTATTTACGATGACTGACATTGCCTTGCCTTGCCTTGGTCCACGCGGTGGTTGGCATGTTTGACTGGCTGCAGTGTGGGCCCACACGCCGGCGGCGAACCGCGGTTGGGTCATCGCTCTCCAAGGCAAGATTTAATTCCTCGCTTAAAACCAAAAACAGCTAGCTGGGTATGCATCCAGACTTACGGGGGTTTTTTATATGTTTCCTTCTTCCTCTCATCTTCTTTTTGGCTTAGCTGTTAAGGAATGACATGGCATTTCAGATTTGGTTAGGTGTAGGGATGGTAAAAAATCTCGAAACTCGCGAGCCAGTTCGGCTCGAACTCGGGGCATAAACGAGCCGAGCCAAGTCGAGCTTGTATTTCTGCTCGTTAAGTTAACGAGCCGAGTTCGATCAGCTCGCGAGCAGCTCGTTTAATTTATAGCCCAACTTAACAAAGCACACAAGCCCACAAAAGCGCCAGCCCACCACAACTAAAACAAATGATCGCCATCTCTGTTTCCCAAATCCACCACCCCATGGCAGTCGCGTCCTCCTTCCTTCTCGCCGCTGTCACGTCCTCCTCCTGCGCGGCTATCTCCACTCACCGTCCCCACGCAGCCCCGGTCGTCGCAGCCTCCATCCCCTCGTCGTCTCATTCCTCGTGCCCTCCTCTCCGCGCTTCCCCCGCGAGGGCCCTCCGGAGCCGCGTCGTTGCCAGTGCTGCCCCCGCGATGCAGTCGCCGCCGGCGTCCAGGGTTTCCACAGTCATTGACGTCGACCTTGACGACCGGAGCTACTCAATCTACATCGACTTCGGCCTCCTCGACGATCCCGACCTGCTAAAGAGGTACTCGAAATCGACAAGCTTTTGCTCGATTGGTGACTTGGGTGTGGCCATTTTTGTGATCCTGATGTCTTGTCTGCGTAGGAATGTGCATGGAAGAGGGTTCTGGTGGTTACCAACACGACCGTCGCGCCGCTCTACTTGGAGAAGGTGACCTGGGCACTCACGTAAAAGCAACCCGACTAACTCACCATAGTCCCTCAAGCAACGCACTAGTTAAATTGTTAATAATGAGCCGAGTCGAACTGTTTGACCGAGTCGAGTCGAACTGTTTGATTCTGCTCATTTGCTTAACAAGCCGAGCTGGGTTCCTTAACGAGCTCGATCGAACCGAGCCGAGCCGAACCAGCTCATTGTCCAACACCCCCACCCACCCCCCCAGTTAGGTGGTAGAGGGCAATGACAACTCACCGTATGTTCATACAGGGTGGAGTCAGACTTGGGCTAGCTCTTTCCTTGGCTGAGCCCACTATTTTTTGGTTTTTTGGTAATTTTTCATGAGCTTTATGTTCTAGACCCAGGCTGAAGCTCAGATTACCTTGGACCTACAGTCACCCCTATGTTCATAGGTTATTGTTTATTGAATGTCATGTTTGTTTGCGAGAACACTACTAAATGTCACGTTGTATGTATTAGTATGGTGCTGGGAAGATTGTGAAGCTAGTGTGCTCCCTCAAATTAGTCACAAATTAAGAACTACTCCTTCCAATTCACTAAAACAAGTTGTTTTGGTATACGTGCAGTCAAACTTTGGAAACTTTGACTATCGATATATTTTTAAATATTTAGATTACATATATGAAAATCACGTGTATAGATTCGTCTCGGAAAGTTCTTTAGTAATATCATAATTTTGTTGGGTTTTACAAATAATTACAATAGTAATTGATGGTAAAAATTATATTTTTAGACCGTGTCGATGTCCAAAACAACTTGTTATTTGAACCAGAGGAAGTACTAAATATATATAAAAAAATGATCGAAATGCATGGTTGGGCTTAATTGCATGCTTCAATTTGATCCATTGGGCAGTCAGAAATAGATAGATAGTAGATTCAAAGTCGATCGATCCTAAAAAAAAAGGAAGACGATCGCAGACGCCTCCAACCTTCCTTTCTTCCTTGGTCTAACACTTGACCATTAAGTATTATATACTGCTCTGCAACTTGTTGAGCTTAATTTTGACGGGAGAATGATTCTTCCTGAGCTCTTGTGGCTCGCTCCTTCTTCGCTCCTTTTTTTTTTTTTTTTTTTTTTAAAAAAAAGCCTTGAAAAGAAAGAAACAGAGTGTGTGGTGGTGCCAATACCAGGATATTCCTTTTTTCTTTTTTGAATTTTTTTTCTCCATAAACACTTCCATAAGTCACCTACCTTTTCAATTTGCCTCACATATCTAATTATGATTTATTTTGCCCCTCATAAGTTAAGTTGGCGTGCAAATAACTCCTAGACCACATATTAGTACTATTTTTCGTGATTTTCATTATCTTTAGTACTTGTTTTAGCGGTGCCAATACTTGTTTCAATGATGTCAATACTTATTTTAATTATTTTTGGCGATTTTGATACTTGTAATGCACCATTTTATTTAGTTTTAGTGCTAAATTCTTGTTTTAAAAATACCGAAATCACCCAAATAATTGAAAACAAGTATTAATATCACTTAAATAAGTACTAAAATCATTGAAAGAGGTGCTAAAGATAATTAAAACCATGAGAAAAATAGTGTGAACATTCGACCTAGGGGCATTTGTAAGTCAGCTTAGGTTACGGGGGCAAAGTAAACAAAAATGAGATAAACTGAAAAAAAAAACTTTTGACTTATTTACGGGTGTTTATGAATTTTTCTCTTTTTTTTTTTTCTTCGAGGGAAACAGAAGAAGAAGATCAAAAGGCTTACGAGAGAGACCCCAGCAGAATTCCAACTTAATTTGGGCTGGATAGGCAGGCCCATATCAGCACGACATCAACCGGGCGGTGCGGTGATGGAGTTCACGTTGCTGCTGCTCTCTCGGTCTCACTCCTTCAATTTCACGCGGCCCAATAACGTCATGGATCATCCCTAGAATGTTCAGATCATGCTACATAGATATGGGCTACACCTTCTTTACCTGTGCTGTCAAAACACAACAGAGCAACTAGAGTTAATTTGAGCAAGCACAGAGGCGGAGGGAGGGGAAAGTAGATTTTATTTGTGATAGCACATGGAGTAAATTGATTCTCTGAATGTTTGTAAAGAAGTCTCAGTTTCAAATGAATGTGTTTATCTGAATTACCAGTAAATTGATTCTCCGAAGTCTTCACGATTGTTTCTGTGAATGAATGAAAGCATCAGGGCCTGCTGGTTCTCTGAACGTTTGTCAAGAAGTCTCAGCCCCAAATGATTGTTTCAGAATGCCTGATGGTCCTGCTCTTTCTGGTTGGTCTGCACTAGACACTAATGTCTTTGGAGGACCCTGAGACAGCAATCCTGGTTGTGTGCGATCTGTTTGAAGCATCATTGATAGATCTAAGGGATGAAGGAACAAATCCCTCTGCAAGTATCAGTTTGAAGCAATCCTGGTTGGTTTGGCCAATTCATGGTTAAAATTGCAGAATTGGTGGACTGAACAAAATGACACAAAAGTTTCCAGAATTGGTGGCCTCCAGGTTACAGGCCCATATTCCAGAATTGCAAGGTTGCTTGAGAAAAAGGTGGACTGAACAAAACAAAATGACACAAAAGTTTCAGGTTGTTCAAACAGATTAAGTACATTGCTAGAAGAAATTACTGTCTTCATCAATTGTCTTTCACCACAATAATGAACACAAGGCAGGGCAGACAAGGAACAATTCAGAAAAACTCGGTCCGCTCACGGTGTGCAAAAACCAACACCTGAGCAGCGGTGCGCTCACGGGAGGTTGAGGAACACGCCGGGGTCCGGGTCGGCGAACCCGGCGCCGCTCCAGAACGCGCCCAAGTCGAACGCCGGCGGCCACTCGAACGAGTCCGGATCCAGCAGCGCCTTCCCGCCGGCCGGGTAGTCCGAGAACCCGAGGCCGAGCGCGACGGCGGCGTCGTCGTCCGGCTGCAGTAGGTCCGTGAAGGAGTCCTCTGCGGCGGGGACCACAAGCTCCGTGGTGATCTCGCTCGCGGCGTCGGTGGGTGGGGTCGTTGTTGTTTCGGTCGTCTTGGCGGAGTCGGGGGATTGGGACTTGGGAGCAACTGGGAAGAAGAGAATGGGGAATGGAGGAACCCAGACCAGAGCTGCTATCCAACGGTTCTTGGAGGCTTGACGAAATTAAAGGCCAAATAAAAGAAAGAAATCGTCGCGACGGTGATGTCCATTGATGGCAGCATTGTATCTTGGGAAGGAAGGAAAGAAGAGAATGACGGCACTGTTTATGCAGAAAAGGTTCCGAGTTCTCGTGTCTCCGCATTGTGAAATTGGGCCAAGCCTTCGATTTCTTAGGATGAGCTGTCTTTTCTTTTACGGAACTGTTATACATCTTGCCTTGCGACTGAATATTTTTTGGAAATCAATCACTTTCTAGGTCGTTCGATGCGCTTTGTGATTGGTGAGAGAGAGGGTAGAAAGTGAGATTGAGTTGGGTATATAGGGGGTGATATCTGAGACATTGTATCTCCATTTGATGACTCAAAAAGTGATTGGTTTTCAAGAAAAAATCAATCGCATGTTGTATAGACACTCCCGAATGCATAAGGTATGGGCTCTGTTTGGGTTGGGCCTAGGCCATCACACCTATCGCCCGCCCGTGGCTGGCCCTAGTCGGAGGGTAGAGTGGTGGCCAACACGGAGGAAGTCGGGAAGGTCTTGAGGTCCAAGAGGGATGTGGGCGACCTGGATGAAGTCGGTGTGCTTGAGGTTGTTGTCTTTGGGCGAGGAAGATGGCGTCGAGAGGGGACCGTGAACTTCTTTTATTGAACTTGACAATCAAGTCGTGTTGCATTTCTTTTATTGCTTCAGCAGACAACACACACAGGCCTGTGGGACTGGATTTGCCTTATTACCTATATACTAGTGAAGAATGCATAAGGTATGGGCCTATGAGGGGGGGGGGTGAAGGCGGCGGGGAAGAGAAGAAAAGAGACCCAAGGGTAAAATGGACTTTTCATTAGTTTTCCCTCTACTCTTCAGTCCGAAAATGATATTATATTGGTCTTAGTGTCCTACAACAAAGATTCACAAAAATGTCAGTGTCTTCTGGCAAAGATATGAAATTTGAGTGTCTATCAGCCAATGACACAAAAGTTAGGTGTTCTGTGCCCAATTTCACCTAAATAAAAAGTTGTCATTAATTAACTAGTGGTCAACACTTAACTCCTGATGGTAATGAACCTCATCGATCAGGAGTACTAGTTAATATGAGGCCGCATGCATAAATCAAACATTCGTACTGATCAGTACAATACTGATCTGATATTTTGGAACTTGGGACTGTTTTGATTTGCTAGCAGTTGGGATACAAGCAACCGTACGGTTGACTCCTTCAAATTAATATGCCTTTTGACACAACCATGTAAATAAAATGTAAACTCGTGTGATCATATATGCATGGCACTACTGTTCACTTATCGGGAAGAGGACTTAATGATAATAATGAGGTATGAGACCAAATTAATGTATTGTACAGTTAGACACGTGATTTCCCATTTAAACACATCATTTGTCCCCTTACTTAGATAAAATTACAAATAACACACATATATGCATCAGTAAGATATCAAACTTGGATGCTTGACTGCAACACACATTTAGTTTCCAGTATGATCTTGGCGGCATCTCCTATATCTATATATGCCATATCGCCACATATATATTTTGTTGTTCCACATAAATTCCTTTTTTGCTACTTCATGAACTTCATGGAGCAAAATAACAAAAGCATTAATTCGTACTTTTTGTCTGTTCTCGAAAAAAAGATCAAGGCATCAAGGCCTCGCGGTGGAGGCAATTGGGGGGGGGGGGGAATACGGATTAATTGCTGCTATATATACAGTCAAAATATGAAGTAAATATATAAACAAATTTTATAGAAAAGATGAAGACGTCAAGGATAGCATTGTTGCAAGAACTATGGAGTAGATTTTGATCAGTATGTCCTTACAAAATGCTGCTTAACAAATCCATGAAAGACAAATCACAAAAATGTAAGACAACTTCACCAATCACCAAAAGATAAGACTCCATTGCATACTTGTATATATGGGAGGGGGGAAAGGGCACACAGCTAGAGCATGTGCAAATTAATACTGATCCGGCCGTGACATAATTCGCAAAACAATTCCCTAAGAAATTCATTAATTAATTCGCGAAACAATTCCGTCGCAAAAAGAAAAGAAAAGGAAATAAAAGAAAATAAAAGAAAAGAGAGCCATCCATTCAATATAGCAATTAAGTAGTAACGAAATTAAGCTGAATATACTTGTTAGCGAGGATACATGCAATCAGGGATAGGAGTCATCATAAATGTAGGGAGTTTTACCAGACAATCAATCAGGCAATATATTCTTCAGACATATATAACGACTATCTATCTCCTGATTTTCAGAAGAAACCAGGATTTCAATTAACCCTACGGCAAATGACGCGCAGTACTTACCAGCTGCCTAGCTAAATATACGCATGGAATTAACCATGCGTGTCGTCGTGTCCTTCATTATTACCTGGTGGAGTGGTGGTGGTGGGAAGTAGCTAGCTAGGAACTCGATCCTAGCTTGTGATGCGCCGTCGACACATGGCCGGCCGGCCGGATCCCTTGACGCCCTAGCTAGCTAGCTAGTATGGCGCCGGCCGTGCATGCGCCGCCCATGCCATCCCCTCCGCGTGCCCAAGCTGGCCGCCTCCCGGCATGAGGTTGGGTGGCACGCCGTACATTGGCATCGCCGAGGGATCGGCCAGCCCGCCCATCATCGGAGGAACACCGCCGGCGCCGGGTGGCATCTGCCCCGTCCCGGCTCCCTGATCCTCCTCAGCTTCGTCCAGCGGCAGCCTCTCGTACGTCGCATTCGCAAACGTGGACGCGATCACCATGACTGGCCCCGCCGCGGTGAGCGCGCCGACCACGCTGCCTCCGACCACTTGCCCTTGCCCGCCGGCGAGGTAAACGGTTAGGCCTGTGGAGCCAGGCGGAGCGGGGCCCGGGAGGAACGTGCCGGTGAGGGACAGTATCTCGAAGCGGCCGCGGAGGGCAACGACAGCGCCGGGCGCGGCCGGCTGGCGGAGAGCAACGTCGGCCACGGTCCCCGCGCCGCTGAGCACGCAGACGCCGCGCTGCCTGCGGCGCGCGAAGTGGGCGATGGACTCAGCGATGTCGGCGCCACCGGCCACCTCCATGACGTGGCTGCGCAGCGCGTTGGGGCTGTCCCGGGTGACGAAGATGGGCGGCTTGGGCTTGTTCTTGGATCCCGGGGGCCGGCCGCGCGGGCGCCGGTTCGCGGCCACCACCGCGCCCTCCTTGGGCTCGCCGTTTCCGTTCTCGCGGTCGTCGTCGTTGCCGCCTCCACCGCTTCCGCCGCTCTGCTCCCCGTCCTTGGGCGCCGCCATGTCCTGGCTGCTTGGGTTTACCTTGTCGAGGCCTGAGGAGACAAGCGGCGGCGCCTCCGTGGTTACCGGGAGGCCCAGCCGCCCTTCGTCCCACCACCTGTTCGCCAGCTTCTCGACCTCTACTTCTTCCTCGTAACTGCTTTGCAGCTAGCTTCTCTTAGTTTGCTTCTTGCCCTACACCTTCTTAGTTTGCGCATACAATGATTAAACAAGCTTCATGTCAAGAAGAGAATATGTATTTGCACAAGCAGTATATGGTTAATTGTAAGGGGGATCAGCCCGGTGTCAGTGTTTGATCTGATGAAGAATTGCATGAAAAAAGGGGAGATAAAGTTGATCTAGCTAGAGTAAAGGAGAATTAAATTGTACCGTCTCTGCTGTGTGAAATTGTAGATCGGTCGATTTGAGGAAGAAGACTAGCTCCTCCTCTCCATCTCCTTCGTGATTTTGCTGCTCCTTTTTTCTTGCTATGTGATTGGCTGCTCAGTGTTATATATGGGGGAAAGGGAGAGAAGACTCGAAAGGAGGGTGAGGTTATGATGGGTACATCGTAGTCGTACTTGTTCTATACCAATTTGTTCTGCGTCACTGTATATAATATGTATGTGTACATGGAATGAAAAAACAAGAGAAAGGCTACGCGCACCCTCTCGTGTACCTATGTTTACGTGGTGGGGATCGAGTAGAACTTCGAGAGAAAAAAAAAAGTTATGTATCTTTTTGTATGGACCACACTACAGCAAATTATATATGTAAATATTTCAAAATAAGTTATCTTGCAACCAAATGAGAAGTGAAATATTACCTCGATCGCCAACCAACCTGTTTATGTATTATATGTATACTCATTTTCAACTATTGCTTCAATAATGCCATGGTTACGAATACATATATGCCACCTCCTTTGATCGGATGAATGCTGATTACCCTCAAATTAAAGCGTATACTAGTAGGGTATCCGTGCGTTGCAACGGAACTTCAAAAGACAAGTGATACATATCAGTGGGCAGGACTCTAAACTGAATAATAAATATTAATTTTTTTTCACACACATATAAATAGAAACATTAACTCCGCCTATTGCATCACCTGCTACTACTACCCAGAAATTAAAGTTTTAAACTCATAGATTGTTTACTTTTGAAAATTGAAGTTGATATCAACCTTCCTCCCCGATGTGCTGCCCATTTCTAGCCATTGTTGGCCGGCAAAGAAGAGAACTACGCATCGACGACCACCTTCTTCCACCCTGAACCCAAGCCGTGACTGGATTCTCGTAGCCATTGGCCTCTGTAGCCCTTCCCAGGCACATCGCGGCGAGGAGGTGGGAGGTCAGGGGAGGAGGTGGTGACGGCGTCGCAGGGGGTGGTTAGGATGAAGAGGACGCGATGCGGTGAACTCGAGACAGCAGCGTGGTGAGGGAAGGATGCCTTCATCTCTGCTTCTCCTCGCTTCCCTCCCGGTGCCTTCTCCCGTCCCCGACGTTGCTACCTAGTGAGTCGCAACGCGAGGGACAAGGCACGAGACAGGAAGGATTGAGACGATGATAAATTTCGGAGTGTGCATGTGAAGAAGAAGTGGAGCGGTGGCTGTTTCAGTGGTTATGGAAGAAGTGGGGGTATGGACACGCTTGTGAGTTGCGGGAGAAGAAAGGGGTGGGACGATTTTTCAGTGTGCGGGGGTAAACCCCTTCTTTTATTAGTTAAGATAAAAAAAATCTATTTTCCATACAAGTTTGTCTAGGGGATTTGATTTCTAATGTTTATGTATTAGTTATGCGGTATATATACACTCAACTCAATAGTAAATGACATGTCACTTGACTAGATAGCACAACCTAGAATGAATAAATAAAATTTTACATGAGGGCACTAAATTAGTTGTTGTTTAACTAGTAGAGGCTTATATATAGCGATTTTATAAAGATATTAACTCATCGTTAATCACCTTACAATTTCTTTTAATTGTAGCTTCAACCGTGCAATCTCTAGCGAACCTATATGGAATAAAGAAGAGTAACAGAGGTATGAATATTAATTAATCGAAGATTAGACAATTTGCAGGATTGAAACAAGTTGCTTAACGAGGTTTACCATATCTTTCCCCCCTCTTATAATGATAATGCTAGATGGATCGATATATGCGCTTGCTTGCCAATTGCCAAGCATATATGTGCCTTTCAGCGTTTGAATTAATAGTGTATATATATAACCTTTAATTGGTGTGATGTTGGTGAGGTTCGTCTTTTAATTAATTAGTAGCGCATTAGGTAGGAGGGAGGATGTTGGAGATTAGGGCTCCTTGCAAGATCGCATGCGCTGCACTGCATATATTGGTGTGACATATATGGGATCGATGTTAGCTAGGTGGGATCACGCAGCTTTCGATCTCTCTTCTTCCATCGATCTCATGCGCTAGCTCTAACATAATACTGCAACAACCATTGCATGCGCCGGCTGCATGCATAGAACATGTTTAATGGAGGTTCCTCCTCTTGATGACTGGAGTATATATGCTGATCATAATATAAACAAGGCGCTCATAGTACATCGATCCCAGGTGAAAGATCCAACCATCTGTATTCAGATGTCAAAGCCTATATATGGCTATATATAGAGATTACAGAACTAGTAATACAACTAGTACTCCACTATATACGTAGCGGCCTTTGTTTATTGTTTGGTCGGATCATATAATATATGTGCATCCATGCATGGATTAATTAGTCTACCTCAATAGTACTGTCGTTACATTGTTGATTAAAACATTCAAACACTTTATCAAGAATCTCTCCTCCATTAACTATACTTTCCTAACTAGCAGACTAGTCACCGAGAAATATTTTAGAGTAAATTTCGTAAAACTCCACATATTTTGTACAAACATCGCAAAGCTTCAGATTTAAGACTCAATTTTATAAAATTCCAAATTCAAGGAGGTTTGTTATCATAAAACTCCGATGCAAACTATCGCGCGCATTAGATGCCCCTTGCCGATGCTATCGTGGCATCCTCCGTCAAACTCTGCTACTCGCTATCATCCGCACCTTCTCCTCTAGGTACGCTTGTTGCAAACATTTTCTCATATTGTTGCAACTTCTTTTCTCGATTTTTGCAAGAAGCGTTTTTGTTTGTTCCAACGTGTATTTCTCAAATCTTGTAGCAAGAGTAATTTGTTTAAGTGGAAGTGTTGATTTGTTGTGCTAGAGTAATATTTTTTTGTCGCATTAGTGTTTCTTGATTTGATGTGCCATGCATCTTGTTGCGATGGATTTATTGCAATCAAATGGGGTTTTGTCGCACACTGAACAATTAATTGTTGCGCTAGCTGCAAATTTTGTTGCTCTATCTTGAGAATAGAACCGACGGTAGAGAGATGTATTTTTAGTAAGATCCAAAGGCTACCCGGACATCCGATCTTACCATCCGGATCAGACGTCCGGGCGCTAGTCGTTCCAAAAAAAAATACCACTCTTTTTTTTTTTCCGAATCACTCGGTTCCATGTGCACGCATGTTGATACTTCCTTAATTCGGTCTAATTAAAACAGATGTTGTTTTATCAAGTTTGTTTTAGTTTGCAAACACTTGCTTTCAGATTGTCTAGGCAATATTTTCTATCATAAAAGAACTTTCAATTGACTTAATTTGTATCCACTACACTTGAACTAGCGGGCATTCGCGAATCAGCATTGCTGGACAATTTACTATGGGAAAACTAAACAAAAAGCTTATAAGGCGTTAGCTACAATCTATTTCGAACCGACCGGAGCGAGCATATATCTTGTAACAATCGAGCACGATTTCAATGGAAGATCACTCGTACTAGTAGCTAGCATAGGTAAAATTAAGCACAGGATAGGCCATGCATTTTGAAGAAGAACACGTACGTACGTAAGCGATGGAAGCAAACACAAATGCATGCACAAATTAAAGTCCAGGCCGGAGCCATGGACCGAACACCTACTGCATGCGAGGATAGTTTATTGGTAGTTGCGCCTATAAATTAAGCTCGCTCGCTCGACTGATGTTACAAGAACATGCATTGCATGTCTGGATTAGCTAGTTAGCTTTACTCCCCAGCTAATATAAAAGTGAGGAGATTCCATTTGGCTAATTAATGGTGGTCCTAGGCACAATAAGCTAGTTGCAAAGTACTACTGCCAGTACTGCAGCTAGTACTCCACTATTGACGTCGATCCATCTCACAACCCTGCAACTAGCTAATCGATCAAACAGATAGACGATCCATCCCGGCCGTCGTCATCATTGCATGCATGCTACCCTAGCTTGTTTAATTAATTTGGGTTGGAGGCCAGATTAGAGTAAGGTTTGCTCCTTAACGCGACACGCGTACGCACGCCAAATTATAAAGCAACACAACTTACTAGAACTGCTCACGACGCCCTCTGTTGTAACACTAGACATACGTACGGTAACCGTATGGACTACTCATCCGATTACAAACATAAGTTATCTTAGAATTCATGCCAGTGAAACAATTTTAAGATGAACCATCAATATATAAAAAAGTACATTGATAATTCGTCATATGAAATTCGCATTACTGCATTAATCGTGAACTATTCTTTTGTTATATATAGCTTTTGTGATTTATCGCTGTATTCTACAATAGAAACTAGCGATTAAAGGGGTACCTTATTAGAGGCCGTGCTAAATATATAAAAAAACGACTTATATTTGCAGTAGAAGAGATTACTCTTCCGTGTAACATTTGTGAGATTCAGAAGTGGATATGGAACTAGCATACTTGTTGCTAGTCCTGCATTAATTAACTGCGTGTGCTAGTTCATCCAGTTTGTCCGGAAAGTTTTGTCAAGGTCGAACACTGTAGATAATTAATTACTCCAGCTTGAGCTAGCTAGCAACTAACCTACGAATGCTTGCTGGTCTCGGACTATAACGTCCAAAATTTTATAAAACACATTCAAAGAGTGAAATTTGGTTAATTTTAAAAACTTTTATTTCATTTTGGTGTTTATTTGAATTTTGGCCGAGTTTTGTGAAAAGCAAACTTAATTCAGCCCAATCCATTAAATGTCAAGTAGGAAATAAAAAAATTTGAATTCAAACTAAACTTAATTGAATCTCGGAATTCGAGTAAATATCGCAAACCCTTTTCTCTCCCTTCATCCCAGTTGGCCCAAGATGCATCCTTTCCACCCAACTCCCTCTTCTCCAATTTGTCCTTTCCTTTTTCCCTTCCACCTGGGCTGGCCCGTTTTCACCTCCCTCCCCCTCTCTCCACTGGCCCAGCCGGCCGAGCTGGTCCGTTCATCGCTGCTCCGCCGTATTTGAGCCTAAAGCGTACGCCCTTGCCTCCTCTTGATCTCCCCTTCAATCTTCTCTCTCTCGTGCGCATGTGGCGAAGGGAATCGAACTTGAGGAGCTCGAGCTTCTCGCCCAGCCGCCGCCTTTGCCAAGACCATTCACGCGCTCGGGTGAGCTATGGCCATGGCCGCCACATCCTCCAAGCCCACCTCGGCATTGTATCTCTATTCCTCACCTCCATCCCCCCTCTTGTGCTTAGGATCCCCGGGAACGCCGTCTTCTCCTTCAACTCCAGTAAAGCCGCAACCCAACCTCGTCGTTCTGTCCAATTTGGTGAGCCCCTTCCGAATCTTTTCACATCACATCATGTTCCACCAAATCATGAGCAAGACCCCTTAGTCAATTGAGTGATCCCTCCACAGGAGCTCATGCCACCATCACCTTTCCCGTTCCCGGCCAACTCACCTCCACCGCCGTCATTCCTTCATGGTGAGATTCTCTTCGATTCCTCCCCACTAGAGAATCTCCATACCTTCCCCCACCATTCATTTGGGCTCCCCTTGGCCAGGCCGCCGCCGCTTGGAGCTTCCCTCGCCGCCTTCGCCTCCACGGACCGCTCTAGTGAGTTCCCCTCAACATCCTATTGCTCATGCTTACCTCCTTTTTGCCCTTCTCCGTCCTCGGTATTGCGGCCGCTTTCTTCCCCGTTGCTGGCCCCGTACGCCGCAACCCACACTCCACTGACCCCCTTGAGCTACGCCACCACCACTCATGGACTCGTCTCCCCTTCCCCACTCTATTTTCCCCTTCTCCGGCCTCCATCCTCACCTCCACCGCCGACGCTGTGCTCGCCAGGGCCTCCCAGGGCACCTCCTTTGTTTCTCTCCTCTGCTCTTCTATTCTTTGTTTCTATATCTCTTTCATTCTCTGTCTTTATAGATGTTTGCATGACAACAGGACCCCACATTATTAAATGTGAATTAAATTAATTGATGTGTTATTAGCATTTATGTAAAATACAAATTTAATTAGATTCATATTAAAACATAATCTTATATTTTTGTGAAAATATAAAATTACACATGGTTCGTCCAACTGGCATGCGGGCCCTGGCGATTAATAATTCATTTAAAACGCAGTTTGTTGTAATGCATGCATGGCAGTTAGTATGACATGTCAGCCACTTAGGTACATATCCAGTATAAGAGTAATTTAGAATTTAATTAAATAGATGACCCCACATTTTAGATAGTCATTAAATTAATCATTCAATTAGCTAATAAATCAAACCTCAAATGGTAATATGTCATAGGGATCCTAGTGATGTGAAATCTAGAATTAATCTGGTTAGTTAAAATTATATCTATCTCATGTGTACCCTTGTAACTATCTGTAGGTTTCACCTAACTCTCATGGAACTAGGGGTGTTCATTCGGTATTTTCAGTAAATACGGTGTTGTTAGTTCGGTAAATACGAAATTTTTGAAAATATGGTCTGGTAGCGGTAAATCACAATTTATTTTGGCATGGTACCGGTAAATACTATATTTACTAAAGTTAACACGAATTACAATCGAGTAACGACATTGCGGCAAGACGGCAAGTACCCAGCCGATTGTTCGGCCAGCCCCTAGCGGCAACCGGCAGCAAAGCCTAAGCCGCAGAGGCAGAGCTACCATGCTATTGCTGGCTTGCTGCAAGCACAATGCACATGCAGCACATGCTACCATGTAGAATGTGCAGCACCATCGGCCAATGCCCAACGCCAATGGCAGCAGTGCAGCTGCCAGCGCCCAGTGCACCAGCGACATTTTTGGTTTTTTTGGTGTTCAGACGGTTTTTACTAAAAAAAATCTAAAATCCTAGAAAACCTGATTTCTGAATCCTGTACCAAATACTAGTCAAACCGAGTTGACTGGTATGGTATGGTAGCAAAATGAACAGCCCTACATGAAACTTTCTTGATAAATATAAAATAATAAAATAAATCATTAAGTAAAGCAATATTCATCAATCGAACGCTTTAAACATTTTCTTTAGGGAAGTAAATAGACAACATATTAATTAATCTCAAAAACCCATCTATAATGCGCTATCGCTAACGTCCAACTAGGAAATAATTGTAGGATAAATAAGAATGCTTACTCCCTCGGTGCAAATCAGTATTCATCGTAAAGTAGCCGGGAATAAGTAAAGACAATAATATCCATCGGCCAACCTAATATAATCAATTAAATAATTATGATATATCCCTATGAATATTCATTTTCCCTCTTCTTTTTCCTTCTCCAGCACATCTTTCTGACTCCGATCGACCCGATCCTTGTCTCTAAATTCATATAACATTGAATTCTACCCGCTGGTGCCAAACTTTTTGCATGTTGGGCTTTATTGGAATTCATTTGAACTTATTTGATTTCATTTGAATTTATTTGAGTGTTATATGAAGATTAGTTGTATTTTACGTAATTAGAATTCGAACCCTCGAAGAAGCAACAATTTAATCAAGACCAAGACTGTCAAGGCCTTGAGCAAGGACAAGACCCACATTAATTTTAGCAAGTCAAGTCAACACTTTAATCATATTGCATCTACCTTTCACTGCAATTATATTGTTTTAAATTATAAAATTGCATGTTATATTTCGATTACAATTATGTTGTCATTAGCTCGTAGTTCATGCTTTAATGTTAAGTAGGAATGATGGTAAACTTAATTAGTTATCAAGTCTATATCTAAGTGTAATACTTAGCCTTACTTAGATATATTGACATGTGGGCATTAATTTGCTCCGATATCATTCAAACATCAAAACTTAATTTGAGCAACCATTGGATGAAGATGGCTGGTATCATAAAAGATTTTCAAAACTAAAAACCTTTTTAGACTTAGGCGGATGGTAAGTGGGGCGTATGCGGAGGGAGCACGAGAGTTTGTAATGTGATAGTTCCGTTCGAGTCAATTAAGGATCGAATCTTGTGATGACCTCTTGGTCACTAACAATGCAACCACAAATCTATAATGGTATCGACCTATCTAACTAATTTGCACTGCCTCAGGGTTGGTTACGTGACCCGGTAGTATACAAGAACTGTGTTGGATAGAGAGCTTTTTACGTACGGCGCAAGAGGGGGGCTCCGACTGGATGGATAGAATCCCTCAGTGGTTGAAACCTTAGCGGGTGTAACTGTGTTGGGGTGGTGCATTGTAAAGGTCTTGTGATGATTGTCTTAGTCGCACGTCTACGGTAATGTGTTGACATTACAAGATGAACGTTTCTTGTGGGTAAAGTTGTGCAACCTCTGCGGAGTAAAAACTATCTAGATAGCCATGGCCACGGTCATGAGCGATACACGAGAACTTGCTTGGCTAGTCTCTATTTTATAAAAACCATTTGTGGGTGGGATAAATTGTCGGGTGGATGGAACCCTAGATTTTTGTCATGGGTGGATAGAACTCGGTGGTTATTAATGGGTGGATGGAACCCAAAAGTGATATAGCATATGGTGGATGGAATCAATCTCTACTCGTAGGTGGATGGAACCTTCGAGAACCATTCTCTGTTAGCATGTGGATGGAAACTTTGCTAGTAGTACACAACACAACTCAATTTCATAAAAACTGATTTAGTCAAAATGCTTGGTCATATGCTTTTGAATTAGACTATTTGAAAGACAGCTTTCGGCAAACAAAAGAACGCCAAGCCTTCTTTTGATCAGTCTTACATCTATTATAATTGCATTCTGCGTGGTGGTTTGTTGGGTACCTTTGTACTCACTGTTGCTCAATTATTGTCATCTAGTAAGTGGAAAAGAAGAAGGTTTTGCGGGCGCTTAATCGTGTTCGATAAGACCGGAAGCCGAGATGCCAAGAACTAGATCGCGAGCCCCAGTTGATTGCCTATGGCCATATCCTGAGGGTCTCACCTGTTGTGTTATTGACTCCGCTTATATTGTTGTTCTTTAAAGGTAGTTGGCCTGATTGGACCGTTTTGTATGCCAAAAGCCGTAAGGTGTATTTGTGTATTGTTTAATAATATGTAATAGATTTACTTTTGTGAGATATGTGTTTGATATTCAATAATGTAACTGTGTACACTAGCTACTGATTCAAGGACTAATGTTGGTATATATAGAGGGTTTCTGGACAATAAATCCGGGTCACAGACGAACTCACACCATGAACATGCAGGCATGTTAAGTAGGAGTTATTAGTGTGGTTAGCTTTTGTAAGGCTAGCTTGCTTTTGGACGAAGATTGAAGATTGATTAGTAATAGCCTCCTCACGAATGTGAATGGTGGGGAGGAAAGTGACAGGGGGAGGCATAGATTAATGGTGGCTTGGGCGCAACTAGATCGGATGATATAAGCTTTGTTAACCTATGCGGGACTATTACTCTACTATTAAGATAACTGGAACCTCATTTTCTTTGAAGACCAAGATTAGTAACAACCATTTTTTTAGCTGAGGCAACAGTAAACTATCAGCCTGCCTAGCTAGCTAGCTAGCTAGTAAAAAACAAATCAAGACTTGTCCATTTGTTTCATCCCGACCTAGACCAATTTCGACCGGTGGGTCAAACTAACCTATAGCTAGCTAGATATCGATCCGTTTTTACTTAAGCAGTGATCGCCTGGCCGGCTAGTTACTTACTGCTGGATCACACATGCATGAAAAGCAGGGTCGCGAACGCGTGTTAATTAGCTAGCTGTTCTTGTTTTGGTGCGTTCAGAACTACTAATCTTATTACCACGTAGTAGTTATCTGAATCACTGATCTGATTATTCTAGCTTCAAAACCTGCATGGGGCCCGTCCTTATCATGGCGCTCGCACCATGGTGACTTCCAACTAGCTAGTTGCAGCACGCAGCACCGACGTCAGACAGCACCGATCGAATTGGCAGAAGGCGTCATCCAAGTACAAGGCACAGGCATAGCGTAGCATGCTCAATTTAAACCTTGATGCTAGCTTCAATTCCACAGACGAAAAAAAAGGGAGAGGAGGAACAACTGGTTTGACATTAGTTCGCAAGCCAACCCGCCCAGACTGGCTGGGTCGTATAGAATACTTATTCTATATTTTTGCTATATATCCTTTTTCGTATATAAAAAAAGTATATACAAAAATTTTGCTATAAAAGATGGACTTTAATTATTTTTTTTCATGGAACTCACATTGAGGTATCTTATAATTATTATTGAAGTATGCTCAAATTGATAAAGAGTAAGGTGACATCATACGATCTAAGTGGTACATAAGAAGTGAGAGTACGTACTCGAAGAGTACCGTACTATTTTTGTGTGTGTGTGTGTGCGCGCGCGCGCGTGTGTGTGTGTATGAAGTAGGTTACTCCCTATTCTGTATCTCACAATACAGAGAGTATTTTGCGCAACCGAGAGTATGTATGTGTAGTATACAAGTATATAAGATCACCTAGGTGGTATTTACATCTTTTCAGGGGTGGTATGTATAATTTTTTAGACGTACTCCTCTTTATGTTCGAATATGAAGGTATTTACAAAATATGCTAAAAATTATGGACTCTCTTACAATTTTTTCGTGTGGCTCACATTAGAGTATCTTATAATTAGTATCTGAGTATACCCAAAGTGATAAAGGAGTATGCCAAGTTATTTTAGGTGGTATTTCAGAGGTGAGAGTAACTACACCCGGGAGTAGAAAGTATTAATCCTCTCTCTCTATATATATTGATGGATGATCTGCTACAAGTGCTCAAGCCCGAATCTACATGTTGATCGAGCATAAATATGCAGTAATTAGTACATGCATGGAATGGAAGGTCACTCGCTCATATCGCCTGCTCCCATGTATCTCTCGTTCTTTTTATAATATTAATTTTTAAAAATATATAATTAAATAGTTAAAAAATAATTGCAGATCTAAGCTGCTACCGCCACTTGAGCTGGCGGTAAGAGGCTGATTTTTTTATATTTTCCATGAAGAATTGTTGGTAAACATTATATTTATTACTATTTTATTTAAATTTCTACCATTATTCCAGCATCCGAATCGCCACACAACACCCATCAACTAAACTACCACCACAAACGGCGCCGCTGTCAAAGACAATGATGGGGGTTTCAGGAAGAAGGTAAGGTACACATTACAATTGGACGCACGACATAATAAGAAACATAATCAGACATTAATAAGAAAAAAATATTAGCACTACATATTTGAAAGCAAAACATCATTACATAGTTTTTCAATAAATCACAAAGATGTTACATAACTTTCCAGCACAACGTCGTCACATAGTTTTTCGATAAATCACAATGATGTTACAACACATGCCAGTAAGACGTCGTCACATAGTTTTTCAACAAATTACAATGTTGTTACAACACATTCTAGCAAGACGTCATCACATAGTTTGTGAACAAATCAAAATAACAATACAAAACATTCAGCACAACATACTTTGGGAAGACAAACCATTCTTGTGGCTGCTGTATAGACTACCGACCTCTCCTTCATCCCGTGCACTTCTCGTATGGCATTTCTTGTAGGTATGCCTAGACTCCCTACAAATTGAGCACTTCTTCGTGCGATGCCCCGCTTTTGCTTCGTCCATGTCGTTCACGACACTGCACTGTACCGCGCGACCAACCTTTCCCTTCAGCCTAGTGATGTCTGTGGCCCAGATGAGTTACTCTCAGGTAGGATGGCCAGTGAAATGGCCAACCACGCCATAGCCATACAACTCTGCATTTCAGGTCTCCATCACCTCTTCCTTGGTGAAATATCCGAAAAGGTACTGACCGGGATGCTACGCCATCGTCGAACATGCGGCCATGACATGTGAGCATGGCCTATACAGAAGAAGAGGCTTGTTGCAGGTGCATACGCAACTAGCCCGGTGTAGCGTGTACTCATGGATGATCCTCTCGCGATTTGTTGCACGGTATCCTTTCTCCCTGTACATGATCTCGAAGCGAAATTCCCTTGTGCCCATCTGGAATGCCCAGCGTATCTCACCCGTCTTGCTCTTCTCCTCCATGTACTTGGTGATCATAGCGGAGTATAGAACTCTGTCATTCGCCATGGAGAGCAACGTGTTGTTGCTTCGATCAACGAAGTACTTTGTGGTACCCCAGAGAATTGTCTCCACAATAGCAACAGAGGAGGCACCTAGCGCGCACATGACCCAATTGTACACCTCGGTTAGATTAGTTGTCAATACACCATATCGAGCACCATCCTTGTCATGTAGTAGCGACACTTCTACTCAGGCTTGTGCTCAATCCAGTCCGATAAGTATTTCACATGTGCTCCCGTCTTTCTCATCACACAGGAGCATCTGTTGGTATATGTGGCAATGCCTCAAGGTTTTGGTCAGCGCTTGTAGAAGGCCTTTTTTGCTACCTCCTTACATGGCCCCAGACGCTTATTTAGAATCTTCCAGAGGGCATCGAACTTTCTCTTCTGGTTTTGGTTGCACGGACGCTTGAACAGGTTCATCAAGTCTTTGTTACGGGACTGCTTGTAGAAGTTCGCAGCCAAGTGCCTCGTGCACCACTAGCTCTGCAGATCCACCCACGGAAGTCCCATGTTCTCCGGCTGTTGTAGCTAGGTTATTGCACTCAACAGGCCCGCATGTCAATCATGTATGATGCATACGTTAGGATGGCCCTGTACAACAGATATCTTCATATTCCTCATAAACCACAGCCAACTGTCTATGTTCTCACTCTCAACGAATGTGAAGGCCACAGGAAAAACCTGATTGTTCCTGTCCGTTGTTATTGCAGTTAGTATCTAGCCTTTGTACTTTCCAGTTAGAAATGTGTCATTCACGCACAAGATTGAACAACAATGCTGGAATGTATTAATGCATAGACCAAAGGAAAAAAAATGCTTGCTTCAATACCTTCTTCTATTCCAACCGCGGATGTACGCCATCTTGAATGTCGACATGTGTGTCGGAATTTCTGTCTTCTTTGGCTCAGTGTTGCTCAGGGAGGTTGTGGTAAGAATCATCGAACGTACCAAATCTTGATTCTAGTACCTTCTGTTTTACAATCCACACCTTTGCATAGCTGATTGTGTACTAGAACTTTGCATCTATTGCCCGAATGATGGATCGTGGCTTGAAATCTAAATTATCCACAATCCTACCATACATGATGTTTGCGATGAAGGCTAATGATAGGTTCTTGTGAGACTGCGTTGATTCAGCGATGACACATGTGTGAGGGACTACTATAGAGCATTTCCAGTAGGTGTCCCACTTAGGCTGGAATCTACGGTTGGACTTCACTACCGTGAATATACGTCGCTCTGACATGACCCAGAATTTGACCTCTTTGTGACCTCCTTGCATTTGTATATAGCCACTTGCCTAACCTCGTTCTAGTCATACTCCCATGGTACACGGAGCCTCCGTTAACGATGAGGATGTCGAACTAGTATGCATTCCACTCGGATGGAACCGTCTCGTGCCACACCATTCTCCTCATCAAATCCTTTATCTTATAACAATGCTAGGTAGTCACGGTCTTTAGGTCCATCCTTTCAACTAGGCCTTCGATCTCCTCACCTTCATCAACAATTCCACTAGCTTGCCCGACTGGAAGGAGCCCCTTCCTCATGGTTTTCATCGACCACATCAGCAACTCCTCAACCTCCTACCCAACTAGAGTCCCCAACTTCTTCTTCGGCATCACCGCAACCTGTTTGTTCAGCCGCCAATGTAGGAATGGCCTTGGCATATGCCTGAACTAGAATGACCAAATCTCACCCTTCCTCCCTCGCCAGGCCTACATAAGACTGCCATGACCTAGTTCCCTTGAGCTGCATTCACTGTCAATATGTGCCATATTGTGCTCAGTTCATAAGGCAGCTCAATTTCAGATCATACACAACATTGTCCAAGTCGAATGTGTGGTACTTTCACCGCATCACAATGCCCCATGTACGCTGCTCTAGTCTTACTAGGGTTACGGTGCCCTAACCGTAGTAAACTTTGAAATTGGTTATGCTTGACATAGCTGACGTACTACACCATAACCAAGATTTCCACGATTAACAACATATCTAAGACTAAACTATCCACCGAAAATGACTATCTGCAACGTACTACACTACATAACCATAGATCTAAAACTACGTAACTATATATCTAAAACTACGTAATCCATTAAGCTAAAAAAATTACCTCAAAGGCGAACAACCGAATGGGCAGCGCTTCGCTAGCTCCTCTCCTCCCCTCTGTTCCTCCCTACTCATCTTCCTTCCCTCCCCTCTTTCTCTTTTTTCTGAATAAAAGTGAGTTTTTCCTGAATTTTAGGGTTTTGGGGGTCTTTTATAGGAGAGCTTGTGTCGCCATTTGACAGGCACTTACGGGATTCGGGATTTTTGTCGTCATTTTGAATGGCGATTTGCCTAAATTTTAATATTAAAAAAATCACCCAACATCCCAAACCCCACCACTACAAAAGCTCACCCAAACAACTTAACTCCAGCCCTTTGTCCTCTAACCTACTCTCTTCTAACTTGCTTACACTTGCCTCACAACTCTACTCGGCGTCATGTCTCAGTCTAGTTCAATGAGCCGAAGAGCGGTAGCGTTGGCAAGTGCAAGGCGTGTGAACTGCCCAAACTGCAACGTCTAAGCAAATGTCATGTACTCCAACGCTGAAGAGATCAGGGGGGCGTGTGTTCTACAAGTGTCTGTATTTCTTGGTGAGTTCGATTTTTGCGAATGCTGGTATTTGGTTTTAGGGTTTTTTGTCATTTATTTTTCGCTATTCGGTGTGGTTCTCAGGCCGGTGGTTGCCAATACTTTCAGTGGACAGACTCTATTGGTGTCGTGGTCAAAAGAGCAGTTGAACATCCGCATGTATTTCCGTGTGGTCCAACGGTGAACATGCCATATGCAGAAGAGCTCTTTGACAAGATTCTTGATCACTTAAAGTGGCTCGAGAAACTTGTGTGTGTATCTGTCTGGTAGTGCGTTCAATATGTATCAAGTGGTGGTGGTTGTTTGCATCAGGGCATCATGCATGAACGATGCTGCATTTTTCACTACAAGGGGAAGGCTTCTGCTAGTAAGACCGGTTGTTGTCCTAGCGCTCCCCGTCGCCCAAGTGAACTCTATATCGAAGAGGTAAGTTAGGTTCAATTTGCATCTTGATTATTAATTTGACCATATGTTCTGCTATCCTAATATCATTCAATCGTCTAGCCAGTCTCGTAAAACATGGCTGACTTCGACACTGGCCGCCATCACGGGCAATCCAGAGACAAGGGGAAGGACCGATGGGCCGCCAGGACTAATCGACTTCGATCCAATCAACCTTTTTTCCGATTCCAAGAAGGCGCACATGTATCGTAGGTATATTTTGGTTTGTTGATTCGTGCATGTTGTCGTTTCTAATGCATGTAACCAAACCCGTCACGCCATGTAATTCGCAATTAAATTGTGAAGTCTTTCATATTTAAATCTCTTTTTTCAAATATTTTGATTATTAAATATTACGTAATCTTTTCTTAAAAGAATAGGTTCTACGAACAATACAATCAGGTCAACAGCGAGCATGACAACACTAATTTCTCTAATTTCGGATTCCGAACTATGCGAGCACTTCAAGAAATTACCAAAAAATTCTCTGAAAATTACTAAATATTTACCCTCAATTCTTCAAAAAAAAAAAATCAACCTTCTGCCGCCTGTGCGGCAATTGAACTGGCGATAGGACTCCTAATTGAATATGGCCCAATTGCTTAGGATGTTGCGTGCCAAATCACCTAAAGGCAGCTTTTAGCATTCTCGTCGTCGTCTTCTCTTGTTGGAATGGAATGGATTCTGTCCTGCACTTCGGAACTGCCCCCCTTGGTGCCTGCGGACTGCAGTCCCCATGGATTGGAGCACGGGTATCTAACTGTTGAATTGCACGGCGAGTCATGCATCACACACTGCCGCTAAACAGATCATCTGTAAATTAACTTGTCTCTAGACTCTAAAGTTGCCCAAGTGTCTCGCTAGCAAAAAGAGATCTGCGGGCAATCATTCTTCCCTGTAAATTAACTTACGAGTCTCTGTAAGCATCACTTCAATCCTAACTTCCAGTCCTCGTATTCGTTCAAAGAAAAAGGCGGAAAAGGAACTTGAGAGAAGCTCAGTGACCTTCACGACAACATGATCGTTATGTACTCTCACAAAACTCGAACCTCTGTCACGCTTGCTTGTTTTGTGCCCTGCACTTTCGTACGCTCTCTAGTTTTACGTTTGCAATTGATGTGCTTCTTTTTCAATCCCAAAGATGAGACTATGCCATATCATCCCTATCTTTTGAAAAACAGATAGAAAAGGGAGGCTATGAGCGTTTGCCATGTGGGTTGACAAACCACACAATTTACTGTGATTCCGAAGCATCAATGTATTTTCTCCATTCCACTAGAATCAAATGTCAGGCTTGTAGATAATAAACAAGAGGGGAAAAACATAGCGTGGTCTTGCACTCTTGCTCCTTGTATATTTGGCACCATCAGTGGCTATCATTTTATTTTCAGTAATTTATTGTGTTCTTGGTAACTCTGGATAATTTTTTTTTTATAAAACACGCTGCTCGTCACTTAGGAACATTTCAGGATTTCAACATCTCCGACTCTTGTTAATTCACTACAACTATAAAAGCACAACTTTGCAGCATTTAAATAATTCAAGGACGAATGGTAAAACTATGTCTTCTTTACCCTCCTTCATTCAACAATTTAGTACAGTCTGCACTCTCCTCACGAAACAACCTACTTCAGCCATTCGTGGCTTAGAATTTGGTCCACTTTTGTAGGTTCTCGTTTCCAAAACTGCTGGAAGTTGTGACTACCAAACACATGATCCTGTATCACCTAGTTGAGATAGGCAAAGGCCACCGACTGGAGGTCCTCGGTGTCATAATATCCATTCTTTTGCACATCTTCTTGCATATCAAGGGAAAACATGGTACAAGAAGGGTTGCTTTCATCATTGAAGGAGGCTGTATAATCAGGTGTGTATACACGTGAATTGTAACCCTGAGAAGATTGCATGGAAGTGCAAGCCATAAGGTCATCTCCAAAGTAGCACTGACTCTTATTCTTTACAGAAGGACATGATTCTTCTGGCTGTGGCGTCCTAGCTTCCCCTTGCTGGTAAGCCATAAACTTTGTCTTAAAGTCGTTTTCTTGAGGGTTTGATATCGAAGAACCATTTGTGTATCCTTGTGATGCTTGAGATTTGAGTGACTCCAGCTGTGCTTGCAGATTTACCACCTATATATGAGCACATTACATGCTGTCAATTTTGCTAATTTCTTTGTGGGGCATGCAATTAATATTTTTTTCATTAAATGAAGATCCAAGAATGAAGACAATAAGAGATGCCTTCAATGGTACAATGGAAAGGTAGAGAAATTGTTGTTGAATTCGGTGCATCATCAAATAGTAATGTAAAACTCACTAACCTGCTGTTGCAGAGCAAATATGTGCGCGACACAACCATATATGGGGTCACGTAGCCTGGCCTGTGCCTCGTAGGAGAATGTGACTGCAGCCTCACAGCGGTCATTGACCGGGAGATGCATGAGGAGCTTTGAGACATTGCTTGCACCAAAGACCTTATGAATGGCAGCAAAATGTGCAGCCCCTTGCTCATGGCAGAAGTATGGGGCAAAGACACACCCCTTCACACACTTCCTGCGGAGGAACTTGCATGCACCGCATGGAGAGCCAAACCCTGTCATCGCTTCGGCTTCCTGGTAACTGACTCTGGTATAGTGTTCTTGTTCCTTGCAGCTTGTGAATCATCACCCTTTCCCATTTATAAAGGCTACTTCACCAGCGGGGTTAGCTTAGTCTCTTGAATAATTAATGTGACATGGTCTCCCTAATGGGCTACAGGTTTCATTATCCTAAAGCCCAGCTCCCAATTGTATACTCATTTCAGATTCCTTTCAGAAAGACTCAAACGACAAAGGAGGTAACAATGACCCAACCCATTTATGTCTGCTTCAGAGACCTTGTTTCACTACTGATTGTTAGATACATTTATAAGTTGTTACATTTTTCCTTGTTTAACTTGTGTGTAAGTGTGCTAAACTTAGTACTAATTTATTAACGGGTCTGGTATCAAAAGGACATACCTTCAGAAATCAATGAAACTAAAGGCAGTGGACGAGCTTGGAAAAGTTGGTAGAAAGCACCAAAGAAAAATTGTTTGTTATATATCTATACTTGTTCCCAAGCCCATGTCAAGTAGCTCACCACTTAATATTGTGAGATAGTTATGTGATTATGTTAAAGTAATCGTTTTCAGTCAACCTTGCGTGCCGCCTATGTATCTCTAATAAGAACCTCTGATGATGTGCATACTATTCTATTAGGCTGCCTACTGCCTAAAGCCTATAACACTATTAGCCTCGTGCCCTTCTAACTATACTTTTTCCCTCTCTTTTCCAATGAAACTTTCATGATAGTAATACCGGTTACTTTGCTAAGTGTTTTTCTTACCGAGGCTTTGCTCATCTTTGTGAAAATCAAGCTGAGTTCTTCTGGTTGTTTATTATTAGTGAAATCCTTCCGTCTATCTGCATGTGTAGTTTTCCTGTATCCATGCTATTGTCCCTGTCAAACCCTTAATTGTTCAAAGAAAAAAAGGTAAAATCGCTCAGTATATAGGAATCAAGTATTGTCCAAAATTGACCATGTATTCTTTAGTTGCTTCCGCTTAGTAAGAGCTCATCACATGGTTGCAATCTGCAAGTTTCATTTTTGTAATTCTGCTCGAACAATTATAAATAGTGCTTCAATCCAACTTGGTCACCCGAGTGGAGCTTTGCTTGTAAAAAGAACTACTTAATTTGGGCTATCTTGTCTGCACAGAGTCCTTCTCCCAGGGAAGCATCATCATGTATTATTGATATGGTTTTGTTATAACCTATGCATACTTGTTTGCCACATAACCACTATGCTGTGCCTTGTTCGAGACACAGAAGAAAGATGCAGCTGTATTTAGTTAATTTGAAAAATTAATATTGAGAGAGTAGAGGTAGCATACGCTCTCAAAGGTGTTGCTTTCAGATGCCTAAGAGTATAGAAAGGAAAGGAGTAATCACTAATCACTACCTGCCACACTGATGACACTTATTTAGCTTTTAGTGGCTCCCAACTAAATTGCATTGCAGTCCCAACAAAATACATCTAATGATGATGAATGTTCCTAATGTCATTTTATCTTTTGGGTCTGCATAATTGAACTGATTTGATTGGTGGCTGACAGTATTATGTTAAAGAAGTGGCAATCTTGGTTATATTTCACTCATATGAACTAGGCCAGCACAAATAAACATAGCTTATGTTCAACAGAAGTTCCTTCGGTTTCGGTTTTTCCCCTAGAAGAACGTAATGATCGATTACAGGGATAAGTTTGTAAATATGCTCTCAGCTAATTGAAAGTTCTTGTCGGACCTGGATTTCCTAATCCAGAATCCTCTGTGAAACACTGTGCTATTCCCTGGATCAGTAGCTAGCACTCACAGAATACATTGCTGAATCAATTCATACATGGCGTAGAACCGTACCATTCATTAATTCAACACAACAGAGTTTACATAGACCGCGTCAGGTCGAGTTTTGCAACACGGGCCAAACAGGCCAAATTGATTACATTACAAAAGCGGAAGCGACAACGGAAGCAAAAGGGGTGAGAGCTCATCTCTCCACAGGCAAGCGACTGGGGAAACCCGTGTGCGACCGATATTAACCAAGGCTTGGGTAATATTGGATGCACGCAAGTACCGACAGAGTCAACTGGACCGGGGCGAGACTAGAACATCTAAAGACTACACTACGCTTCATCATCTCTCGGACCTCCAATTTCTGGATCCTCGTAATAGTCGTAATCTCCAGGATTTCCTGCTCCTGAGGGTTTTGGGGGAGAGAGCGAGAATGAGCACAACTTCCGTGCTCGCGAGCCAATACACAATGCAATAATATACATGCAAGACTTAACAAGGATGGCTCAGGTTCTTTTATTTGCTAAAGTAATATTTTCAATTATCATAATTACAAAGTCCTATCACTTAGCATTTTTAACAAATTGCATTTTTGTTAAATAGAGTAATTGTGCAATAATTTATAACAGCAGAGGTTCCCTCCGTCGGAAACTCTACCTTATGCTTACTTTTGATTGGGTCCATCCCCAATTACCAACATCACTGAGTTCGAGCACCCAGGCAAAATCTAATCTCAGAGCTAGGTAAGCCCACCACATTTTTCATCCCAATCACAAGGTTTTTTTTAAATAGAACTAACTCGAGTAAAGATTCCCATATCCGCTTTGACCGTAGGCGCTACTGCTTAAAACATTTAGACTCTGCAGAGGTTGTACACTTTACCCACAAGATATAGTCATACTCGTTACCCCACATGATTCCTTAGTCATGTAGTTGAGCGACAAATCCACACAAGAACCTTTCAAAATATCTCGCCCTTCCGTCATCTCACCTATATAGGGTTACGCCCATATGTTGGTGCGGGATGTCACCCCCTACATCTTGCTGTAGAAGGCACTTCACCATCGGTGTCCCATTCAAATGTGATCAAGCTCACACTTGCACCCTTTATTGTTCCTTCCGTGAGACTGACTTTCAAGGTTCAATAAATCTACTAAGCCAAGTTGCAGTTTGTAGACTTGTGGTTGTACTTGTTTTACACGGGAGGTCATGACAAGATTAAGTCCTTAGGGTTATCTAGGCGGATCATTTCACACATCAACATTCTTTGGGCTGCATTAGCACCCACCAACATACTCTTCATCACATAGTCCGCCCAGACCGTAACAACAATATTAGGGTTTTGAGGAGTAAAACCAAATCACCACATTTATCTCAGTCATAGACCACCAATGACTGCCCAAATCATTTTTATGTTTAAAGAGATGATGATTGGAACATTTTAATGTCCCGGTACTTAAGCAAGACTAGCATGTCGCTTAAGTACAACCTATAGCTAGTATTACCACATAGTTACTAGGGCGACAAAGATTAAGGGATTCAAATTGTCAAGGATGGCATAATAATTAATTAATCATCAAATGGGTATTTAACTACCTTAAACTTTAACATATATTTGATTAAGGAATTAAAGCATGCAATTTGCTATTTTAAAAGAATATAATTTGCATAGAATGTAGGCTCAATATGATCAAAGTATTGACTCGCCTAGGATATAGGCTAGAAGATCTTGATAATCTTGTGCTCGATCAATTTTGAGGTCGTCCGCGTCTTCAAATCCTAGTCGGACGAACGTACCGGAAAAAGGCACAGACAAGCAACAAGAGCAATTAAATACAAATGAACAACAAATAGACTTCAAATTAAACAAGACCTATGCCATTAGCAAGATCTTGACTTAACAAATTTTTAGAAATTTACTTTACAATTTTTGGAGTTGAAATGGGGGAGTTATAAATACTTGAAGTCTTACTTTTAAATTAAAATAGAAAAGGAAAAGAAAATCAATCCAAAAAAAGAAAAACCGGCGTAGCCCACTAGGCACTTTCGGCCCAGCCCACGGTTCGGGCCGAAACAGGCATGCGGGCGCGAGGCGCGGCCCGCGGGGCACGGCGCTCGCCCAGCGGGCTGCCCTGGGGGAGGGCTCGGGCAGGCCGAGAGAGGGGGAGAGGCGGCGCGCGGAGTGGGGAAGAGGGGCTCGCGCGCGCGCGGGAGGGGCAATGGTGGCGCGGCGGGCGGCGGCGGCGACGGCACGGGGAGGTGGGGGCACGGCTTCGGGCGGCGGCCACGGGAGAAGGAAGGGGTGGCGGCGGCGCGCGGGAGCTCACCAATGGCGGCGACGACCGGAGGCGACGACGACGGGGAGGTAAGTGCTTCGGCTCTTCTTCTTCTTCCTTCTTGCTTAGGGGAGAGGAAAAGGAGAATGACAGGGGGAGGGGAAGGGAGGGGAGGGCGTCGGGCTCTTTAAAGCCGAGGGGAGGAGCGGGCGAGGCTCAAGGAAAGGGGGGTCCGGTTGGGCGTGCGGTAACGGTGATGATGGCGGCAGGGAAAAAGCGTGTGCGCGGCGGCAACGCGGAGCTCGCGAGCAGGGGAAGAGAGGGGGGTCCGGCGATGGCGTGCGCGGCAAAAAGGAGGCGTGCGGCGCCGGGTCATCATGGCGGCGGGGAGTAGGCGACAGAGAGGTAGTGGCCGACGGGGGTGGCGTGCGAGGCAGAGGGTGCCAGGAGGAAGGAGACAAGGGGAGGGGAGAACCGGCGGGGGTTGACCCGGGGAAGAAGGAAAAAGGGGCGTTACAGTTCTTGATTAATAGTTCAACATTACTTGAGTCAATTTTGTCATTGCTGCTATTAACAACCTAATGATTTGTGGAGATCATGTGGATATGATCCTAATCTTAGTGTGTTGAACAATTGGCAATAGCGTCGAGGTGTTGGGAGAAACCCTCGTTTTCGGTGAAGTTCTTGTGTTGTCAGTCTTGAGGCGGTCTGACCGGCCATGGTGGCGGTCAGACCGGCCGTGCCTTTGGTTGTTTTGCTTGCGAGTGACTGGCGGTTCGACCGGCCAGTGTGGCGGTCTGACCGGCTACCGCTGAGCGGTCAGACCGGCCATGAAAGTGGCTTTGGATTTTTGAGCTGGGCCAAAAATAGAGGGTGTAGGCAAGAGAGGAGGTTCTACTGCTCTTGGTCCCATAATTTTTGGAGCCTCCAGGTAAAAGTTCTATTGGTTTGAAATTTCCAGAGAGTTTACGGATTTCCAAGTTGGAATTTTGGCTAAGTCTTGGACTGGCGGTCTGACCGGTAAGGGGAGCAGTCAGACCGGCCTTGGTGGCGGTCTGACCGGTTGTGGCTTGGTTTGTCGTCCCGCATGGTGGCGATGTGTGTTTGTTAGGTCAAGTTCATGTTTATCAGTGTATATGTGTTGTATGATGCATGTTTTGGCTAACGTGGGTCAAGTTGTGAAGAACTTGTTCCCGGTTTCGTGTTTGCTTGTCTATTGCTGTGCAGGTGGCTTGCAGGTCAATGACGGTCAACGACGAGGTGGATCGGGACTAAGCTTGGAGAGCTGAGGTTCAGAACGATCAAGGATGCCTGGTGAGGTCAGAGGACTCAAGCGGGGCGCAGGATGGACATAGATGACCGAACGGGCAGTTCAGTGCGACTAGTTGGATCAAGCGGCGCGGGAGTCGTTGCAAGTGCTCAGTGGTGCCGGTGGGATCCGAACGGGAGAGACTTGACGACAAGGAGCCGTTGATCAACCTACACGTGGCGAAACAGGCGATTGCTTCACCAGGATTGGACTTGGTCTTTTGGAGAAAGATCGAGACAGGGGTATTTTGGTAATTTCACCAAATACCGCCTTGATGACTTTTAGCTAAACCGCGGCGCGGGTCGGCGCATGGTGAAGCGGTTTAGGTCAATCGATGATGAAGACGACGCTTTAAAATGCGTGCGTGTATGACCCGTTTGTGTTGTGCCTTAACGGGAGCCCATTAGAGTTAGTCTTCTAGAAGGTCTAGGCCTCACTATATAAGGAGGGGGTGATGCCCAGTAGCCCTTTAATCCTTAGATATCTAAACCCTAATTTGTGTTGTTAGGGGAGGAGAGAAGAGTGGAGGCTCTAGGGTTCTAGGGATGGATTGAGTGTGTGTTCTTGGATAGAGCTTTGTCTTCCATGTGGGAGTGGTTGTAAACATCAATCATCCATCTATCCAATCAATCCAAGGAAAGATTTCACAAGTTGTATATCTTTGTGTTCATCCTCTCTATTTGATGATTTTGGGGTTTTCTTTGATCCGGGAGTTTTTACTTGGTTTTTCTTCTTGATCTTGCTTGCTGGGATATGTGGGAACCCATATAAGATCATCTAGATCATCATCCACCCACGAGCAAGTTGTTGGATCAAATTTTTGTTTTTTCTCGGTTTTGAACCCTCCTTCGGTAAAATGGAAAAAGGTCAAAACTTTGATGTGGATCTACTCAATCGTTGCTTGGAATAGATTCCTAATATCCTTAGGAAGGTGTGTTCCAAATTTGGTCAAGTTTGGCCGTGTAGATCAAAAGTTAGACCGATTTTAGTTTCGATTTTCGGGCTGATTTTCCTGTTCATCGTGCTAGAGGTCAGACCGCCCATCTGAGAGGTTAGACCGCTAGGCAAATCGGTCAGACCGCCCGTGTGAGAGGTCTGACCGCTAGGCAAAAAAGTTGATCCGATTTCTGAGAGGTCAGACCGCCCAAGTATTTTGGTTTTGAGCTTTTGATTGTTTTGCTTTGGGATTTTGATTGGATTCAATACAAGTCTTCCACTGTGCTTGTTGATTGATCTTCATAGCTTTCATAGCTATTGGAGTAAACATCGTGTTGAATCCGATCGTTGGTGAAAAAGTTGAGCGTGCTCCTATTCACCCCTCCTCTAGTCGCCTCTTCGGTCCAACATGATTAAGTTGTGAATTACTTCCACCTATTAGTTTTGGATTGGCCTACTGAGCCCTTTGTGCAACCTTAATTTGGCTTGATCAAATTAAACTATCTATCTAGATACTTGTACTGGTTATCTCTACCCGCCAGAATAGCAAGATCCAAACATGAATGACCACCGAGGAGGCTTAAACATTTTTTTATTAGAGGGGTGCTTATCTCCCCCGATTTTAATTAGTGAAACCAGCAAGGAGGCTTAAACATGCTATGCTTTTAATTACCTTTTTTACTTTTGGCCCTCATGTACCCATAATTGCTATAATTGTGCAAACATTAGATCAAACAACTGTTAAAAAACAGTGTATCCTCATGTTCTCAACACCCACTTAGGTTTTAACTGGATCCTTGTAGAAAATTGAGATGGTATGGAACATCAAATTGCAAGCTAAGGCAATCAAAATATGCTCTTTGGAGTTTAGAGAAGGTCACCCCAGCCCTCCACCCTGTAAGGAAGGAAACCAAGTGAAGTGGACAGTAGGTTGGTTTCGGTCCCAGAAGGCGAAGGCAGCCTGCAGAGCTCTATGTGGGATCATTGTAAAGCATTTCTTGTTTTTGGAGCCTTTGCGAACAGGTGTCAGGCTTATGGTATCATACATGATTAGCTTGCTAGTGTATGATTAACACCAGCAAAATAGAGCATTTTCATATGGCAAAATATGCGAGCATATATAATACCATTCCACATTTTCCATTGATTGTTGTGTGTCCGACTCAATTAGCTGGCCCGAACACACTGTACATAACACATATAATAGTAATGATAAAAAGCATTAGAGTTATCCATATTATTTTAAAAGATTGACCATATCATGACAAACTAATGTCAACATTATCTAATTACATTACAGGATGTGCTTCAATTTCATGCTATTCCAAAAAACAAAAATACAACAGTAATGCCCAATTCAAAACAATGATTCTTGTAGCTGTTCAAAGTTTACACACTCTTTTTTACCCTCAGGGTACCATAATTATCAGATCACCTACATGGAGTATCAAATGCCGTTTGATATTGATGTGATGTGCCTTTACATGCAACGAGCAATTAAACTAAACGATGCGTGGTGCATACATACTTATTATGTTATGCGATACTGTGTATAGATATTTTCTTCCTAGCTCTATATGCTGAATAGCTGACGGTTGGCATATATGGTTGTCCAATTCTTTTTCCAGTTCTCATGTCACAAAAATGAGATCGTGTTCATTGTTGCTGCAACCATTTTTCAAGTCAAGTTTGTTGAATGGTGTAGATTAGAATATTTCTACAGAAGCCAGGTTTTTAAGCTTTGTTACCTAGATTGGATGAGCGCAACACATTTGAGAAAAGATTAATACGAAATATGTATGCCTTGTTATTTCTCTGTTTTGCAAGAATATACATAAGCTCATAGTGATAGGCTTACTGATGGTTACCATGTTTCTTGCTTCCTAAACAAACTTGGCAGTGTGGAAGAAAAAGCTTCAGCATGACAGCAAATGTCCTTATTGTCTCGTCCATTAATCAAGAAAAAGTTGTAGGTCTTGCATCTCAGGAACTTGCACAGATACACGGACGCCGCGCATACTGACTTCACTAATCATTCACCAGTTTCAGCGGTTGTTGGTTTGCATGTGCGTGCTTGTCAAAATGAAGTCGCCGTCACTCTTTTCTCATTTTGTTGCTTTCCTTGCTTTCTTTCCTGTCTTTTTATTTTACCGTGTTACTCGTGCAGAGTCTTCTATAGTTGTATCTTACAAAAGCATGCCTTTAATTAAATTGGACACGCATGTTTTTTATTAATTTGTCAGTATCAAGAAAGGAACTGAATTCTGTTTGACTTTTGAAGTGCTCAAGCAATGAGCTGAAGCCAAAGCGTTCCCTGAGAAAATAAGGTACCCAAATTTTCAGAGTTCTTATAGGGGATAGTATGCTTGTGTGAACTGTCCACTCGATATATAAACTTTTAGGATTTAGTGGGGATGACAAATTATAGTTTTCACGAAATAGGAATCTCAATTTCTTATGAGAAAGTCATTCTTGCTTATGGGATCTGGATCGCTGTTTCTCGCTGTTTCCGATCAGACTATCTTACAGAAAAATTAACCAACTAACACGGTAGTAGAATAAAGAGTTTTTCTTGTTACGGGCACTTGGATGAGTTGAAGATATGGTATGGTCGGTTAGTACAATGGATTATAATAGGATGACGTTCTCAGAGGAGCAATAATCGCCGGTTGTTGCATAAATAAACCAGGAACAAGAAGCTAGAAGACAATAATAGAAGCAGAGATGGCCAGTGTTAACAGCAAGCACGCATGCATCCCATAAACAGTAGCAGTTCATTGGGAGACCAGTCAAGAGGACGCACGGATAGCCCACACCGCACGTGTGTGCGTGATTGCTAGATTCAGTGCAAGGGCCTTCCATTTGTCTTTTGCCCATTCATGTTCTCCATCTGATTAACCAATCCAAGTCAAGATGATGCATTTAATTATTTCTTGAGCTTGTATCTAAGATTTTAATTGCTACAAGTGTGCTTAGAGACAATATGGCCCACACAACGAGTTTTTAGGCAACAAACAAGTCTCCAACAGAGTATTTTGTTGTTTCTTGTGCTTGTATCAACAACTTACTTGTTTCTTTATTTAGTAACAAGTTCAACTTCTCTCCTGATCATCTCTTCTTCACACTTTCTAAATGCTGATGTGTTCATCTCTTAGTAATAAATGACATAGACTATTATAGATGCTCTAAGGTATCTGCATTTAGTTAGGACTCACACTCAGGAGAGCTCAATTACTATAAATGAAGTGTTTGGCCTGTGGGTTTTCAACAGTGTCCATGCTTCTGCCTTCGGTATGTCAAAGCTAGCTGGTAATGGATGCCATTCTTCCAAATGTATATTGTTATGAATATTGTGTGTATATTCATGCGGCTCAATAGGCAATATATATAGGACGTACAAAGGAGATATACCATATACAAATAAGGAAATATAAAAGAATTCATATTCTAACACCACTCCCCTCCCCCTCAAACTCATGATGAATCACACACATTGAGTTTGGAGAGAAAATACAAATGTTGTACCCTAGTCTGTGACTTCGTGAAGAAGTCAGCAATCTGTAACTCTGATAGCACAAACTGTAAAGCAAGTACTCCCTCCTGTAGTTATGAGCGAGTGTATGAAGCATCCACACCAATGTGCGTGGTGAGCTCATGCTTCACTGGATCACAGGCAATACTGATAGCACATGTAATGTCAGACAAAAGAATCGTAGGTCTCATCACAGACACTCTAAAATCTATAAGTAACCATCTCAACCAAGTAACCTCTGTTGTCACTACTGCCAAAGCTCTCAACTCAGTCTCTGCATTTGAACGAGAAACTGCAGTATGCTTCTTTGTCTTCTAGGCAATCGGAGAGAAGCCAAGAAAAACACGGTAAGCAGAAAGAGAATGACAATTAGAAGGATCACTAGCCTAGGTCGCATCGGAGTACGCCTGAAGCTGTAGCAAGGTGGAGCTAGGGAAAAACAAACAATGAGAAATAGTCCCACGCAAGTAGCGAAGAACACGAAATAGGTGACTGTAGTGAAGATAGGAGGACGAGCCATGAACTGACTCAAGATATGAACAACCTAAGCAATATCAGGACAAATGCTCACAAGGTATACCAAACTCCCAATAAGATGATGATATCGAGTAGGATCCTCAAGAAGATCACCATCAGTGGCACGAAGCTGTAGGGATATCTCCATGGGAGTCTTAGTAGTGCGAGTGTTAGTCAGACCAGACCGATCAAGAAAATCCTGGACATACATATGCTGGGAGAGGTAGTAGCCCTCAGGCATGAAAGAGACCTCAATCCTAAGGAAGTACGTAACAGAACTAAGATCAACCATCAAAAACTGCTCACTGATATGCTTCTTTACATACATGATAAATTAGGAATCATCACCAGTGATGAGCATATCATCAACGTAGGAACTGACAGTGAAACCAACAGCAGTAATCACTGAGGTAAAATACGCAAACCATGCACGGGGAGCCTGTTTGAGGCCATAAAGAGCACGACAAAGACGACAAACGTGCCCATCGGGAACAAAATACACAGGTGGTGGCTGCATGTAGACCTCCTCATGCAAAACACCATTAAGAAAGACATTCCTAATATCCAACTGAGAGATAGACCACCGGCAAACAGAAGCAACCGCAACAAAAGTGCAAACAGTGATCATATGGGCAACATGGGCAAAAGTCTCATCTTAGTCACGACTGTATTCCTGCTGAAAGCCACGAGCCACAAGGCGAGCCTTGTAGCGCTTGATAGTACCATCAGACCGGGTCTTAATCTTGTACACCTACTTAAACATGATCGAACGAGCACACACAGGTGTTGGTATAATATCCCAAGTTTCCGTACGTTGAAGGGCATCAAGCTCCTCTGCCAGAGCGAGCAGCCACTCAGAATGAGGAGTAGCCGCATGATAAGAACTTAGGCTCAGTGACAAAGAGAGCATAAGCTATCGGAGCAAATCTAAGATGATTATGAGGCCGAAGGGATGTCCGATCACGAAGGACGTAACAGGGAGCATCATCAGGAGGATCAGATGTGGGTATCGACAAGATACCAAAAGAGGAGACTGGTGAAGGATGAGGACGCATGGAATAGTGAATATCAAAGAAACGAGACGGTGGTGCTGCAGGAACAAGAAGCGGTGTTGCAGGAGGCAGCACCAGAGATGGAGGTACAGAAGGAACCACTAGAGACAGACCAGGGAAAAATTGTGATAGTGGAGAAATGGGTGAAGAGTCAGAAATAGACAACCATGAAATCGACTCAACGGTGAAAACAGGACAAGGAGATGAATCTCAATAGAAGAAAGATCGAGATCCGTCAAAGATAACGTCTCGTGAAATCCTGATCCGTCGAGTAGAAGGATCATAGTAGCGATAACCCTTATACTCAGAACTATAACCAAGAAATACAAACTCAACTAACTGAGCCAATGTTTTTTGCACCACACAACTCTGGTAGTCATGCCTAAAGTTCTTACAATAATTGCACTGAACCCCAGTTGATGCAAAAATAGGAGCAGAAACAAACACCTGAGGAGGGACTGTAGTCGAAGCTGATGAGGACATGACCCTTATGGATACAACCCTATTTGCTATGCTTGTTATTCCAATTACAAGAGCTCGTACACTTCACTTAAATTATCAGGTGACTTCGTTTTTAGGAGTGCCTTTATATTATATGAACTATATGATGCTACCTAATGATGAAAATGTACATTTGTGCAGCACCACGTCACTTTTGGTCCAAGACGAGCAAGAGTTCGAGCTGGACCCGTTTTAGAATCGAATTCAGCCTCCGAAGACAGCCCCAACTTCAAACGTGCACAACTTTCACATACGGACTCCGTTTGAGGTCTACGAGTACTTGATTGAAAGCTTATCTCGTTCTCTTTCAAACGGATCTAGCCTCACCTCCAAATTCCTTCTATACACACCACAATCATCAAAAGAAGGTACTACATCACCTATTTGGGCTGTGGGCCTTGTAATTCGGATAGAAACCCTAGGCCCATATTGTTCACGTGGTTACTGTTTATGTGTGAACAATACCACCACCCCTCCGTCTTCCTCCTATACATTGTAGTCATCACACTTATGGTTCATTGGATTTTGTTTAGTTAAAAGTTAGTTATATTGCAACTTTATGTATTGACTTGTGTCGATTAGACCAACCATAATACCACTTCAGAATCTCAATTTATCGAGTATTTCAATCGTATTTTGTAATTTTAGATTGCTTATTATCTTGTTCTTGTGTGTTCTTCGATTGCATGCAGGAATAGACCTTCGTGGTTAGGTCAACCGCGTTCTTGGCACGGTTGATAACGACTCGGAGTGTGGTTTAGCGATTGCTTGGTGTTTTGGTCGTGACCAGTTAGAAGCCTGCATCGTCAAAGTCGTTCTCCTCCAAATCGAAGTTATCATCTTATCGGAAGATCGGGACACCCATTGTCTCATCAGAAGCAGAAACTGTCGGTGTAGATGAAGAAGAAGAGGTAGCAAGCACAATAGAAGCAAATTGTGCTGCTAACACGCGACGAAGCTTCTCAGCATGAAGCGTCGAAGAGTCTCGGTGACTGGCGGTCGTGGTAAGAAGCAATTGAGCCCTAACAGGCTCAAACTCTAGACGAAGATGACAGATGAAGTCATAAAGGCGAATGCGATCATGATCAATCTTCGCACCTTATGACACTCTGGCAGAGTGGAGAAACCCACTCGCCCACTAGCGCGAGATCGGCGTGGCTCGGAAGAAGTTGTCGATCGAGGAGTCCTCCTGACAAAGCGTTTCCAACTCACACTAAAGCGAAAAAAAACTGAGCATCGCTACTCTGTTGGTATCGCTCGCGCAAGTACTCCCTGATCTAACAAGTGACATGCAGACCAACAATGTCCAGCTGGATGGAGTCATCGACACTGACCACTAGGATGGCTCGAGCACGAGCCTCATCAGCACACCAGCGCTCAAAAGCATAATTTGCATACTGAAAGGCCTCATCAGCAGCGTCAGCCTTTGCCTCCTTCTTGGCGGTCTCATCTTCTGCAGGAGGTGCAGAAGTAGCCTATTTGGGAGGAGGCTGAACCGGCGACAGTGGACAAGGTCGAGCACCAGTGACATGTCTCCAGAGGCGGAGACCATCGAGCATGACCTCCATGAGTGAAGATCACAACCTGTAGTTCGTCCCATAAAGCTTTGTTCCCAAGAATAGGATCACAATTGATGGAACGGAAGCTATCGGTAGGCACGTTGGACAACATGACGACCAAGCAACGAAGTCTAACAGACGACGCTGGATGGCGTGGTGGTTAGATCGATGTTGTTTTTGCGAGCAAGGCTCACATTAAACACAACCCGATGGCCTGTGAAGGAAAACACGAAGGGGCGCACGCTGGGGGAACTGGGGTTCCCCTACTGACGGCGACGATAGCCCAATAGCAGCGGTGCTCTGGCGACTGGCGACGGGCGGCGACCGGTCGTGCAACATCTTCAGCGGGCGACTACGACGCAGCGAGCGGCGGCGGATCGGCGGCGGCGATGGCGCGGCGGCGGCGGCGGTGACGGCGGCGGGCGTGGACGCGTCGGCCGAGCGAGTGAAGGCGGCGGTGGCGGCGAGGTGGAGAGGATGACCCACGTGCACGTCAGGCGACGGCGGCGGGCAAGCAGTGAGGTGACGGCACAGCCGACGGCGGCGGCGTGTGCGTTGGGAGGGCGGCGTGCGCGTCGGGATGGCAGCGGAAGAAGCTAGGTTAGTGTTCTAGCTCTGATAACATGTTATGAATATTGTATGTATATTCATGGGACACACATATATATATATATATATGAAGCCTTTTTCCTACTCCCGGGTGTAGTTACTCCTTATTCTGTATCTCATAACGTAGGGAGTATCTTGCGCAACCGAGAGTATGTATATGTAATATACGAGTATATAAGACCACATAAGTGGTATTCACATCTTTTCAGAGGTGGTATGTACAATTTTTTAGATATACTCCTTTTTATGTGACATACTCCTTTTTATATGCGAATATGAAGGTATTTACAAAATATGTTAAAAACTATAGACTTTCTTGTAATTTTTTCGTGTGATTCACATTGGAGTATCTTATAATTAGTATATGAGTATACCCAAAGTGATAAAGGAGTATGTCAAGTTCTTTTAAGTGGTATATCAAAAGTGGGAGTAACTACACCCAAGAGTAGAAAGTATTTTTCATATATATATATATATATATATGGACACACGTGGAGGGGCGGGGGAGGTACCTGGTTATGCCCTATAGTACTCTTGAACGCATGCCTGTGTCAGGTCTAGTGTCTCGATCTGCCCGTGCTGAAATCAAGGAGAGCCATCGCAGTCGCTGAGCGAGCATGGCGAAGGGAGCAGCAGGGGACCACCATGGCTAACATTGCTGGTGGTACACAAGGCACAACATGGCCAGGTCGTTCTCGGCCTTGTGCCTTGATGCAGCTGCTGTATGACTCATATGTTGCTAGTCTTAAGTTTTGGTTGTGGACAGAGAGAGACGTGCTTGCCGTCGCATCTGGTGTGGACTGAAGTGGAGTGGAGGCACAAGTTCAAAGCCTACCTAGCTGCTAGGAGCCTTGAAGCTAATAAATAAAGGAGTGTCTATACAACATGCGTCTAATTTTTTTTTTTGAAAATCAGTCACTTTTTAAGTCATCTCATCAGATGGGATTCAATACCCCAGAAATCAGTTCTCTTATTTAATTCATGTTGATTGACAGAGATGCATCGAGGAATGGAAATATGGAATGGTCAAGTAGAAAGAGCTAAGCCAACCAAGAGGGAAGAGAACAGCCCAAGAATGAAGCTATAGCTGCACCATGCATGCATACTGTTCTAGTCCATTGCAGAAATATATATATATATATATATATATATATAGGTCTCTTTGACTGCATTGCATTTGGCAATCTGGAATCTAATAATCTTCCGGGCTTAGCGACTCAAGAAACGCCCATGACGGCAAGAAATGCATACATTCTGCTCTACACCTGTGGCCAGCATAACTTGTTCAGGTCGGCATCTTTCTGTTGCTGCAATTATGCACTAACAAGAGGCACTTGATACAGATTCCTTTCGATGTTTCAGGCATCAGATTAAGCCGCCAACATGGAGTGGGGTAGAGTGGAGTGGAGCAAAGCTTGGTAACTCAACGATGTGATACAACACTGCTGTCTGCCGTGAGTCCCAGTTACTCTGATTAATTAATGCTAAATGTTGGACCGAAATAGCTTCTAGAGGGAGGTGAGTAGGAGTCCACTCTTTTTCACCTCCAGTATTCAACTTACTTTTCACTCCAGTAGCTATAAAAGCTATAAAGATCTAAGTCTCAATGTCACGGTGGCATACTTGAGTTGAACCCGAGAGAACCAATCCTCAACACCCTTTGTCGATCATTGATCGATTGCGATCGACCGCTAGAGAGGCGGTCGACTGTCGGTGAAAATCAGCATGACGATGGATCCACAAATTGGCCTAACTTTTTACCTAGTGATCTAAATCACTTGAGATTTCAGACATAGCTCAACAAGAAAGTCAAGAACCTATTCCAATCGAAGATCGAGATGATCATCGCCAAGGTTCCACGAATTTCTTGATTGAGAGCAAGAAGGCTCAACACCGGGGGGAAACCTAATCTTGATATAAAGGCTTTCTCGTGGGTGGAAGATGGTCCAGATGACTTTAGATCAGATCTCACAAGTACTAGATCACAGCAAGAGAATAAGGCGAAACCCCTAGAACACAAATACTCCAAAATCACCAAAGAGATAGAGAGCAAAAATAAGAGAGAACTCATCTTGAGACAGACTTGCTTGGATTTTCAAAGGGATTGAAGGTTTACGATCACTACACCATGGAGGACAAAAGCTCACTCATGAGCACCCAATCTCACAATCCATCTCTCTCAAACTCTGGCCTCCTCTATTTACTCCACTTTCCCAAATCTCATATTAGGGTTTTCAAGGATTTGTTTGCTCTCCCAATCCTCCCTCCTCGAGCCCCGCGTTGTGCTCTCATTCATCTTCCCCTCCTCCTGTTCCCCTTCCTCTCCCTCCGACCCCTCGCCTCCAACTCCGTCGCTGCCCCTCCTCCCCTCTATGCCCTCCTCATCCCTGTCGGACCCGGATTTTCTAATCCCAAATCCTCTGTGAAAGCACTGTGCTATTCCCTGGATCAGTAGATAGCACTCACAGATACATTGCTGAATCATCCATACATGGCGTGAACTAAAGTATCATTATTACAACCATCAGAGTGACATAGACCACGTCGGGTCGAGTTTTACAAAAGGGGCCGATCAAGCCAAATTAATTACATTACATAAAACCAACGTCAGCTACAGCGGAAGCAAAAGGGGTAGAGCTCATCTCTCCACAGGCAAGCGACTAGGGCGACCTGTGTACGACTGATATTAACCAAGGACCTGGATAATATCGGTTGTACGCAAGCACCTAAGAGTCAGCTAGACTGGGACGAGACCTAACTGCAGAACTAGACTACTCTTCATCAACTCCTTGCCCATTGACTTCTGGATCCTCGTAGTATGCATAGTCTCCTTCGTCAGCTTCGTCTGAAGGGTTTTGGAGAGAGCGAGGATGAGCACAACTTTCGTGCTTGCGAACCAATACACAATGCAATAATGTACATGCAAGGCTTGACAAGAATAGCTCGGGTTCTTTTATTTGCAAAGGCAATATTTTCAATTATCATAATTACAAATTCCTATCTCTCAGCAGTTTTAACTAAAAGAATTTTATTTAAAGAGAGTAATTGTGCAATATTTGATATCAGCAGAGGTTCCCTACATCGGAAACTCTACCTGATGCTTATTTTGATTGAAGCTACCTCCAATTGTTAACCGCGCTGAGTCTGAAACTCAGGAAAAATCCAATCTCAGGGCTAGGAGAGCCCAACACATTTTTCATCCTACCCACAAAGGTTTTGAAATAGAACTAACTCAAGTTAAGTTCCCATGTTCGCCTTTGACCGTAGGCACGGCTGTTTAAACAGTTTATAACTCTGCAGAGATTGTACACTTTACCCACAAGAGACAATTAACTCGTTGTCCTACACGATTCGTGTAGTCGTGTAGTCGAGAGGTTGTCACAATAACTTTACATCAAGCTGACAATTGACACCCACGTAGATCGACGTCGACGGAGCCAAATATCCGCGGAATTTATCGCCTAGTCGACGACCGCGCTCAGGGACGGCGATGGACCGGAGCGCGGCGAGGACGATATTGTTTGCTATCCTGGACCGTTCGATCAATATTGGGCGGATCAGATTGATAAGAAAGTTATGCGACTTGGAGGAACCTTTTTTGCAAGGGTCTCTTTGAAATAATGCCAACAACGGCGTCCTCCGTTCACGCCGCGGAGCCGTGCAGAGGCCGCGCCGCCGGACGAGAGCTTTGGCTCTCGTGGCGCCACCAGATGGACGACCCAGGTTTCCGCCCCCGACCTCCGCGTATAAGGCATCTCCGACGCACCGGCCTCCTGCTCCATCTTCCGCATCGTTGGCGAGCACGTCAGCCTCCCCAATTCTTGGTTTTTCGTTCATCGCCTTGGTGTTTCTTGTGCGGTGCAGGTCAGGTGTTGGCACGATTAGGTCGCGCAGGTTTTGATTCTGCCACTATTGATCGATCTGACATGGTGTGGTTGTGTAGCACTGGTTCTTAATTTACATGCTTCAGTTGGCTAAAATTCAGGCGCTACACCGGACCTGCGAGCTATTTGCTAAAATTCAGGTTTTGTTGAGAAGACACCACACAGAAGCAACCCTTGGCCATTGATTGATCATACAGATGACTGACAGATAGAGCTGCATTATATGACAATAAATCAGCAGCCATCTGAATATTTTGTTGAGATAATCCTAGCACGGTCATGTTTTTACCATCAGTTTAGCATCTTATCTTTTTTGGATTGTGTACCAAATGCGTCTGATGCATGCACGTTCATGCAGAGGTGCTCCTGATTTCTCGTTTTTGATTCCGCAATGTTTGCTTTGTTTCCTAGTTATGGGTTGGTGCATCTGTTACGGGATCACCCAGCCAAGTTTGTAAGGTTTTCTATATATAGCAATGGAGTCTCAGAAAACGCTGCGATTTGCGGCACCAATTAAGTTGTCTCTTTGAAAGTTTCAGGAGATAATACACGGGTCTTCATCGACTCCGGCTTGGTCACGCCGGCGCTGAAGACAACAATTGGTATCAGAGCGTTCCGATTCCGGGAGCACGGTCAAGCGATCGTGTAAATCGTCATGCCGCGCCATCGATCTGCTTCGCCACCAAGGCGGTCTCGCGGGGAGACGACGCCAGCACTGGGGAGCAGTGGTGGCGGCAGCGGAGCGGAGCGTGGCCTGGTCGTTCACCGGGTCACCAAGGAAGTCAGCACCAGTGGCGCATTCCCGACGCTCACGAAGACGAATTATTTTGATCGGGCGCGCGATGCGGGTAATGCCGCAAGCGCGGTCTCGTGGGTTCTTTGTGAGCGCGGCACGCGGACTTCATCGAGGACCGAATGGCGCTTGAAGTCATCGCCAAGGCGGTCCCTGCAGAGATGATAGGCGCCATCGCGAGCAAAACTTCTGCCAAGATTGCATGGGATGCAATCAGCGCCATGCACGTCGGCGTGGAACGTGTTCGCAAGGCGAAGGCGAATACTCTCCGGCGGGAATTCGACCACCTAAAATTCCGCGACGGAGAGACGGTCGACGAGTTTGGTGTCCGCATCAACCGGATTGCTCACCAACTCGCAATACTCAACGACAACTGTTCGGAGGAGGAGATTGTCCGAAAATTTCTTCAGGCACTTCCTCCAAGGTATGAGCAGATTGCCCTGGCAATTGAGACTCTCCTCGACCTGAGTGAGATTTCAGTTGAAGAGCTCATCGGGCGACTAAAGTCGGCGGAGGAGCGGCATGAACTTAGCGGTGGATCCGGCTCCATCGCTAAGTTAAACCTCACCGAAGAAGAGCTCGTCGCGCGTGTGGCATCAAAAATGCAGATCACTGGCGAAGGACCCTCAGGCAAAGGTAAAGGTTCGTCATCGAACCAGAAGCCAGGGCGGGGCTACGGGCGCAGCAAGGAAGCTGGAGCGCGCGGTGGTTTCAGGCCGTCCAAGGCCTCAGGTGGCACCGGTACTGGGGCAAATACGATCGGCAACGACTGCGGCCGAGCATCTTTGCGGCAAGACAGGGCACTGGGCCCGCGAATGCCAGAAAAAGAAAAGGGATGAGGCGGCCCACACAGCCCACGCGGAGGAGACCGAGACTACCTTACTGATGGTGTCGGCAACAGTCAACCGCACTTTCCCCATTTCTTCTTCACCACGTGCATCGGATTCACTGGCGGACTCATCCACAATCCACCTTGAGGAGGACAAGCTCTACGTCCAGCTCGGTGGAAAGGGGGACGGCGACCATACCAGATGGATCCTCGATACTGGAGCTACCAATCACATGACGGGAGTGAAGGCTGCCTTCGCCGAGCTCGACACTGGAATCCGCGGCTCCGTCCGGTTCGGAGATGGCTCCGTTGTCGGAATAGAGGGGCGCGGAGCGGTCCTCGTCACCTGCAAGACCGGCGAGCACCAAGAGCTAGGGGGAGTCTACCATATCCCCAAGCTCACCGCCAACATCATCAGTCTCGGGCAATTGGACGAGGCTGGCTTCAAAATCCAGATCGAAGACGGGATCCTCAAAATCTGGGATCAACGGAGGAGGTTGCTGGCAAAGGTTCATCGCTCGCCGAATCGACTCTACGTGCTCGAGCTCGACATCGGGAAGCCAGTGTGTCTCGCCGCACGGAGCACCGAAGAAGCCTGGCGATGGCACGCGAGGTATGGCCATCTTGGTTTCCAAGGGCTGAAGCAACTCGCCAAGGAGCAGTGGGTACGGGGGCTCCCGCAGATCGAACATGTCGATCAGATCTGCGAGAGTTGTCTCGTTGGCAAACAAAGGAGGCGATCCTTCCCGGCGGCAAGCACATTTCGAGCTTCGAATCTTCTGGAATTGGTCCACGCCGATCTATGTGGGCCTATTACCCCGAAGACCCCCGGCGGCAAGCAGCTGTTTCTCCTTGTTGTCGATGACAAGAGCCGATATATGTGGCTCGTTTTGCTGGCTTCGAAGGACGAAGCTGCTGCAGCAATCGTGCGACTCCAAGTGCGTCTGGAGGTGGAGGCCGGGAGGAAACTGGAGACACTCCGCACCGACCGTGGCGGAGAGTTCACTGCCCACGCCTTCGGCGAATACTGTGCTGAGCAGGGGATTCAACGCCACCTCACCGCACCGTACACGCCCCAGCAAAATGGCGTAGTAGAGCGACGCAATCAGACAGTGCTCGGCATGGCAAGGAGCATACTGAAGGCGATGAAGATGCCCGGCTGGTTTTGGGGGGAGGCTGCCACAACGGCCGTCTTCATCTTGAACAGAGCACCGACAAGGAGTGTCAAAGGTATGACACCGTTCGAAGCTTGGTTCGGGCGCAAGCCGCCAGTCCATTATCTTCGGACGTTTGGCTGCATCGCGCACGTGAAGCGCACTGGGGGTCATCAGCGCAAACTTGAAGACCGGAGTACGCCGATGGTCTTCATCGGGTACGAGCCGGGTTCCAAGGCGTATCGCTTCTACAATCCAAGCACCGAGCGCGTGGTGGTTTCGCGTGATGCGGTGTTCGACGAAACAAGAGCTTGGGATTGGAGCAAGCACGGCGAAGACCCTGGCGCGATGAATTCAGAGCCTTTTCATGTCGGCCAGATGACAGTCACTGTACACCAAGACACGGCAGTACAGGACGTGGGGTACGACAACACGCCCGGGAGCGAGGCGACGACAACATCTGCAACGCCTGGAGCTGCATCGACCACGCCGTCAGAACTTCACACGCCTCGGTCAGCCTTGATTCCCGCAGGGCAGATCGAGTTCGTCTCTCCGCCGAGTGGGGACTTGGACCTCGACGGCGACCACGACGACGACGTGCCGCTCCGATTCAGGACGATGGAAAATGTGCTTGGGCCAATTACTCCACCAGGACTGGTCGAGCGCGACACGGGGGAAGACTTGCTGCTCTCTGTTGGTGAAGAACCGAACACTTTTGAGGAGGCACGCGGAGAAGAGTGCTGGCGCAAGGCGATGTTGGAGGAAATGTTTTCAATCGAGCAGAACGGCACCTGGTTCCTCACCGACCTCCCACCAGGCCATCGCCCGATAGGCTTGAAATGGGTTTTTAAGCTGAAGCGCGACCAAGGCGGTGCCATCGTCAAGTATAAAGCCCGCCTGGTCGCAAAGGGCTACATCCAGCAGGCTGGGATAGACTTCGATGAGGTGTTCGCGCCCGTGGCAAGGATGGAGTCTGTGCGCATGCTACTTGCTGTGGCAGCATATGAGAACTGGCTTGTACACCATATGGATGTCAAATCCGCTTTTCTCAACGGCGAGCTTGGCGAGGAAGTCTACGTCCGACAACCACCGGGGTTTGTCGCAGCTGGGCACGAAGGGAAGGTGTTGCGGCTCAAGAAAGCTCAGACGGCTCGCAGGTAGCACGCCGCGTGGAACATGAAGCTTGATAGCAGTCTGCGTGAGCTTGGCTTTATCAGGTGCGTCAGTGAGCATGGTCTTTACACCCGGGGTTTGGGAGCATCACGGGTGGTAGTAGGTGTCTATGTAGACGACCTCATTATCACCGCTCATGTGCGAAGGAGGTGGATGCATTCAAAGGGAGATGTCTTTGCGTCTCTTCCGCATGAGCGATCCGGGTCTCTCTCCTACTACCTTGGGATAGAAGTCAAGCGAACAAGGAAGGCGAACGCTACCAGTCAAAAGACACGCACGAAGTTGCTGGACAAGGCGGGGTTAGGAGAATGCAACCCGAGCCAAACACCCATGGAAGCACGGTTGAAACTGAAGAAAGACAGTGCAGCAGTAGAGGTTGATGCAACCATGTACCGCAGTCTGGTCGGGAGCTTAAGGTATCTGGTACATACTCGACCCGATATCTCGTTCGCTGTTGGATTTGTGAGCAGGTTCATGGAGAACCCCAAGCAAGATCATCTGACAGCCGTGAAGCATCTCCTGCGGTACATCTCTGGCACCATTCAGTATGGAATTGTCTATACCAAGCGAGAGAACAAGGAATTTTATCTCGTGGGCTACAGCGACAGTGATTTCGGGGGAGACATCGATGACAGGAAGAGTACCACTGGTGTCATCTATTTTCTCAACGACATGCCAATCTCATGGCAGTCTCAGAAGCAACGGGTGGTGGCGCTCTCTTCTTGTGAGGCAGAATATATCTCAGGCGCAGCAGCAGCATGCCAAGGGGTGTGGCTCGCTCGGCTGCTAAATGATGTCACCGGATCAGTCCCACAGCCGCCAAGTTTGAGGATGGACAACATGTCCGCTATTGCACTGAGTAAGAACCCTGTTCTCCACGATAGAAGTAAGCACATTGACACGAAATTCCACTATATTCGTCAATGCGTGGATGACGGGAAGATCAAGCTGGACTACACAAGCACTCAAGAACAGCTTGCTGACGTCCTAACAAAGTCGCTCGGACGCGTCAAGTTCCAGGAGCTTCGCGAGAAGATCGGCGTTGTCAAACTCAAGTGAACCGTGCAAGGCTTAGGGGGAGAAATGTTGAGATAATCCTAGCACGGTCATGTTTTTACCATCAGTTTAGCATCTTATCTTTTTTGGATTGTGTACCAAATGCGTCTGATGCATGCACGCTCATGCAGAGGTGCTCTGATTTCTCGTTTTGATTCCGCAATGTTTGCTTTGTTTCCTAGTTATGGGTTGGTGCATCTGTTACGGGATCACCCAGCCAAGTTTGTAAGGTTTTCTATATATAGCAATGGAGTCTCAGAAAACGCTGCGATTTGCGGCACCAATTAAGTTGTCTCTTTGAAAGTTTCAGGAGATAATACACGGGTCTTCATCGACTCCGGCTTGGTCACGCCGGCGCTGAAGACAACATATTTGGCAGACAAGCGTGGAGTGTTTCCCATTTATTCATCATGGTTACTAGCACACCATATGTACATTTGTTCACACGTCGTTCTGATGCAAACATCCCCCGACACCCGTACGATATGAGAACAGAACAGCTCAGGTTTATACCAAGCTTACATACATAAGTACATCGACATAAACTAATGTACATAGATAGATAGATAGATAGATAGATAGATCAAGCACACTGAGACAGCACAATATACAGAAATAGGGCGGTGTAGTACTAGTGATGGTCGGAGTGCTTCTTCCTCTGAAAGAGGCCATCAGGGCCTGCAACAAAACACAGCAACATGACAAGGGTTATGCAATTCGGTAAGGTGCTGCTACAGTCGATTCTGTAAGAAGGTCGTTAGGTACTTGAGTACTTGTTAAGCTCGTTATGAGTTCATCAAGCATTCAAGGTACCACCTTGTGGTTATGGTTTTATGATGATGACAAGCAAGACAAAACCAAGTGTAAAATAATAGATAGTGTTCAGTTTAGGCAGAAGAGGGGTTGCAGCCTTGCAGGACACAAGTCACAGAAGTGACAGAAGTGACGCGTCGAAACCTGAAACCATATGAGGTGCAGATTGCGGAAGCAGAACAATAACCCGTCGAACATCTTCCGATTGGAATGGCGAATCTAAGTGAGGAAATTCATGACTTTGTTGATACACCTGCTTCGCTAAATTATGAGGAGTGAGCAAAGGGGCTGACAGAACTGCAGGAAGAAGTTCCATCTGGCCAGGGGCATGCATGCATGCGCACATTCTCACCGAAGAACATAGGGAGTGAGTGGATCCTGTCTCAGAAAAGAAAACTAGTAAAATTCATGGGCTTGCTTAAAAGCGCCGGACAAGTCACTACTAGCCAGGCCCAAAAAGGTGCGGTTTAGATTACGAGGTCCCTCGATTCACTGGCCCATTAAAAACCCATTAAGGTCCCGGAAACCCTAGAGTAGAGTGTGTTAGACTTAGACCCCCTCTCCCTCTCCCTTTATATCGCCGCCGCCGCCGCCGCCGATTCCATCCCTCTCCATCACAACGCCAACACAAGGCCGAAGGTGAGGTCCCTTGATTCTTGCAGCTTCTCCTCCTCCTCCTTCCCAACTGCTGGTGATATTTTGCTTTTCTCCGTTCGTGTGTTTATTACTGTTATCGATGAACCTCACCCCATGAGATGGATGGATGGATCGTTAGGGATCTGGAAGCATGCATGCACATATCGAAGGCTTTTTAGGCGTCATTATCGAAAGGCCTATTGAGCTCAAATCTTGTGCGAAATCATACTATGGTCGTCCCCACATCGAATGATCTCTAGCAGCGCTACCGTGGAGGTCATGTTAGGACGATGAACACACACTTAAACGGCACTCCTCGAGTGTGTGTGTGTGTGTGTTTTCCTTTGCGATTTTTTTTTGTTTTGATGCGTACATTGCATGACACATCTGAAGGCAGCCAACATAGCCAAATCTTGGTAGTATGGAACATGTTTCTTTCATATATGCAAGCCTTGAAGAAACTGCGTCTTCAGATGTAGTGTTTGACAAATCTTGGAAATATATATTGTTGCCTCGAGTGCAGAGAGAACAATGGCCAAGAACCCCAAGGTCTTCTTCGACATCCTGATCGGCAAGGCGCGGGCCGGTCGCGTCGTGATGGAGCTGTTCGCGGACACGACCCCGAAGACGGCGGAGAACTTCCGGTGCCTGTGCACCGGCGAAAAGGGGCTGGGCGCGTTGGGCAAGCCGCTGCACTACAAGGGGTCGGCCTTCCACCGCATCATCCCCAACTTCATGTGCCAGGGCGGCGACTTCACCCGCGGCAACGGCACCGGCGGCGAGTCCATCTACGGCGCCAAGTTCGCCGACGAGAACTTGAAGCTGCGCCACACCGGCCCCGGCGTGCTGTCCATGGCCAACGCGGGGCCCAACACCAACGGCTCCCAGTTCTTCGTCTGCACCACGCGCACGCCCTGGCTGGACGGCAAGCACGTCGTCTTCGGCAAGGTGGTGGACGGCTACGGCGTCGTGCAGAAGATGGAGGCGGTGGGATCCGAGAGCGGCACCACGGCGGAGCGCGTCGTCATCGAGGACTGCGGCCAGCTCGCCGAGGACGAGCAGTGAGCAGCAGAGTCGTCGGGATTGATATATGATGGTGAGCTAGCTTCAAATACAAGTCAAGTCAACATAACAGATTCAAGCTAGCCCAGTGTGGAAGTGGAACCTTGGAAACTAGTTCAAATCGAACTCAAGCGACCAGGCAATCCAGTTCATTCCATGTGCATGGATGGATGGATGGATGGAAGACCTTGGCCTTTCTTTTCCCTTTTGAGGGAAGAAAAACAAGTGATATTGATCCCAGCTTTACATGTCAATCATCTTGGAAAGAGAAACTGGCAAAATTAAATCCCTCCAGAAGGCAATTGAACTTAGCAGAAGTAGCTGACACTGTTACAATTTTGGCATAATCAGCAAGTTTGCGCGCCACATCTTGAATTGACGCAACAATGAGTGTGTTTAACATTTTGTCGCTTATACTTCACAGCTCATCATGTAAATGAAGACTGTAGAAGCATGCCAAGATGATGTTTAGTTTTAAATCATTCAGAGGGGGGAAAGGAGCTATGCATAGGTAGGTGAATCACCGTAGTAAGAACAATCAGCAGGTTTTTCCTATAAAAGCTACCGGAACAAAAGTTCCTGTCATTTACTTGCATTCCAAACTCAATACTAACCAATCTGTTTCGAGTATTTCATTTCGCAATCTTGCCAGTGAAGCTGCACTTAACCTAGGAATTATATCATCCTGCAAGAAGGGAGAAAAAGAAAACCCCAATTACAAAGTCCACACAGGGAAGACACCATGAACAGGATTTCCACCCCCAACAAAAGGAAAGGCCTAACCTGCAGTACAACAGTAGAGACATAGGTCGCACAACCTCAGCAATTTCTCTTGATACACCAGGTGGGGTTCCAAATCCAACAGCTGATATAATGTCAGGGCTAAACCCGAGCTCCTCCTTCGATTTCTTCCTTAGCATTATAGAAAGCAACGCGGCTGAAGCTCCTCCAGAGGAGTGCCCTACCAAACCGCGACTTGTAGTCCTGCTTTGAACAAAAGTAAATAAGCAGAGGGCAGGAAAAACAAAAATGATGCCTACAACTGTACAACTAGGACATTGAAAATACACACTCCACTTAGTATAGCTTTCCCAACTCATGGCGAAGGTACCAAAGAGCGGCCTCATATGTTCCAAAGTGTGTCGAGAAACCTTTAGGTGATACCGTCTTATGGCTTAGAGCAATCAAATCGGTAACAGGATCATAAACCGTACGAGTTCCAACGCAATATCCAGGTCTCAAAATACTAGTCTCTTTCACGAACTTTAAAACATTCCTCTTCCGAAGCATGCTATACCGTGCAAGCCCAGTTGCATTGCCCTTATAGCAACCTCTTGCGAGTTGAAGGTGATAAATCAGTTCTTGAACCTAGAAAAAGGAAAGGAGATGAATCCCTATTAGAAGTGCATACTAGTGCATGCTCCTTTGAGGAACATAAACAATCTAAAGGGTCTGAAACTCTAGACATCATCGCCAGCCAGTAGACTGAATCGAACTAATTCTGCTCTTCTTTGCGAAAATAACCGTTAAGATAATCCCTGTTGATTACCGCCTAGTAATACCTAGACATTTCGAAAACTACATTATGAAGAGAAGTTTGCAGGGCGTACCTTCTTATCGGGGGATATCTCAACACCCTTGAAGGCTTCAGTATTCTTCGCAGAAGCTTGGCTGAGGTAAATGAGGTAGAGACCAATGGTAAGATCACTGATTCTCCTGTCCTTTATGCTTACCTTACTCCGCTGGAGACCACTTATGATCCCGCTAAAATTTCGGGTGATGTTGTCCCCTCCACCAGTGGCTGCGTTCAGATAGTACAATTTTAGCCGCCCTAATGCATTGGTAGTAGAAAGAAATAAGATAATGGTGTGCTTCGGGTGACACAGTTATGTATGGGTCCTCTTCTGATTGAAAAGCACCCTGGTTTCTCAGTTATGACTAACTCTATCAGAACAATTCTTTTACTTCCCACGCCACGAGTGTAAACTTCTGTTAGCAATTTGCTGATTCTTGTGCCACACAGCAGTTACTTGGGGGGTAAATAACAAGTGACGGTTTCTCTAGAAAAGATTAAGCTTTGGGGGGGAAAAAATCTTTACTAGTCCTAAACCCTGCGCTGCATGAAGTGGAAGCTTTGGGGTAAGATACTTTGCAAACGGCTTGGTTATCAACACCTCCTTTTGTGTGCGAAACCAAAATGCCGAGACATGCAGGTATTGTAGTGCATGAAATATGAAAGAGTAGTAGTTGAAGCAGAGGAGAGGAGAGGAGACGAACAAGTGAGTGAAAGGCTTCCAATACATCTCATTCTCCTCTCCACTCCACTTGGTAGTGCTTCCTTCGTGTGGGTCTCTGGGTGGTGATCGATTCGGATTCGATGGTAGGTGGGTGCCAAACCAAACTAAACTAGCTAAAGCGGCAGTAGTCGAGTGACAAGACAACCAGACCACCACCACCATCGTCTTCCTTCCCCTGACGCTCGGCTTGGCCTAGTCAGCAGAGCAGATCCATCTCATTCTCATCTCGCCAAGGGAAGGGAACTGAAGGGCAAGCAGAGGGGGGAGAGAGACAGACAGACACACCATCCCAAGTCCCAACCAAGCAGCAGCATACATGGCGTCGACCCCAGCAGCAGCGGCACAGGTGCGCTTGCTCGACCAGATCCGCGTCTCTCCGGCGCCGCTGCCGCCCTCCCATGCCGCCCTCCCCATCACCTTCTTCGACGCCGCCTGGCTCTTCACCGGCCCCGTCGAGCGCCTCTTCTTCTTCCGCCACCCCGATCCGGCCTCCTCCCTCCCCCTCCTCCGCTCCTCCCTCCCCCTCGCGCTCCACCGCTTCTACCCGCTCGCCGGCACCCTCAGGCCTGATTCTGACGCGCACTTCCTCTACTCCTACTCCCACGGCGACGCCCTCGCCTTCCTCCTCGCCGAGTCCGACTGCCCGGACGATTTCGAACACCTCGTCGCCAGGTCCCCAAGGGACCTGCGCAAGATGCGCCCGCTCGTGCCGCAGCTGCCGCCGCCGGGGAACGACGGAGCCTTCGCGCTCGCCGCCGTGCAGGCCACCGTCTTCCCGGGCCGCGGCCTCTGCCTCGGCGTCTCCGTCCACCACGCCGCCTGCGATGATGCCTCCGCCACGCACTTCGTGCGGACGTGGGCCGCCGCCTGCCGCCTCGGCGGCCTGGATGATCCCCAGGCCGCGCCGCCGCCGCCGGTGCTCGACCGGTCCCTCGTCGCCGACCCCGACGACCTGCGCGGCAAGACGCTCGCGGGGATGAGGCGCCTCGCGTCCAGCTCGTCTCCCCTCCGCCGCCACCGCAGAGAGGCCGGCTCCGGTGATCGCGTCCTTCTTGCTCACGCGCGATCAGATCGACCGAATCAAGGACGCGCACGCGGCAGCGACCCCAGGGGCGCACCTGTCGGCGTTCGTGGCGTCCTCCGCCTTGGCGTGGGTGTGCCTCCTCCGGTCCCGATCCGTGGGCGTGGAAGGAGCGGAGCGCAGCCACATGCTCTTCTCCGCGGATTGCCGGTCGAGGCTGACGCCGCCGCTGCCCGCGGAGTACTTCGGCAACTGCGTGAGGCCGTGCTTCGTGCACGCGGAGCTGTCGGGCAAAGAAGGGGCCGTGGCGGCGGCGGCGGTGGCCATCGGTAGGGCGATACGGGAGATGGAGCGAGGCGTGCTCGAGGGCGCGGAGGGGTGGCTGGGGAAGGTCCTGTCGGTGCTGCCGGAGCGGCCCATGTCGGTGGGTGGGTCGCCGCGGTACGGCGTGTACGACACGGACTTCGGGTGGGGGAGGCCTGCCAGGGTGGAGATGGTGTCCATCGAGAAGACGCCCGGGACGGTGTCGCTGGCGGAGAGCCCCGAGGGGGACGGCGGCATCGAGGTCGGGGTGGTGCTGCCGCAGGAGGCCATGGAAGCTTTCGCGTCTTGCTTTGCCGACGATCTCTCTCAACTCTGAAAGCAATAATATCTGACTACTGACTGCCACTTGATTGTCGTCGGAGTCGGAGATGGTGCTCGCTTCTTCCTCTCTTTATTATTATTATTTATTTATTTCTTGGCGTGCTCAGCTCAGCTGTGACCTGTGAATAACGTACTGGAGAGTAGCTCTCTCTCTATTATGGAAAATTCGATCATATACCTTCCTTTAGATGGAAATTCAGGATTTACCCAACTGGGCCATATGTCATTGACCTATGGTGACTCCACATGTCATTGAGGTGGGAGGGTAAATCCTGAAATCCTGAAATTCAGAGAGGGTATATGATCCGATGCCCCCTCTATTATTACTATTTTGGTGTGATGATTTACTCCTGTTTACGTTACTATTTTGTCGAGACGATAGGACGTACGTGGGGCAGAGCAAGATGGACTCGATTTTCTATTTTCCTTTTGGGTGGTGCTACTGCTAGATGGTCGTTGGTGACTCGATGAGTGATGATGCATTACTTGAGTCACCACGCACGCACGCAGGCAGGCCAGTTTGATCAACCTCGGTCGGTGTTGACCTTCCTTACTGCTACGACGACATGGTCTAAATCGAACGCTTCTTCTTCTCCGGAACGACCAGCAAACAAGTTACCCAAGCGATCCATCGAGCCAGCTGCCGCTTTTCTTACTATAATATTGCTATACCTACCTACAATGTACATATATCTTATGCATTGTACACGGCTCCACGCATACAGTGCAGTAGCACTAGGCACTAGCTACTAGTATGTGCATGTCAAGTACACATCGTGGCCCAGCCCACGCACTACAAACAATTAAAGGCCATCTCGATCTTTTCTATGACTCTTTTTCTAATATATATATATATATATATTCTCGACTCATCCTCAACATAAATACGATGTATGCATGGTATATATCAACACTTAATTATCTGTGTTAGTGATTGAAGACGCGACAAAGAAGGAAGATAATCAAGAACAAGAGATCCCGATTTAACGTGAAAAACCCAACTCGAGGAGGAGGAGAAAAAACAAGGGCGCACAGAGACCACCGGCCCTACGCTCCCGCAATTAAACCTTCCGTCCATCGGTATCGATCATCGTAATTTGAATCACAAAGCGACAATCTTCCAATAATGCGTTCTAATCTATGTTATCTGTGTTTACAAGATGAAACAGGTGTTTCACACAACCTTCCCTCCAGCAACTAATTAACTACTATAGATGTACTTTGCCATGCCATTCTGTGGCTTGAATTGTACTAGTGTATATGCACGTACGTACGTAGTTAATTATTTAGAAATCCCTACGTATTTCTAGCAAGTAAAATGGGAGATTTTCTTCAGAATTATATATCGTACGACGTACGTAATATTTAATTTATGAGCTAATAATCCTCATTTTATTATTCCATAATCATAGAATATGACGTCACATGGCATACCCCTTAATATTATAAGGGAAGAGCAAGTCAGGTAGTCGTAAGTTCTTCTACGACTACTCCCTAGTCGTAAGCATTTCTACGACTATAGTGTAATCGTAAGTCCTGCTACGATTACGTCCGATCGTAAGTCTTTCTACGATCAGTGCCTAATCGTAAACTTTTCTACGACTACCCCTCTTGTCGTAAATTCTGCTATGACCAGCTTTGCTACGACTTCCTCACGACTAACTGGGTCCACTCGTCAGAAGACCCGTTTAATGGTGAGAATCCAAGCAGTCAAAATACGTAGTTATGCCTAAAATAACTACAGATGATTTCCCACTATCTCTTATTGATAACCGTTGAACAGCGTACGGGGGTTACTACTCCGGTAATTACTCTCATTATTACGCAATAAGGAGTCTAATTAGCCTGGAACGACAACTGTCCCAACAGTATGGTATAAATAGGTGTCTTTTAGAGATAGAGAGGGGAGGCTTTTTGGAAAAGACAGTTAGTAAGACCCTTTGTTGATTGTAATCGAGACACCCAATACAAGATACACAATAGTATGGTTATTATTCTCATCTGAGAAGGCCCAAACCTGTATAAAAATCCCCGTGTCTCTCTCGTGTGCGTGATCAATTGTGGAGACCTCCCGAATCAAACAATCTTTACGTAAGATTGGTCCTAAAACACCGACAGTTAGAGAACAATATACAAATCAAGTGATCTATCTCTCTCTAGATAGAGAACAATATACAAATCAAGTGATCTCTCTCTCTCTAGATGGAGAACAATATATAAATCAGGTGATCTCTCTCTCTCTCTATTGGCTTAATTGTTTCTCCGCAGATGGGTGGAAATAATGCGCGCGCGCGGCAGCCTGCATGCACGCACGTACGTACGCGGCAAATTCGTCGAAGTTTCTTGCGGCATCGATGGCACATGCAGCCGGAAGCGAAGCAGATTCTCGATTCTTCTGCTAAGCTTGCCTGCAAGCATGCATGCATGCACCACCCATTCGGCCGGCCGGCGGCGAATTCATCGTGCCGGCTTACCATAGCTAGCATGCAACTTCCAGGATCCGTACGTAACCTAAAGAAGATGGCATTCGTGCTCATTTTGGTCGTGCATTCGCGCTAACTAAGTGGATCGAATTAACACAGAGAGCAATTGAGCAAATGATCAGTTTGATTATTGTCTGCAAATCACGCACGCACACACACTAGTAACTCAACTAGCTGGTCGATGAGATCCTCAGATTAGCAAATTAAGTATCCTCCTCAGAGCACGTACGTACCGTACCTGCTGGCTGCTGCTAGTACATATACATTATACATATAACATATACATGCGTCGTCGCACGCAACTGCAATGCATGCATGCGTATATGTGCATGTCTGCATTCCGGCATGCATGCACATATATATACATGATACGCAAGGAATTAAGCTACTTCTTCTTGCGGGATTTGTTCTTGTCGTCGTCGTCGTCGTCGTCTTGGGTCCCGAGCATCTCCTGCAGCACCTCGTCGTCAAGGTACTCGAACTCGAAGACCTGCCTGCCCTGCTGTCCCTGCGGCTGCGTGGAGGAGGAGGAGCCGGAGCCTTGTTGCTGGTAGATGTGTGCTTCGTCGGGGAAGTTGAGCACGGCGTTCTTGCCGCGCATGGAGTATGCTGCGCGGTCGTACGCCCTCGCGGCCTCCTCGGCGGTGTCGAAGGTGCCCAGCCAGACGCGGACGCCGTGGCGGTTGGAGTCGCGGATCTCGGCGGCGAACTTGCCCCACGGGCGGCGGCGCACGCCGCGGTACTTGGTGTGGTCGCCTCCGGATCCTCCTCCTCCTCCCGACGGCTCCACCTCCATGTATATATATATATATATGTATGGAGTAACTAATTAACTAAGCAAGCGATCGAGGTAGCTGATGATCGGATCTCGATATCTAATCAATGGATCGAGCGAGTACTTGCGAGCTCGCTAAGTAATGAGCATGCAGTTGAAGCAAATGGTGGTCCAGTTAAGCGAGTATCTTACTAGCTTGCGAGCAGTGGTGGCTGCAGCAAATTGGGATTGGGATGTTAAGAATGGATGGATGGAGAGGAGAATGATGGAATTGAGGGGAGAAGAGCAAGGCGCGGGGGGGGGGCTTAAAAAGGGAGGGAAATTAAGATGAATGACTCCATATACTAGTAAGCAGTGAGCAGAGCACGCACAGAAAAAGAAAAAGAAAAAGAAAAAGAGGGTGGGAAAGGGATATGTGGGGTGGGCCCGGCACGTGCGGAATCCTCCGTGTCTTTTCTGTTTCCCTTATACTATGTTGACTATTCTACGGCCGGGGAAGGAATCCATATGGAGTACATGACATGCTAGCGTAAAGGCAGACGTTTCATCGCAGGCAGGCAGGCAGCGTCCATTCCATCCTATGTGTCCATCGGATTGGTTGTCCGCTTTAACTAATTGAGATTGTCTATTCATAAGTTGTTTAAATTTTTTTTAAGTTTAAGTTATTTGTTATAGCCATTGGATCAATATCCAATCATATGACATTCATTAGATCAATATTCAATCATATGAAACTTAAGAAAATTTCAGGCAACTTAAAATGAATACTATATAGAACAAGGAAGAAACTACACCTTAGTTTTTTACCTATAAAGTTTGCCAGTAATAATTAGTATTAACTTACTTTGACATCGTGTGTGTATATATATATATATATATAACGCTCGTTTCGTACTCTCAGAGTACATACTCATTTCCAATATACTACTTAAACGAATATATTATACCTCTTTATCACTTTCAGTATACTTAAATACCAATTATAAGATACTTGATGTGACTTGGTTGAAAAGTTTTCATTGGAGCTCCTTATTTTTGCTATATACCATTTTTCATATATAAAGAAGAATATAGACAGATTTTTGTATAAAAAGTGGACTTTAATAAAAAAAAAAGTTTATGGAACTCACTTTGGAGCATCTTATAATTATTATTAGAGTACGCTCAAATAGAAAATGAGGTATTATAACATCCCAAAGTGTTGTTACCAAAATAAAATAAAATAAAGTTAATGTTTTATTGGAATTTCTGAAAAATTGGAAAGAGTTCTATTGCTTTAATTGAATCTTTGAAATTTTGAAAGTCAAAATTTAAAAGTTATTTGAAGTTCTTGAAGTTTTGTTTTATTTAATCTGAAAAATAAAAATTTACTTAATTTCTAAGATTTTCGAGTTTTTAAAAGCTTTTCCTAAATATTTTAAAGTCAAAACAAATTTATTTGCAAAATTAAAAGCCAAAATAAAGTTGGAAATAATTTTATTAAGTCCAAAATAACTCGGGAATTTCTGTGAATTTTCTCATAATTTTTTGATTTATTTTGCTATTTTCTAAAGCATAATTGAATTACTTGGATTATTTAATTAACAAAATCATTTAAATTCCGCGAAAATCAAATGGGCCGAATTCTTCCCGCCGCCCATTCCCTCGCGCCGCCCGCTTGGCCCACCCGCGCTCTCTCTCTCCTCCGCACTCCGATCCCACCCGCCACCACATCCTCGCCTCTTCTCTCACCGACGCGTTTTCACATTTGTTTATGTGTGAGCTAGCCACCGATCATGGGACTAGTTGATTATGCACAAAAGATCCGGGATGTTAATTTGAGTCTTCTGACTATCTTGTAATCAACTCTGTTGTTATTAATAAATTTTAGCGTTTATGGTTGTGTTATCACATTTATTTACTGTGTGAGCTAGCCACTGATCATGGGACTAGTTCAGTTATGCACAGAAGATCTGAGATGTTACTCCTAGGTCCGACGGTATCATTATACAATTTAAGTGGTATATGAGTATAGCGATACCATACTATTATATATATATATATATATATATATATATATATATATATATATATATATATATATATATATCGATGATAAAAACACATGGTTCCGATCGAACTTACTGGAATGTAACGTGAAAACGCTATTAAATGAAGACTATATATTGCTATGAATATAATGGGTGTTTGTACGAGAATACAATATGATCATGGAATATTTACTAATTTGATTTCGTTTTCATTTTCAGCTGGACCGGAATACACTGGTAGCGTACCTACGTCGGGGCTTGCATCACAATACATTCGTGTTGTTTGTTTGTTTTTCTCTCTCTCTCTCTCTCTTTACGATGCATGCATCAGGATTGCCTTGCATCGCGCGATTAGTGGTGGACCCACCTGTCTGCATGTTGAATTGAATTTCGATACTAGAGTTGGTCGCGCTGACTATGGTTTGACCGGCAGGCCAGAGAGAAAGAGAGAGAGAGAGAGAGAGAGAGAGAGAGAGGGACGACGCGGTCAACGCCACCTTCCCCACAGGATTCGCGCGCAAAGGCTCGCTTGCATCCGGCCGGGGTCCAGGTGTTTGCGGTTCCCCATCAGACCGCAAACGACAACTGCCCCTTCTTCTCTGGTTTGCGGTAGTAGCTAGCCGGACCGGTAGTAGGCCAGAGTAAGCAGCTACCTAGCAGCTTCTTCAAGTCACCCACTAGCTACATCTTATTAACCTCCACATCAACAATGATAGTAGCCCTTGATTTGCGTGTTACTCAGGCAGGATACACCTTAATTTCTTTCCTTTCTTAATTTCATGGGACTCTCCTTTACATACAGCTTAGGCAGAACAACCCTCTGCATCCAAGAACAAATATATAATTCATGAATGCATGATGCCGGATGCAATGTTTTCCGAATGAAAGAAAGAAACCATGTATATATATATATATATGACCAGACCAGCACATCATATTCACGATCGTATCCCGTCCCTTTCTACCGAGGCTCGTCTTTCCATCATTTCTTCATCATACAGTCCTACATGCATTTCACCCGTCTCTTTCGTTTTCACTACCTACCCATCGAATCTCAATCTCCAGTTAATTAGCTGGCAAATTCACTGATTCTGCTTACTTTCTGTGGAACTTGCTCTGTTTAGCTTCTTGTACGCGATCCTGCTGCATATGTTAAAGTCAATTAATCATCAACTAACGTAAATATACGGGGATCACCTTGGAGTTGTGGTGTATTGACTTTACCCACCAGTGATTAAATCCCGATGACCACCTTTACGCGCATACGCATGTGTACCTCAGCAGTATCTTTGAGAGGTTACGGATTTATCTCCGGACTTTCGTATTACTTACACTGGTACCAGCACGTAGTAAAGCTACTTGTGTCAGTGATCAGTGGAGTACTGGTGAGGTACACTGGTATATATATAGCGCATGTGTCTTAAATTAATTAAGAAATCAGCAAAACGTACAAAAAAAATTGTCACACAGAGCATCATCCAGCATGGTTCCAGATCTACACTACTAGCAATTGATAAAAGTGAGAGTGACAAGGAGTTGTTTGCCTCTGAAGATGATTTTCTTGTTTCTGATGAGCCTAAGACCGAAGTGTCTCGTGGTGATATTGTGCTTGACAATGATTCAGAGTAACTGATTCTCTCGTGGTTGTGGTTTACTTTGTATATTTAAATTTCGAATTTAATTCTTTTGGTGGTCGTCTCGCCAATGTGTTAAGTTAATCTAGTCTATATGACAATGCATATTTTTAATCTATTATCTAAACCCGTTGCAAGTCGTACTTTGGTGTAGAACTATAATAGTCCGCCGATCAAACTTAATATATGTTGTTATTCTCTGGAGTAACTACACGTAATGCGCCACTATCTCTGACAAGTAACTGGTAGGCGATGTGGAGGGGTTACTACTCCGGTTATTACTACCATCAATACGCCCGTTATATGAAATGATGAGGCCTTTTGACCTGGAGAAACGACTACCTCTTCGCACACTATATAAAGGCTGCAGTCAGATGATAAAGGCACGACCGATTGGACACACTCGGCAACAAGCAATCGGGAGGACAACAAGCACGACCAGTAGCGCAAGCCTTAGTCTTTACCCTGATTGTAACCACTATATTCAATACAATACACACATGATTAAGGTTGTTATTCTCTCCGGAGAATATCTGAACCTGTATAAAAATATATGTGTCATTTTCTCTGCATGATCAATTGTGGAGACCCCCGAATTAAACAATCTTTACGTAAGATCAGTTCTAAAACACCGACAGTATTCAATCTTGCTAATATTGTTGTTCAGAGTTTGAAGATGAGCTAACGCCATACGATTCGTTCTTCGCACCCGAAGCCGAAGGGTTCAGTGATGGGTCTATGAGACAGCGGTTTCACCGGCCTTTTAGGGACAAGGGAATTTTGGAGGGGGAAAAATAGGAATTTAATTAAAGGAAGATTCGTTCCTCGTTTTTTCCTTGCGTTTCCAAACGGGCATTAAGGTTAATTGAGATAAAGGGAGGAGAATGCAGACCCCTACGCCCTACATTAAAGATGCATACTCTACTCCATTAAAGCTAAGCAGCAATATTCGCACGTGCGAGCAAAACATGGTGCGCTACTAGTAATATTATTAAGTACTTTGGTGCGACTGATTAGGTAATGCTAATCTGTTTACCAAATTGTGCTATAGTAGTGCTGCAATTTAGTGTGCAAAGATGCATGGATCCGTATTGCCCCTCGAAAAAAAAAAAAGATGACTCCGTATGGTAATGCATACTAATTAAAGAACACTACAGCTAGGCAGAACACGTGTCTGTCTATTGACTTGGGAGGCTCCACGTGTCCTTGGGCGAACATCCGGGAGCTCAACTCCATGGCTGACGAGGACATGCTCCACCTGACCAGCTGAGGTTGATGATGAAGACGGTGGCTCAGGCTTAGCAAGAATAACTTGCGACACCAGACGAGACGAATTAGATTGGTAATGGGCTCTACTCTACGTCTCTACCTGGATGTATGTGCTGTGCGGTACCGCACTACACCTCATGCACTAGTAGTACAGATAGCAATTCGGCCCACTTCCAATAATACATAAGATTTAAATGGTATATAAAAATTGAGAGCACCTACTCTATGAGTATATCACTACTACACACAACCTCATCACAGACGGTTTCCGAACAGTCTGAAAAAGTTCGTCTGCAATAACACGCGTTATCACAGACGGTTCGGAAGTAGAATCGTCTGTGATAGTAGTGATAGTAGTTATCACAGATAGTTCTTATTCATAATCGTCTATGATGAGTTTTCACAGATGGTTCTTATTTAGAACCGTATGTGCTAGCCTTTTCTGTTGCAAAAAAACGGCTGCTAAAACTTCAGAGGCTGTTCTGAGGCCCTAAACGACCTTTTTTGGGGGTTTTCACTTTGTCTGGAGTCTCCTGAGCCTCGCGAATGAATTTGATATGGACTTAGGATTTTTGAATTGAACTTTTCGTTAGCTTTCCAACGAGTCAAAGAACGTCGCAATACGAGTTCGTATGCAAAAGTTATGACGGTTTTACCGAACAATGCGCGATCTACCATCTATATTTTTGCCCAAACCAAATAACTCAACATGAACTACACATGCACAGAGAGCCTCCAATAATAAATCACAGCATCACCCACATCACAGTAGCATTAACTCAATCCATTTACAGAGCACTAACACTAGCTCTCAGTAATCCACATCACAGAGCAATGGGTGGAGTAGAGAGAGTGAGGTCGTGGGAGGCCGGGGCGACGAAGTGAAGGAGGCCGAGGGCGACGAGGTCGTGGGAGGCCAGTGACGACAAGGCCGGGGCGACGGTTCGGAGGAGGCCGGTGACAATGAGGCCGAGGCGAGTTGGAGGAGGCCGCGGGCGACAAGCTCGGGGGAGGCCGGGGCGCAAGGTGTGAGGAGGAGAGACGACAGATGAGGATATGGAGGTATGAGGTGTGAGGAGGAGAGACGGTAGAGGCGTAAGGTTATATAAAGCGAGTTTCGGCAGCCCGCCCATTATGTCCAAATTTTCGTTTCCCGCCCAACAATCAGAGGCGATTCTTGTTAAGAACCGTCTGTGATACGTAACTATCACAGACGGTTTGTTAATAGAACCGTCTGTGACATTCACAGACTGTTCTATTAACAAATCGTCTGTGATAACGGTGATTATCACAGACGGTTTTTAATAGAACCGTCTGTGATCATTTACAGACGGTTCTATTAAAAAACCGTCTGTGATAGGCTGTGCCCGGTCCCGATAGACCCAACAGAGACGATTCCTTTTGAACTGTCTGTGATGAGGCGTCTGCTATTGCATGTTTTGTAGTAGTGTATATAACTTACCATATACTACTTAAATCATATGACGGTACCTCTTTATCTATTTGAGCATACTCTAATAATTATTAAAGATACCTCAAAGTGAGTTCTATGAATTTTTTTTATTATTAAAGTTCACTTTTTATAGCAAAAATTATGTATATACTTCTTTTATATATGAAAAAAATGTATATAGCAAAAAAAAGCAAAGGGCTCGAATGAAAAAATTTCAATCAAATCGCATTGGGGTGTATATATATAGCCAAATGTCTGTGCCAACTCCGTTCAGTTGGGCTGATGCATGACCAGAGCTTGATTTTGACCTATTATCCGTTAGGAAGGGCCGATTAAGGCAAGGAGGGTCGAAATTAGCACTTGATCGATCATATTGAACCTGGAGTAAGTATCATGAATCCTTTGTGTATTCCACACTAGTCTAGAAACGGCTGGTGTACACTGTAAACAAAAGTCGGTAACACCCACTCCTCGCATTTTGTTAATAATAACAGAGTTTTTGGTTTTGCACATAAATTATTTTTAACCCTATGAAAATAGGGAAAACCCTTTTTAAAATCTAAAAAATCGAAAAAATTAATCTATTTCTAAAACTTTAATCTAGGAATAAAATTTTGGGATGCTATAGAACAGGAGCGAGTACAAGAAAAGAAACGAGACCGGTCGATATATCGATGGAGCCCACGTAATAAAATAATAATTAGGAATCAAATCAATTAAGATGTAGCAGAGAGCTGCTAGCTAGTGCTTAATTAATCTGAGCCAGTTTTCAATATATATCCGAGTACCTTGAACAATCCATCACCATCGCAAGCTAAATGGTCGAATTAAGCTGGCGGAAAACGGCCGGATGTGTTTGGCATAATCAAACACCGGACTTTTTGATGTCATGCATGTATCAACCATGATTGTAAGTAATCCTCTTGTTGAGTAATATATGATCCTGCTCGATTCTTTTTTAAAAAAAGGACTTCTTTTCTATTGCGCTTCAATTACTAGTCCGTTCTCTTGTGTCGTTGTTTGCGCTGATCCGTGATTTTAGTTAGTTCGAGTGTGCGATCGATCAACCGTTAATTGCAGGAGTACATACTCCCTCCTCCTCCTCCTCCTCTAGTTTTAGAATGTTGGCGGTCAATCTTTTAAAACTTTGATTGTTAATATAAAAAAAAAACTATTTGGATTTGTTACGTGAAAATAATATCACTAAATTTTTCATAAATATAATTTCACATTATTATATTTTGAGTAATTTTTCACTAACGTATAGCTATAAAAATAGTAATAGTTAAATGTGTCGATATCATGATCAAAACGACAAAAAGAAAGAACGTAGCATATGTTTATTACAACTGCAAATGTGACTACTAGTAGTACATTATTATTATTAATATTTGTAACGGAGGAAAGCTAAGCGCTAGCTTTTACTATAGCTAGGAACCTTCCAGGTCGGCCGCATCCACAATTCCAGATTGGATGATGCATGCACAGTAGTAGTAACATACTAGTGTGCTTTAGGGCATGATCAATAGTTTATCTTTTAGGTTGTCTCTAACATCCTTCCCCAACCCCCGCGTACGGTCGTGCCATCCTCCTCCATCTCCTCCTCCCCCCCCCCCTCCCACGACCACTCCTACTCCTCCGCCGCGCTGCGGCCGTTCATCTCCTTAGAAATCCTCAGCTCCTCCATATCAACCGCCGATTTTCCCTCTATTTTCTCCGTCGGTGCTCGTGAGGAATGAAGAAGGAAGCAGTGCTTAAAGTAGGTGTATTGGATAGAAATATTACAATTATTACACTCTAATTCCCTCAACGAACCTATCCTGTTGGACGACGTTAATTTACGACAACGGCAGCAGCAGCAGCAAGACGTTAGAGAGACGCACGAGCACGAGACTTGAGAGAGGGGGACAGGTCAGAACGGAAGCTTAATCTAGTGGATGGATGGATCGAGTATATATATACAAATTCTATGGGAGGTTGGTCAGCGTGCGTCTTGGCTAGCTTAATTTAGTTTCGTGGTCAGAAAGTTTCTGTTGCCTGGCTCGTTCAAAGCCTGGCTGCAGTGACCAACAACAGCGACAACGCAAGAGGAAAGAAGAATGAATTAGCAAGAAGAGGCCCTCTGCGTTTGACCAACAACCTGTTAACGTAACGCACTCCATGCCGCATCACGCAGATGCCGACCTTAACTATGGGTATGGGTATGGCGGTGGCCTTTCCTTCCGAGAAGCTAGTGTAGTCGTCACATTAATCACACATTTAAGTAGCTAGGTGCTTGCATGTTTCGACAAATCAAGAGAAGATTCTTCATACAGTGCGCCTTGATTTGGCTAGCAATATAATGTTTGATCAATTAATTAAGGGCATCCATTATATTATATTTATACATGCATGCATGCTTGCTCCTGCTAACCTAATTAAATGAGCATTGATTATTGACCGAACGAATCAAAGCTAGCAGTAGTATTGGACCGCATTGGGTGTGAAAAACTGAAAACTGACGGGAAAGAGGAGGCCGGAAAGAAATGATGGGTCGAGCAAGCCGGCTAGCCAGGCCCAGGACCAGGAGGGAGGAAGGCAGCAGGAAAGCGGGCGGAGCGAGGCAGCAAAATGAAATATCAGCAGCAGCAGCAGCAGCAGCAGCAGCAGCAGCAGTAGCAGTAGGAGTGCAGTCAGTGTTGGGATTGGGTCGACGTCGATGCGGCGGCGCGCGATGCACCTGGCCATACCCCACGCGCGCGCCCTCTGGCCTAAACATGCGGCGGGCCATGGCCCACAGTGCAAAGCCATACGCATACATACGCACCTTGCTCCACGAAACTTCCTCGATCGATCCATCCATCTCCTTCCTTCCAGTATCTGTTGTTTCACTTTCATCGTCTTCCTTTCTTTCTTTGGTTGGGTTTTCTTGTATCTTCATCTTGTTTATTATTTTTTCGGCGTCCACTCCGTCACCCATACCATGCATCTATCATGTACAGGGCAGCTAGGATCTGACTAGTGGTGACTCCCGGCGAGCAGGAGCCAGTCTGCCCGTGTGCTCACTAACTAACAGTCGGCATGCAGTTCCCGATGGCCAAATAAAAGGTAATTTCCAAGCAAGCCATATAAAAGGTAATAGTATACTAGTCCGTATATCCATCCACCCATCACTCATGCATGCAGCTCCTCTTCTTGCTTTAATGCTTTTAATTACTTCGCTCATTCTGGATGCGTTTTCATGGATGCTAATTCGCCAGTCATCTCCATGTCAGTTAACTAGTTGTCTGCTTAGAATGGGCCACGAATTTAGGCTTTTCAAACAAGACCTTAACACTAACGTCACTCTACTGGTAACCCTGACCGCCCGCATATAGTAATAATTACTAGGTACTCATATACTAATCTCTACTACTTAAAAATTATAGTTGGTTGTCATCTGCCCTCCCTACCCTCCCACCCCTGTCTCCCTAAACTATCTCCTCGCATCGTGCGCTCTCTACTCCTCCTCTCCCAGTATCATTTGCGCCGCCACCTGCACTTCATCATCCCTTGTGTCCTCACCTCCACCCCGCTCTTCTGCTCTGCTCCGCACGCGCCTTCGCCCCCTCCCCTGTCGCCGCTTGATCTAGACGGACCTCACTCCCTCCTCTCCGTCCTTGCTCTTCTGGTCTGCTCCGCGTGCCTTGACGAATTGAGATATATTATATCTACTTTAATTGATAAACTATTACATTGATCATGAGATGTTTCATAGCAACGTACTGGCAGATAACTAGTAATTAATTAATTAATTAGCACTCCTGCTTCCTCGACCATTATCTTAATTTTGCCTGCTACAGATCGATTGGTTAATCAACTGCAGTAATTAAAAGACTGCATCTGTCATATCTGCGACGAACGGCGTCTACTTGCTACAGTGGGCAATGGATGGAGCATATACTGCACCACCAAAAACTCTGATGCTATGTAGCTGCTGCTGCTGCTTCCGGGAAGTAGCACGCTAGCTTGATACTATACATAGAAGCAAATTGGAATCTGGAGATTATTAACTGCGGTTTCCCCAGACTATTATAATTAATCCGGAGATCTATTCTTCTCTTTCTTTCTTATTTTTTTTTTAATTAGAACCTCAAACTAACGAGAACATTTTACTCACCTTATGCTTAAGAAAATTTTAGTCAATAGACAGTCCCTAATTCGTCGTTAGGGGAATTGGGGAAAGGTGGAAGAAATAGGCTGCGCAGAGGAGGTATCCCGCCGCCCTACGTCAGCGGGGTGGTCCCAGGCTCAGTCAAACTCAGGCTCCTCTATAAATAAAAGCCCCGCGCATTGCGTTGCCGTTGCTACTGCGTTGCGTCCCCCGCCTCCCGCTCCCGCCCAGCCCTTCCCTTAATTTCCATCTCCTGCTCAATTTGGCAGCCTCCATTGATCCATCAGCAAGCTTCCTGCAGCAGGTGAATCGATGGAACAGCCCTGTTACAGCAGCAGCTTCTACCACAACTACAGCACCGCCACTGCTATAAATATGACGATACCGTTACCACCCGCCGCCGACCATCACCACCACCGCTATCTCGACACCACCACCAACGAGGACATGCGCATCCTCAACGCCCTCTTGCTGGAGATGGACACGCCCGACATGGACACGGAGGCCGCCACCTCCGATTGCACCTCCGACTCCTCAACCTCGTCTTCCTCCCGTCAGCTCACGGCCTCGCCCAAGCGTCGCGACCACCAGCACCAGTCGATTAAGGGCTTCATCGGTGTGCGCAAGCGCCCTGGGGCAAGTTCGCCGCCGAGATCCGCGACTCCACGCGCAAGGGCGCCCGTGTCTGGCTCGGCACCTTCGGTACCCCGAGGCCGCCGCCATGGCCTACGACCAGGCCGCCTTCTCCGTGCGCGGCGCCGCCGCCGTCCTCAACTTCCCCGTCGACCGCGTCCAGGAATCGCTCCGCACGCTCGCGCTCGGCGCCGCGGGGGGCTCGCCCGTCCTCGCACTCAAGCGCCGCCACTCCATACGCAAGAGGTCGCCAAACAAGAATAAGAAGACGACCGACCACAGGCAGCAGCTTGCCGCCATCAAGGAGGCCGTGGCGGTGCCGCAGCCGCCGTGCCCGGGCGTGGTGGAGCTGGAGGACCTGGGCGCCCATTACTTGGAGGAGCTCCTCCGGGTATCCGAGACCGAGTCGTCGTCCACGGATCGTCTGCAGCACCTTGCAACCAGCTGCACCGCGGCGGCGAACTTCGATTCCCTAGCTCATTGCTAGCTAGAGTCCCGGCCGGGCGCGGCCTCATGGCGCGATCATTATATTTGTTAGACTCCTGGTTTGTTGCCTTGCATGGCATTGTATTTCCAGCCGCTTATCTCTCCTAACCTCCCGATCCTATTGCTATAAATCGGTTGAGCTGTTAAGGAAAGGGTCACGGCTTATATATGTACCTCCCGTGATTAATCCAAGTATCGCGTTGTGCATATCTACGCTTTCATGGTATCAGATTGTTTCCGATCCTAAACTTCCGCTCCTCTCCAACTTTCTTTGGTTTCTCGCCGGCAACATCTCTTCGCCTCGGCGTTCCATGGCCACGCCCGACGATACCTCTGCGTCGGACGGCGCCGCTCTCGACGCTGCCGCGGCAGCGGCTGGCGCTGCAGCCCGCGCAGCCGTTCTCCCTACTGCCGGTGCAACTGGTGCTGCCGCCGGTGCCTCTCTCGCGGACGCCATTGCTACAGCTACGGCCGATGTCGTGCGCGCCGTCCTCACCGCCTTCGGCTCTCCTGGACCGGCTCTGGCGGCGCCCGTTACTGCTGCTTCCACGGACTTGGCAGACGATGCCACGGCCTCGCTCCATGCACAGGCCGTCTCCGTCCTCAACATCAAAACGTTGGTGCCCGTCACTCTCAATCTCGCCGCGTCCAACTACACTAAATGGCGCGGCCTCTTCCTCGTCATCCTCGGCAAGTACGCGCTTGCTGACCACGTTCTCTCCGACGTCTTGCATCCCGACCGGCCGGATTGGATTCGGATGGATTGCGTGGTTCTTGCGTGGCTCTACGGCTCCATCTCCGCCGAGCTCCTCGAGATCGTGATGTCGTCTTCCTCGACCGCCCGCATCGTCGGCGCGCTTGAACATCAATTCTTGGGCAATCGGGAGCAGCGCCTCCATCTCTCAAAGACAATTCCATCGCTTCGCCGTGGAGATCTCACCGTCACCGACTCATCGCTGCCGCCTCAAGACTATGGTCGACGGCCTTGCGACCTCGGCGAGCCCATCGCCACCGCACCTCGCCCTCACCTCCTCAAAGGTTTGAACAGCGGTTTCAACACTTACAAACAATTCTTCCTTTACGGCCGTTTCCACGTTCGCCGAGGCCCGCTCACGCTTGCCGCCAAGAAATCACCAAGCGCGCCGCCTCGGGCACCTCGACCGCCTTCACGGTCGCCGGCTCACTGGCGCGGAGCGACGCTGCTACGCCCGGGCGCACCTACCCTAACCCGCTCATGTCACTGGGTACGGCGGGGCTCGTGGAAACACCGAGGAGGTTGGGTGGCGGCGGTGGCCGCCACTCCGAAATAACGCCGTCGGCGCGGCAATGGTGGTGGCAAGGCACTGGTTTCTCAACGGCAGCAGAGATTCGGTCAACAGCAGCAGAAGAATCGGAAGAACTTGTCCCGCACCGCATAACCCTTGGTGGCACTCTGAGATGTGGCGCACCGGTGAGCCGTGGCGTTCTTGGTCCGCGCCCTACCGGCTCGCCAGCGCAGCCAGCCGCCGCAAAGATCGACGCGCCCAGTGCGGCTCCCGTGGGCTCTCTCGGCCAACTTGGCCCCGTTCACGCGGGCTCCCCCGTGGGCTCTCTCGGCCATCTCGGTCAGGCTCCCGCGCCGGCATTGGATACGGCACCTGCGTGCCGTCGCTTCGCTCTACATGGACCAGTGCTCATAGCACACTTGCGCCGGTGTGGGATCAGCAAACCTTGGCCAATGCATTTCACACTGTCTCCCTGACATAGCCGTCTACATCGAGCAGTGACTGGTACATGGACACAGGTGCAACATCTCACATGGCTTCGGATGCCGGTACTCTCTCCTTTTCCCACACACCTCCTGTTAATACACCCGCTAGCATTGTTGTTGGCAATGGTTCCCTTCTTCCTGTTACCTCTGTTGGCTCTACCTTGCTACATAGCCCGACTAACTCTTTTTCTCTCAACAGTGTACTTATTTCTCCTACTACGATTAAGAATTTAATCTCTGTCCGTCGTTTTATTTCTGATAACAATTGCACCGTTGAGTTTGATCCCCTTGGCTTCTCTGTGAAGGATCTTCATTCCAGGAACGTGATCGCCAGGTGCAATAGTTCGGGCGATCTCTATCCTTTTTGTCCATCCTCGTCGCCTCCTGCTGGCTCCTTCCTCGTTGACTCCGCCACTCTTTGGCATCGTCGCCTCGGTCACCCCGGACATGACGCCCTCGCTCGTCTTGCTCGCACGACCGTCATTCCTCCTGGCGCCTCCACCACCATCTGTCACGCTTGTCAGCTTGGTCGACATGTTCGCCTTCCCTTTACTAGCTCCACAACTAGAATAACTTTTGCATTTGAATTGATTCATCGTGATCTTTGGACCTCTCCTGTTGTGAGTGTTTCGGGCTACAAATACTATCTTGTAATTCTTGATGATTTTTCGCACTATGTTTGGACTTTTCCTCTTCGTCTTAAGTCCGACACGTTCGCCACTTTATCACATTTCTTTGCCTATGTTCATACTCAGTTTTCCACCACCATACGTAGTGTTCAATGTGATAATGGCCGTGAGTTTGACAACTCTTCGGCTCGCACTTTTTTTCTTACCAAAGGCGTTACAATGCGCATGTCTTGCCCACACACCTCGCCCCCAAAATGGGAAGGCCGAACGCATGCTTCGCTCCTTGAACAACATAGTGCGCACTCTCCTCTTTCAGGCTAGCCTTCCCGCCTCCTTCTGGATTGAGGCCCTCCACACCGCCACACACCTCATTAACCGTCACCCAACCAAAACACTTGACAACAACACCCTGTCTTTTACTCTCTACGGCGTTGCTCCTTCCTATCAACATCTTCGTGTTTTTGGTTGCACCTGCTACCCTAACCTTTCCGCCACTGCTCCTCACAAACTCGCTTCTCGCTCTGTGCGATGTGTCTTCCTTGGCTATCCTCTTGAGCACAAAGGGTACCGGTGTTTTGATCCCGTGTCGAACAGGATCATCATCTCACGCCACGTGGTTTTCGATGAGTCCACGTTTCCCTATGCCGAGTTATCACCTGATGCGACATGTGCTACTGACTTAACTTTTTTGGAGGATTTTTCAGATAGCTCGCCACCGCCCATCAGCCGGACTGTCGCGCCGACCATGCGCGGTCCCGCGCCCCCTGCTCGGCTTCCCGAGCTACCCGCGACGGTGGCCACCGGATCAACGCCATCTGGGCCCCGCGAGATGGCGTTGCTTCGCGCCCGCCCGTCCATTCTGGCGCCTCGCGATTCTCGACGCGCGTGGCAGACACCGGCCGCCGCCCGCGCTCGAGCTGCTCGGGTGGCTCTCCGCCCAGTTGTTCCCACGCGCGCCCGCAGTGCTCGGGTACCAGGAGTCCCTCGCCCACCAGCGACTCTCGGTGCCTCACCTGCTGCGCCAGTGATCAATCTTCACCCGATGACTACAAGAAGCAAGGTTGGCATTCATCAACCCAAATCCAGAGAGAGTCTTCATGCAGCTGCACTCTCCCCTGTCCCTCGGACATACCGTACGGCCCTGGCTGACCCTCCTTGGCGCGCCGCAATGGAGGACGAGTTTGCTGCTCTTCAGGCCAACAACACATGGGAGCTTGTTGCTCGCCCTCCCGGTGCCAACATTGTCACTGGGAAGTGGATCTTTCGTCACAAGTTTAAGGCCGATGGCATTTTGGACCGCTACATGGCTCGTTGGGTCCTTCGGGGTCTCACTCAACGCCCCGGGGTTGACTTTTGAGACTTTCACCGATTGTGAAGCTCGCTACCGTCCGATCGTATTCGAGCTGGCGGTGTCCGGATCGCCCATTCATCAACTGGATGTCAAGAATGCTTTTCTTCATGGCACCCTAGATGAGACAGTGTTTTGCATTCAACCTTCAGGGTTCGTTGACTCTTCCCGCCCTGACATGGTCTGCCGCCTCAACAAGTCTCAGCGGCCTTAGCAGCGCCCGTGCTTGGTACAAAGACTTTCGCCGGCTTCCTTTTGTCCATTGGGTTCCATGAAGCAAAGTCTGACACATCATTATTCATCTATCGACGCGGAGTTAACTGTGTCTATCTTCTTCTATATGTGGACGACATAGTCTTGACTGCCTCCACAACTGCTCTTTTACAGTGGACTATCTCTGCCCTTCAGTCACAGTTCTCCATGAAGGATATGGGGTCACTCCATCACTTTTCTCGGCATCAGTGTAACTCGGCAGTCCTCGGTCTATTCTCACCAGCGCGATCGTCTTGAGATCTCGAGCGTCTTTGGTATGCGCGAATGCAAACCCTGCAGCACGCCCGTCGACACTGCCGCCAAGCTGCCATCTATAGAGGGTTCACCAGTTTCTGATCCTACAGACTATCGCAGCCTGGCTGGAGCTCTCCAGTACCTCACCTTCACCAGGCCGGATATTTCTATGTCGCATGCGGTGTGCCTTCATATGCATGATCCCCGCGAACCTCATCTTGCCGCGTTAAAGCGGATCCTCCGTATATTCGCGCACTTTGGCTCATGGCTTGGTTATTCGTGATCCTCCTCACATGACCGGTTGCTTACTCCGTCTTGCCGACTGGTCGGTTGTGTCCGACACACGAAATCTACCTCCGGTCATGCAGTTTTCCTTGGTGACAACTTGGTTTCCTGGTCCTCGAAACGCCAAGCCACTGTGTCCCGCTCTAGCGCTGAGGCCGAGTACCGCGCTGTCGCCAATGCTGTAGCTGAGACATGTTGGCTTCGACAACTACTTCATGAGTTGCATGCTCCACCCACTCGGGCTACTCTTATCTATTGTGACAATGTCAGCGCGGTCTATCTCTCGACGAATCCTGTCCAGCACCAGCGGACCAAGCACATTGAGATTGACTTGCATTTCGTCTGGGAGAAGGTCGCTCTTGGTTCGGTCCGTGTCCTCCACGTTCCGACGACGTCCCAGTATGCTGACATCTTCACCAAGGGTCTGCCTACGGCGGTTTTCACTGACTTTCGGTCCAGTCTCAACGTTCGTCCTCTCGTGCCCGACGTTGCGACTGCGGGGGCGTGTTAGACTCCTGGTTTGTTGCCTTGCATGGCGTTGTATTTCCAGCCGCTTATCTCTCCTAACCTCCCGATCCTATTGCTATAAATCGGTTGAGCTGTTAAGGAAAGGGTCACGGCTTATATATGTACCTCCCGTGATTAATCCAAGTATCGCGTTGTGCATATCTACGCTTTCAATATTGATTGACTGCTGCACGCGCGCTTCAATTAAGAGATTCCATTCTTTTCTTCTCCTCCTTGTTGCCGCCGCCTCTTCCTGTAGCAACTTGTATATGTATCTACCTAGTACGTAATAAGCTAGCTAGGTACATACATCTTGTACATCGATCGATAGATGGACAACAACATGGAATATATGGAGTAACGAGCATTTGAAGCATTTGAATTCCAATTCCCATTCCAAGGAGGAGATTCTGACCCAGGGGCAAAACGGGAATCAGTGATCACGCAAGATTATACTCCATATAGCTAGCTGCTAGCTTCAATTTACATCAAGCTAGATTGAGACAACATGCATGTCTTACTATATAGAATATGGGTAATGATAGTACACGGACGTACGACAAAAGAAAAAAAAAAATGGACGTCTCTCCACCACTCACACAGTCTTATACTCTTATCCACATATCCAAAGCAAGCCCAACCACCCATTCCTTACCTCTATGCCTATCTCTTCCCCAGGAAAGCTTCCTTAGTTCCTTCTCCTGCTTGCTATCTCTCTGTATGCTTTCGCAACTTGACCTACACGAGCAGATTCAGGGCGTCGCCACTGTGGCCACGGTGAACAGTTCGTTGATCCCTAGCTTCCACCGCCCCCACCGGATCAGGACACCGCCACCGCAACCACGGAGACTAGGCCGCTGCTCCCCAGCTGCCACCGCCACCACCAGACCAGGACGCCGCCACCGCGGCCATGGAGACCAGCCACTGCTCCCTAGCTTCCACCGCTCCCACTGGATCAGGATGCCGCCACTATGGCCACGGAAAAACTCGGCAAGTCATCCTCTATTTGTTTCTGATTATGATGTTGTGACTGTTGAAAAAAATATTGCGACCGTCGAAAAAAAAAATATTGCATCCTGTTCTTTGATATGCTGCGACCCGTTGAAAAAAATATTGCGACTGTTGAAAAAAAAAATTGCGGCCGGGGAAGGAATCCATATGGACTACTTGCATCTGTGAAGGCAGACGTTTCATCGCAGGCAGGCAGGAATCATATATATATATATATATATATACATGTTAGCAAGTGCTACCTTCTGTATGTATGTATATGTACACATATATGCTTAATTTCATGGCATGGATCCATCGGTTTCAATCTCTTCTTCCCAATTAATAATCGATCCCCGGCCAAATTCAAGTCCCAACCCCGGCCCGACCGGCCGCCGCCGACCCCGAAATGCTGAACCACCTAACTTGCACCCTTCAGCTCTCAAATCAAACTTCACCCTGCAACAACCATGCTTTTGGGATGATATGGTAGCCTAGTCAGCATATGAGTGCTAACGTGGCAACCAGTCAGCTCTCTCTCGGTTGTGTGTGTGGACACTGTTGCTGCTACTAGCAATCAATCGCTGGGGTAAGTAAATTTTATTGGATTAATTTGTCCGATAACTCCACGTTGAGGTAAGTTACCACGTTGAGGTAGACACATGTTCTGCCTAGCCGTAGTGTTCTTCGTGTAATTTTCTTATCAGTTGTGGCAATATGTTACTACGGGATATATGTATGGTCTCTTCAAGACTTAAGAATGCAGGGGTGGTCCACCTGAGGTGAGGTTGATGATGAAGACGGTGGCTCAGGCTTAGCAAGAATAACTTGCAGCACCAGGCGTAGCTACATGGAGTGCTGGTTAGGCTAGGCTCGAATTAGGATGCGTTTGGTTGGGTGAATCAGAGTGAATGAGATGAGATGGTATATGATGGAGGGGATGTATAAGATGATACAAGTATGTTGTTTGATTGGTGGGACAGAATGAGACATGATTTTGTTTGGTTAGTGGGATGGGATAGTTCTGGATGGTTCAAAATGATGTTTGGTTTGATGAATGTGGTTGTATTTGGATTGCCACAATTTTTGTCCTTTTCTTTTATTCCTTTCTCTTTTTTCCCCTCATTTCCTTCCTTTCTTTCCCACCTTTCATTTTTCTCCCTTATCTCTTCTCCTGCCGACACTCTTCTTTCTTCCCCGAAATAGGCAAGGGAGAGCCCAAAGACTGGTGGCCACTGCCATGGGGCCGAGGCAAGCGGCGCGCGGAGGGCGAGGCGCAGAGGCCGAGCGCGCGCTGCCGACGCGACGGCCGAGCGAGCGTGTGCGCGTGAGGATCAGCGAGGCGCGGCGCGGAGGCGGAGGCGGCAGCACGCGCGGCTAGGCACCGGGCCGCACGGGGGCGAGAGGAACCAGCGGCGAGGGCGCAGCCGAGGGAGCTGTAGGCGGTGGCACCGTGGAGCCACCCGAGAACAAGGAGGCGATGGCACTGTCGGACCCGGATTTCATAATCCAGAATCCTCTGTGATAAAGCTGCGCGATTCCCTGGATCAATAGATAGCGCTCACAGTACACATTGCTGAATCATTTCATACATCGCGTAGACCAAATCATTCATTAATACTGAGCATTAGAGTTCAAATAGACCACGCCGGTCGAAGTTTACAATAGGGCCGATCAAAGCCAAATGAGTTCATTACAAAATCTCGAGTACGATAGCGGAAGCAAAGGGGTAGAGCAAGTCTCTCCACAAGCAAGCGACTGGGGTACCATGTGTACGACCGATATTAGCCAAAGGCTTGGATAATATAGGATGTACACGAGTACAAACGGAGCCAACCAAAGCGAGGCGAGACTCGGACTCACGAACTATGCTACTCTTCTTCATGTCCTTGCTCCTCGGCCCCGGTCCTCGTAGTAGACGTAATCTCCATGATCCACGGGTTACGAGGGTTTGGGGAAAGAGCGAGGATGAGCACAACTACGTGCTCATGAGCCAACACACAGTATGCAATATTATACATGCAAGGCTTAACAAGGATGGCTCGGGTTCATTTATTTGCACAAAGCAATATTTTGAGTACCAATATTAAAAAGTCCTATCACTTAGCATTTTAACCAAATTGCATTTTTTGTTAAAGAGATTACTTGTGCAATATTTATAACAGTAGAGGTTACCTCCACCTCATGCTTATTTTTTATAGCGGTTACATCCACCACTTAACAACACTGGGGTACATCCACCGTGGAAAACCAAAACCGTGGTCACAACGACCCAACACTTTTATCCCGCCCACAAGGTTTTATAAAGTAACTAACTCTTGTAAGTTCCCATGTCCGCCCTTGACCGTAGGCACGGCTATTCGAATAGTTTATTACACTCGCAGAGGTTGTACACTTTACCCACAAGAGACAATCATCTTGACATGTACACATGCTTAGTAGACATGTGAGTCAAGGGAGATCATCACAAGGCCTTTACAATGCATCCACCAAGATTTGTTACACCCGCTAAGGTTTCACACGAGAAGGGTTACGCTCACGTGACCCGTCAACCCTTTCCTGCACCCTCTTGCGCCACACGGCTACGCTCACATAGACCGCAAGTCGACACCCCAACCCATAACCACAAAGGCTTATGGCGAGCGGGTCATCCGCTCGTGCAACTCATACTAACGGATACAAATTATTCAGCCAGTCGACACCATTATAGACATGTGGTCGTCTTGTTTTACATTGGGAGGTCATCACAGATTAAGTCCTTAGGGACCATCAGGCGGTTCATACCACATACCATCCACAAACCAACATTCCTTGGGTGCATTAGCACCCACCAACATACCATCCATCATACCACCCGCCCGGATGTGATAAGCAATTTTAGGGTTTTTAAGAGGTAGGAAAAATACAACATCATAACCATCTCGTCATTTACACCCAATGACTGCCCAAAATCATGATCATTTCAAAGTTGATGAATGGGGTAGATGATACCCGATACTTAAGCAGACTAGCATGGCGCTTAAGTATAGCCTATACTAGTATAGTTACCAAATATTTACTAGGGTGACAAGGGTGTATGGCAATTCAATTATCAAGGGATGGTGTATTAATAATTAAGCATCAAATTGGCATTTAACTACCTTAGGGTATTTAACATACATTTGCATAAGAGAATTAAAGCATGCAATTTGATATTTAAAAGAACATAATTTGCATAAAACGTAGGTTCAATATGATCAAAGTGTTGACTCGCCTGGGTCTACGGCTAGATGATCTTGATACTCTTGAGCTTGATCGAAGTGGGGGTCTCCGGCTTCTCCAAACTCTACGCGATCGGTCGTACCGGGAAAGAAATAAACGAGCAAACAAATTAAATAAATAACAAAAACTCATCAAATGAACTCCAAAATAAACCAAACTAGTACCAAAAGAAAGAGCTTGATTTTAGAAATTTTTAGAAACAAACTTCACAATTTTTGGAGCTAAAACGAGGGAGAAATAAACGTTTGAAGCCTCTCTTTTGAATTAAAAAGGAAAAAGGGAAAGAAAATCAACTAAAAGGAAAATTGAAAGAGGCCCACGGCCGGCATTTCGGCCCGGCGCTACTTGGGCCGGAGGCGCGCACACTCGGCCCGCGCGGCCCAGCGGCCGAGCAAAAGAGACGAAGGGGGGGGTTCGGCCCGAGAGAAAGAGAAAGAGAGAGGCGCTAGGCGAATGGGCGAACGGGCAGGCGGCGGCGGCGGCGCGCGAGCGAGGGCTCACGGCGCGCGGCGGCGGCCGAGGAAAGCGGCGCGCACGGGAGGCGGCGACGACGGAGAAGAGGGCTCGGGCGGCGGCGGCCGGAGGAGGTAGGCTCGGCTCCTCTTCTTCTTTCTTCCTCTGCTCTCTTGATCTTCTACCCTTGCTTCTTCTTTGCTCGAGAACAGTAGAGGTGAGGAGATGGGGTTCAACCGGAAGGGGAGGCTTTATAGTCGAAGGGGCTTGATCCGGGAGGAAGGTGACCGTTGACGATGGCACGGCGCAAGAGCCGAGGGCGCGCGGGCGCGCGCGCCGAGGCGGGCAGAGGGATGGGACGAGTCGAGGCGCGGCGGCCGGGCGTTGACGCGGCGACGTGGCCGAGGCGGCGCGACCGTGAAGAGGAGGAGGGTGACGGGAGAAGGCGCGCCACCGGAAGCGGCACGGCCGGCGGGGTGGAGGACCGAGGCGCGAGCAGGCATGGGAGGAGGGCTAGGGTTAGGGAGATTGGGAGGAAGGTCTAGGGTAGGCTTTGGGAGGAATCGATCTTGAGCATTTTGGGCAAACTTTGAAGTTTGATCTTCCTTGATCCTTTAACACATGAAGATTTTGCAAATCCGGGGATTTGGATGTTACAGGCACCAAGCGGGCCAAGCCCAAGCCGCGTGGGCATCGGTGGCGGCAGGCGAGCAGGAGTAGGCAGCAGCCGGAGGCGAGTCAAGGAGCGGCGCGAAGAAGCTTCGGCCAGGAGCCAAGCACCAGGTAAGAAAGAAATGAAGACATGAGAAGGGAAGAGGAGGGGAATGGATGGGGAAGATGAGCGAGACGGTGGACCGTGTGGTTCGGGATTTTTCATCGAACACACTAGTGCAACATCTATGCGAAATATTCTTTCCAATGGAACGAGCTGGTGTTGAACCATTCGGTTCTATTCTCCGAACCAAACACGTGAACCACTCGATTTCCCGAATGAAACCATCCCGTTTAGCCCCGTTCAACCAACCAAAAGGACCTTAATAATTCGTAATCTCTCTCTGTCCTAGGACAGGGCTTGCACGCGATCGAGTAGATAAAACACCACTCCCACGACATACCGCTACCTACTGAAGTAATAACCTGCCGTCAAGTTGAGTAAAACAAGGTGCCGCTGCATTTTCATATATATATATATATATATATATATATATATATATATATATATATATATATATATATATATATATATATATATATATTGGCAACCTGTTCAGTTTGGCTGATTACGGCTAGTGTACATTGTAAATTAAAGATGGTAACAGCAACGTCTCGTATTTTATTAATAATAACATAGTTTTTGGTTTTGCACATAAATTATTTTAAACCCTAGAAAAATAGGGAACCCCTTTTTAAAATCCAGAAAATCAAATAAATTAATCTATTTTTTAAACTTAAATCCAGAAATGAAAATTTGGGATGTCATAGATCAGGAGTGAGTACAAGAAAAGAAAAGAGACCGGTCGAGTTATCTTGATGGAGCCCACGTAATAAAATATTAATTAGGAATCAAATAAAATCAGATGAATTGAGATGAATCCTCTTGTTGAGTAATATATGATCCTGGTCGATTCTTAAAATAAATAAATAAAGACTTATTTTCTATTGCGCTTCAATTACTACTCCGTTCTCGTGTCGTTTGTTTGTGCTGATCCATGATTTTAGCTAGTTCGAGTGTGCGATCGATCCAGTAGTAGTAAGAGCATGTGTAATGGACTTATGTCAGCTGTCTATAACCTCTGCTACGTATGATTTTTGCTGACGTAGCTGAAAGAGAATGAAGAGAGAGAAAGATGTTGTCTACAATTCTGTAGTCGACTGTAACACCAGAAACAAGAAAAAGATTAAAAGATTATGTATTATCTACAACTTTATAGTTGACTGTATCACCACAACCATTGTATAAACTGTTTTTAGTGCTGTCTACAGGTGATATAGAGAGTTGTTATAGACAAAAACTATCTGTACCATGTAAAAAACATATTAGTCCATGGTTTAATTTAATTGGTTAATTTAATTGGTTGCTTGCTGTTTTGTTTAATGAATTACTCCCTCAGTCTCGCAGCAGCGTAAGTCCAAACCACTGTACACATAGGCCAACGAAGCACTGTATTTAAGAGAGAGAGAAACTAATATAATTAGAGCATACGGACCCCTATTAAATCACATGCACAATTGCTTATCCACTTTTTCTGCATTATTAAAAATAGGTGTATTGAGTAGAAATATTACACTTTAATTCTCTCAACGAACTTATAATTAACCAGGTAAATGGCGAGTAATTTAGGACAGCAGCAGCAAGACGTTAGAGAGACGTATGAGATGAGAGAGAGGGACAGGTCAGAATGGAAGCTTAATCTAGTGGATGGATTCTATGGGAGGTTGGTCAGCGTGCGTCTTGGCTAGCTTAATTTAGTTTCGTGGTCAGAAAGTTTCTGTTGCCTGGCTCGTTCAAAGCCTGGCTGCAGTGACCAACAACAGCGACAACGCGAGAGGAAAGAAGAATGAATTAGCAAGAAGAGGTCCTCTGCGTTTGACCAACAACCTGTTAACGTAACGCACTCCATGCCGCATCACGCAGATGCCGACCTTAACTATGGGTACGGCGGTGGCCTTTCCTTCCGAGAAGCTAGTGGAGTCGTCACATTAATCACACATTTAAGTAGGTGCTTGCATGTTTCGACAAATCAAGAGAAGATTCTTCATACAGTGCGCCTTGATTTGGCTAGCAATATAATGTTTGATCAATTAAGGGCATCCATTATATTATATTATATATGCATGCTTGCTCCTGCTAACCTAATTAAATGAGCATTGATTATTGACCAAACGAATCAAAGCTAGCAGCAGTAGCATACAGATAATGCAAAAATTGACTAGAAAGAAGAGGAGGAGGAGGCCGGAAAGAAATGATGGATCGAGCACGAGCAGGCAAGGCAAGCTGGCAGGCTAGCCAGGCCCAGGACTAGGAGGGAGGATGGCAGCAGGAAAGCGGGCGGAGCGAGGCAGCAAAATGAAATATCAGCAGCAGCAGCAGCAGCAGCAGGAGTGCAGTCAGTGTTGGGATTGGGTCGACGTCGATGCGGCGGCGGCGCGATGCACCTGGCCATACTATCAACTGCAGTAATTAAAAGACTGCATCTGTCATATCTGCGACGAACGGCGTCTACTTGCTACAGTGGGCAATGGATGGAGCATATACTGCACCACCAAAAACTCTGATGCTATGTAGCTGCTGCTGCTGCTTCCGGGAAGTAGCACGCTAGCTTGATACTATACATAGAAGCAAATTGGAATCTGGAGATTATTAACTGCGGTTTCCCCAGACTATTATAATTAATCCGGAGATCTATTCTTCTCTTTCTTTCTTATTTTTTTTTTAATTAGAACCTCAAACTAACGAGAACATTTTACTCACCTTATGCTTAAGAAAATTTTAGTCAATAGACAGTCCCTAATTCGTCGTTAGGGGAATTGGGGAAAGGTGGAAGAAATAGGCTGCGCAGAGGAGGTATCCCGCCGCCCTACGTCAGCGGGGTGGTCCCAGGCTCAGTCAAACTCAGGCTCCTCTATAAATAAAAGCCCCGCGCATTGCGTTGCCGTTGCTACTGCGTTGCGTCCCCCGCCTCCCGCTCCCGCCCAGCCCTTCCCTTAATTTCCATCTCCTGCTCAATTTGGCAGCCTCCATTGATCCATCAGCAAGCTTCCTGCAGCAGGTGAATCGATGGAACAGCCCTGTTACAGCAGCAGCTTCTACCACAACTACAGCACCGCCACTGCTATAAATATGACGATACCGTTACCACCCGCCGCCGACCATCACCACCACCGCTATCTCGACACCACCACCAACGAGGACATGCGCATCCTCAACGCCCTCTTGCTGGAGATGGACACGCCCGACATGGACACGGAGGCCGCCACCTCCGATTGCACCTCCGACTCCTCAACCTCGTCTTCCTCCCGTCAGCTCACGGCCTCGCCCAAGCGTCGCGACCACCAGCACCAGTCGATTAAGGGCTTCATCGGTGTGCGCAAGCGCCCCTGGGGCAAGTTCGCCGCCGAGATCCGCGACTCCACGCGCAAGGGCGCCCGTGTCTGGCTCGGCACCTTCGGTACCCCCGAGGCCGCCGCCATGGCCTACGACCAGGCCGCCTTCTCCGTGCGCGGCGCCGCCGCCGTCCTCAACTTCCCCGTCGACCGCGTCCAGGAATCGCTCCGCACGCTCGCGCTCGGCGCCGCGGGGGGCTCGCCCGTCCTCGCACTCAAGCGCCGCCACTCCATACGCAAGAGGTCGCCAAACAAGAATAAGAAGACGACCGACCACAGGCAGCAGCTTGCCGCCATCAAGGAGGCCGTGGCGGTGCCGCAGCCGCCGTGCCCGGGCGTGGTGGAGCTGGAGGACCTGGGCGCCCATTACTTGGAGGAGCTCCTCCGGGTATCCGAGACCGAGTCGTCGTCCACGGATCATCTGCAGCACCTTGCAACCAGCTGCACCGCGGCGGCGAACTTCGATTCCCTAGCTCATTGCTAGCTAGAGTCCCGGCCGGGCGCGGCCTCATGGCGCGATCATTATATTGATTGACTGCTGCGCGCGCGCTTCAGTTAAGAGATTCCATTCTTTTCTTCTCCTCCTTGTCGCCTCTGCCTCTGCCTGTAACAACTTGTATATGTATCTAGCTAGTCATTATCTAAAAAAGAAAAAAAAAATGTATCTACCTAGTACGTAATAAGCAAGCTAGCTACACTACATATATCTTGTACATCGATCGATCGTTAGATGGACAGCAACATGGAGTAACGAGCATTCGAAGCATGTGAATTCCAATTCCGATTCCAAGGAGATTCTGATCCAGGGGCAAAACGGGAATCAGTGACCACGCAAGATTATACTCCATATAGCTGCTAGCTTCGATTCTCGTGTATATCGTTTCCCATCAAGCAATTGAGACAACACTAGTTTAGTGTACATGCATGTCTTACTATATAGAATATAGATACACCGATCACCCCAGTTTTTCGTTTTGACGTTTTGACTCAATGTTTGGTTGACCACACATGAACAAGCTATACGTAGACTACTGCAGGCTCAAATGTATGTATGGTATGGTATGCATTGGTGAGTTAGTATTAGGATCGAGTAAGGAGTCGTGTTAGAGTCGAATTCAATGTTTAGACTATAAATAAGGATGTGGAAATCCTACAAGAGACACACAATTATTCCTGAAATTATAATGGTATCAGAGTCTAATCCTAGTCCATAAACTCACCTCAATCCAATCCACCACCAACGCCTATCAAAACATGATCCATCTAGATCCGATCCGCCGCCACCATCTTGCTCGTGTGGGCTGCTACCGCCGCTGCGCCTCGCGGGCGTGTGGGCCGCAGCCACCGCTCGTGCGCGGGTTGTCGCCGCTGCTCGGGCTGCCCTGCGTGGTCAGCCGCCGCCGCTCCGACGCCGTCACCTAGGCTCGAGCCGGCGTGCTGCCATCGCGTGAGTCGGTGCTGCCACCGAGGAGGAAGAAGGAGAGATGGAGGCGACTAGTTTTGCAGCTGAGAAGGAGGAAAGAAGGAGATTGCGGCAGAGGAGGAGATTTTGATGCGTGTGTTCTGTTGTGTGCTGTTGCTAACACAAGCATGCTCTTGCTCTTGTGGAGGGATCACTAGAGATAGTGCAGAACTCTGATGCATGAACAACTGTCGTGATTGTGGGAGATACGCGCGACATAGATTGTTGATTGGCATTGCTCCAGTTGTTTGAGAAGATGACCCCTGAGGAAATTGAGGCTGCAAGGAAGGAGGAGGAAGCCACAATGAGGGCGGTAGAAGAAAATAGGAAGACTTTATCAAGACTACTTCCCCGCTAGTAACTCAAGGTGACATGAAAAGTATGTTACAGGACCTCTTCGCGACGGGTATGATAGGTCCGAGGGCTGGTGTAGGGTCATCTGATTTAAATCTGGAGCTAATGCTGAATGATGTAAAGTTAGAGGGAAATAAGAATTACCTGAGTTGGTTTAGAAGGGCTCGGTGATTCCGAGGACGAAGGGGGTGGAGCACTACCTGCGGAAGACTTGTGTTGAGCCTGCAGACAATATGAGAATGGATTGGGGGATGTGGAACACCACCAACTCTGTGGTGGTAGCTTGGTTGTTAACTTCGATGTCTTCATTCATCACTCGTATGGTGGAGATGATGCAGAGTGCACCAACGATGTGGAAGACGCTGAGCAATATGTACTCCGAGGCAGAAAATGTGATGATGATGGTGGAGGTCCAAGGCAAGGTGGAGGCCCTGAAACAGGAGGAGAAGACCGTCCAGGAGTATGCTAGTGAACTGCAGCAACTGTGGGCAGATTTAGATCACTATGGTCCGCTGCGGTTAATATGTGCTGATGATATTGAGGCTGACAGGGTGTGGCTGTAACGAAGACAGGTTACACACTTTCTAAAGGAATTAAACCCAAAGTTTGAGAGTAGCCTTCCTACACAAATGACTTTTTGCCAAATAAAAAAATTCAACTTTTCAACTTTCGGGCGGTCTGATCGCTAGCCCAAGGCCGATCAGACCGCCCACAGGGCTGGTCCAACAACCAGTTACCTGATAGCCCATTGAACTTCGCTAAAACCGATGTTTTTTCAAACACCTCGGCACCATTGTCAATTGTTCATTCACACTAAGACTAGAATCATCTACTCATGATCTCCCCACTTCCCAATTAAGCTTGCGTGTATTTCTGAACAAGTGGCACCCAATTAAGCTTGTGTGTATTTCTGAACAAGTGGCATATATGCATGTTCCTTTGTTTGATTTGCAACCCACACCTGCAGCTGACACCAGTGTTTGCCGAGGGAGACGATCCGGTGCTGCCTCGCCTTGCCTTGCTAGCCGCTGCAGTGCAGATTAACCAACAATCCAAGATGCTTCCTTCCCTGCCTGCCCGCTTTCTTTCTTGTGTGTGCTATTTATTCAAGCCGACTTTGTTGGTTCTTCGTTTTTCTTTGCACTGGGGTTTAGATCCGAGAGAGGGAAGAGAGGGGAGAGTGAGAGTGTACCGTCGGAGGTAGAGGAGGAGGAGCCGGCCATGGCTGCAGCGGAGGTCGGCGAAGAAGGACGACGGCAACGGCGGCGGCGTTCGATGGCGACGGCGGTGGAACTTCCCGTCACTTCAGCGCCACCCTCAGATCGGTTAGGGTTTGTAGGTGGGGTTTGTGGCGGCACGGTGAACCTCGTCATGCGTGCCGCCCCGGCCCCCACCTCTCTTTTATATGGCGCTGGCGACAGGGGCCCACCAGCCAAATGGGCTGGACGCCCCCGATCAGGGCGCGGTCAAGGGTGGCATTTGGCCGTTGGGCCAAATGCCTGAGATCACTCTAACATTCTCCCCCTTGATCTCAATCTATACTTTATCTTTAATTACTTTTGACTTTACACATTCCATCACAGATTATTGCATAGAACATGTCTCATCGTCACGGTCAATCGCCGATAGATTTGACAGTTATAATACACCTCTCTGTTTTGAAATAGTTACTTTAATCCTTTGGGCCATCTTTTAGTCCAGAATCATAGGCTTTCCTTAAACCCATGCCGCTACATGTTCTCTGAACACGTTGGGTGGTAAGCCTTTAGTAAGCGGATCCGCTAACATCTTTGCGGTACTTATATGCTCAAGACTTATAATTTGATCCCGAATTTTATCTTTCACAACATAGTACTTTATGTCAATGTGTTTGGCAGCACCACTTGACTTATTGTTGTGGGCATACGTTATCGGGTTCATTATCGCAAGACAACTTAAGTGGTCTATTGATGTCGTCAACCACTTTTAAATCGGGTATGAACTTCTTTAGCCAGTTCACCGCCCGTAGCCTCATAACATGCTACAAACTCGGCATACATTGTGGGACGATGTAGTGACGGTTTGCTTTGAGCTTTTCCACGATATAGCTCCTCCAACAGAGTGAACACATATCCGGATGTAGACTTTCTATCATCTCCGCAAAATCGAATCAGATACCCCACTATATGGAGTGAATCGATCTTACGTATGTTATCATGAGGCCTTTTGTTCCTTGCAAATAACGCAAGACTTTCTTTATCAATTTCAATGTTCTATTCGTGATTGCTCGAATATGCCAAGTAACCCAGTAACAAATGCTAAGTCGTATGTGTGCATACTTGAGCATCTTGTAAGCTTCCGACAGTGAAGCATATGGAACCGCTTTCATTTGATCGAGCTCGTCTTGGTTCCTAGGGCATTGAAAATCCCCATATCTGCGCCTTGACTATAGGTGCAGTGAAGGACTACATTTATGCATACAAAATTTCTTTAAGACTTTCTCTATGTATGCCTTTTGTGACAGTCCCAATATCCCTTGTTTCTATCAGGTGAATCTCGATCCCTAGAACGAACGAAGCTTCACCAAGATCTTTCATATCAAAGTTTGAGGACAAAACTTCTTTGTCTCCGATGTGATCGACATCACTACTAGCTAGTAGAATATCATCCACATACAGGATTAGGAAGATAAACTTCCCATCTTTAAACTTTGCATAAACACAGTTGTCCTCTACATTTTCTTTAAACCCAAATTTTCTTATTGTACTGTCAAACTTCAAGTACCACTGTCTTGAAGCTTGTTTTAACCCATAAATCGATTTCTTTAGACGGCATCCCATTCTTTCATTTCCTTCCACGACAAAACCTTTCGATTGTGCCATGTAAACATTTTCCTCCAAATCCCCATTAAGAATTGCCGTCTTTACATCAATTTGATGTAACTCTAAATCATAATGTGCTACTAATGCCATTATGATTCTGAAGGAATCTTTACATGAGACTGGAGAAAAAGTCTCATTGTAATCAATCCCTTCTCTTTGCGTAAAGCCTTTTGCCACAAGTCGCGCTTTGTATCTTTCTACATTCTCTTGGGAGTCAAGCTTTGTCTTGTAGACCCATTTACAGCCTACTGTTTTGGCTCCTTTAGGAATAATTTCCAAATTCCAGACTTTATTAGTCTTCATGGACCTCATCTCCTCTTCCATGACCTCAAGCCATTTTGAGGAATTTTCGCTTCTCATGGCTTCTTCAAATGAGGTGGGATCATCCTCTATTTGAAATTCCTCTGTATGATAAATCTGATAATCATCAGAAATAGCTGATCTTCTTACTCTTTGAGACCTCCTGGGCCTCCTCATTTGGTACATCTTCTGCTTGAGGTCTTTGTTGCTCCCCTCATCTGTGGCAATGGGTTCTATAGGATCTCAAGAACAGTTCCTCATTCTCATTCATTGTTGCCACAAGAGGAACAATAACAGTCTTGGCACCACAGTTGTCTTGCACCGTCGGTGCTGATGACAAGCAGTAGTATGAAGAATGGCTCTTGAATCATCTGAGTGGGCGCATACACCGCTTCTCTTCAAGGTCAATCTCACGAGCTACCATACTTCCTCTCATCATTTCATCCTCTAAGAAGACAAGCGTGTCTCGTTTCTACAAACTTTGTATATCCGTGCGACGGTAGAAACGAAACCTTTTGACTTTTCAGGTAGCCAATGAAATGGCAACTTCGCTTTGGGATCAAGTTTCCCAAGGTTTGGGTTAAATACTTTAGCCTCGTGAGACTCCCACACACGTAAGTGGTTTAGTGAGGAACTCTTCCGCCCACAACTCGTGCGGTGTTTTGGGCACCGACTTACTAGGCACTCTGTTGAGAATATGAATGGCGGTTTTCAACGCCTCCATCCATAAACTCAATGGCAGTGTGGAATAGCTCATCATACTTCGCACCATATCCATCAGGGTACGGTTGCGTCTTTCAGCTACTCCATTTTCTTTGAGGTTCGCGGTGTAGAATATGGGCCACTATACCATTTTCTGTAAAACCTTGCAAAGGTCCAGAACTTGTCCATATGGGGTATGTCGATCGTAGTACTCCCCACGGTCAGATCGGACTATCTTAATCTTTAAATCGTGTTGGTTTTCAACTTCAGCCTTAAATATCTTGAATTTATCCAAGGCTTCATTTCTTTCTTTGATTGGATAAATATATCCATAACGGGAGTAATCATCTGTGAATGTTATGAACGAGTCATATCCATCCACACTTTTCACAGGAAAAGGTCCACAAATGTTTGTGTGAATAATTTGTAGAATTCCTGTGCTTCTTTTGGCGTCTTTCTTAATTTTCTTTACATATTTTCCTTTAATGCAGTCTCTGCATTGTTCCAAGTCTGAGAACTCTAATGGAGGAAGAATATCATTCTTAACTAGTCTTTCTATTCTCCCCCTCGAAATATGGCCTAAACGACAGTGCCATAATTTCGATGACGCATCTAGAGTTCTCTTTCGTTTCCTGTTTACATTCGTAGACGAGGATTCATTCACTTTCTCGCACGCGGCGTTCCCTTTATCGCATACGACATTCACATCATCATATAATGATAACAAATAAAGCTCATTTTGTAAGATGGCAAGACCAACACATTCTTTATTAAACATTATTTCACACTTGCCATTTCCAAAATGACAATCATAACCATCATTGTCCAAACATGAAACACTAATCAAATTCCTCTGTAAAGAGGGAACATAAAGAACATCTCTAAGTAAAAGAGTGAAGCCATCAGCTAGCTCTAATGAAAGATCGCCAACGGCTTCAACTTCAGCTTGGACTCCATTTGCGACTTTAATGCATCTTTCTTTTCTTTGCGTATTCCTCGTCGAACGGAATCCTTGCATATTATTGGCAACATGAACAGTTGCACCTGAATCAATCCACCAAGTAGATTTTGAATATTGTACATACAGGGACTCATTTATGAACGTAATAATGTCCTCACCTTTCTTTGACATAATCATTTTCAAGAAATCGGGACAATCTTTCTTGTAATGTCCCTTTTTCTTGCAATGAAGACACTGATCTTTGTCTACTGCAAACTTATTCTGTTGAGGCTGATGGACAGAGGCTTTTCCCTTGTTCTTTGAGGAGAAGTTATTGTTGAAGTTCCTTTTCTTGTTGTCCTTCACATAGTTGATAGAACCACCATGTGAGGATTTAAATCTTTCCTCCTCTTGCACACACATAGCTATGCATTTTTCTAAGTCCCATTTCTGTTTGCATATTGTAATTGACAACAAAGGTGTCAAACTTTTCCGCAAGGAAGCAAAAATCAAGTGAATAAGGAACTCATCCTTGAGAGCCAAATCCATTGGTTTAAGCTTGGATGCCAAGTTGCTCATCCTTAGTATGTGCTCTCTTATGCCACCGCCAGAGTACCTTTCTCACAAGTCGCTTAATCACTGTGTAGCGTATGTCTTTGAAGAGCCAAGAACCGACTCTTTATTTTCTCAAGGTACTCGTGATAGTATCACACTCGCGATTGAGCCCACAATCGCAGCTCAATCGTGTTCTTTATCACACCAAACATTTCTTGTTGGTCGTGGTCCATTTCTTATGCTCAAGGTCATAAGACATCCGTAAGGGAGCATGGTCCCTCTGTCTTTCTCGCCAAGCGTTATCATCCTCATTTTGATCCTCACCTGGTGCCATAGGCTCGGTGGGACGTCTTGTAGTGAGGACCCAGTCCACCTCACCAAGATAAACGCTAAGTCTATCTTTTCTTCCACTCTCCATAATTATCTCCTTTGAGAGGGGATCTCTCGATACAACTCATCAAGTTGTATCCGCTGAAAAATAGTTCAAGTAAAGTGAGAACATAACAAGAAAATTATATGCCTTATTTCCAACGTTGGTAAAAATCGACATACAATTTAAAACAATTTTATCTATGCATTAAATCTATATCACCGTTGGGCAGAAAAAGAAATAACGCATAAAACATCAATTAAAAATTATAATACTGTTATTATCAACGTTGGTCAGAAAATAACAATATCATAATTATCTGAAAATTATCTCTATTTTTCCAAAATTAAATTCTCCCGTTGGTTCGAATTTAATAATGAAAATCAATCAACATTATCTTTTGCAGTGGAAAGCGTAATTATTCTAAAATAATTCATACTCAGAAGCATTCTATCAGACACTTTTAATCTCGGAAAAATAACACGTTGGTGCAAAATTTACAGAGATTTGGTTCAAATTTCATTGAAATTGATCAAGAAATATACGAAAAACATTAAAATGTCTTTTCGGATTTCTTGCTCAAACTATCAAAACGGCCCATTCATGCGCGCCACGGCCCGCCGGTCGGCCCAATGTCAAAACGCCCATTCAACCGCCAAAACCGCCGGAGAACTACGGCCGTCCGATCGCATCGCATGGCGCCCCAACCCTAACCCTAACCCCGGCCGCTCCCGCCTCAATCGCTCATTTCGCCGGAAAAAAACGGATCTGGCGGCCAAGGCGGCGCAACAGCGAGAGGCGGCGGCGGCGGCGCCGCACCATGGAGGAGCGGCACCGGCGGGCTCGACCGTGGCGAACGGATCGCAAGCGGCAGGCGGGCGCGACGGCCGCCGCATGGCGGAGCGCGCGCCTCGCGCGCAAGGCGATGAGGCGGCGGCCCCGAAGCTCGAGAAGCGGCGGCGGCGGCGGCGCGTGGCGGCCCCAGCGGTGGCTCCTCGCTGAGGCGGCGGCGGCCGGCGCGGAGCGCCCGACGGCGGCAGCGTGCGCCACGGCGGCGCAACGCAGGCTGCGGCGCGGGCGGCGGAGCGCGCAGACGGGCACGGAGGCGCTCGGCTCTGGCTGGCGCCCCACCGGACGGCAGGCGAGGCGGCGTCGCGAGGCGCCCCCTGGCCGCTGCTTGACGGCGGTGCGCGACGGGCGGCGGCGTCTCCGCGTGGCGCGGCGGCGGCGCAAAACTCGTGAGTGCCCGCTCTTCTTTGCCCGCTGGCTCGATACCATTGTTGGTTCTTCGTTTTTCTTTGCACCGGGTTTAGATCCGAGAGAGGAAGAGAGGAGAGTGAGAGTGTACCGTCGAGGTAGAGGAGGAGGAGCCGCCATGGTCGCAGCGGAGGTCGGAAGAAGGACGACGGCAAGCGGCGGCGTTCGATGGCGACGGCGGTGGAACTTCCGTCGCCAGCGCCACCTCGATCGGTTAGGGTTTGTAGGTGGGGTTTGTGGCGCACGGTGAACTCGTCATGCGTGCCGCCCCGCCCCACCTCTCTTTTATATGGCGCGCGCGCAGGGGCCCACCAACCAAATGGGCTGGACGCCCCCGATCAGGGCGCGGTCAAGGGTGGCATTTGGCCGTTAGGCCAAATGCCTGAGATCACTCTAGCAGACTTTACTTGTGCTATGGTATGTCAAGAGAAAGGATGCTGCTCTAGCTAGCTGCATGCAGACGTACACTGCTTGCTTAATTAATCTTTCACATGCAGAGATATTATGCATGCCTGTCCTGTCCATCATAAATTACTTACTGCTAAGTGTGTGTATATATATATATATATATATGCTTAATTTGCTTCATTGATATTATGCTTAACTCCGACCCATATCAATGAAAGTGAAAGCACACGACAGGGAGTATTAGTGCATTAACATTGCACCATGCGTTTCGGTCAGTTGAGTTTGATATTCTTTTTTTTTCTCCGTCTTAATTTGAGTACTTGTCTCGTTTTCGGTGATCCTCTCCTCTATCGGTTGAATTCAACCTTTCAACTCCAGGTTTTTTAGGGGATTTCAAGCTGGCTGATCATTCTCTCGTTTCCATAGGATTAGGAACATACAGATATATACAGGCGGCATAATCTCTCCAGCATTCAGCTACGACTTTTTTTTGTTTTGAATTGACCAAACTAGCTACCAGGCCACTTGTATTGCATCATGGCTTGCGACCCTTGACCATCTATCAATCTCTCTCTCTCTCTCTCTCATGCATCAGCCAAAGTCAAGATGCTTGGCATTTTTTACTCGTAAAATTAATAAACAAAAGTTAGCCGCATTCGTCACAGCACTACTAGTATACAAACATGACACATGCTGACATGCGTGTGATATAATCAACGTAGGAGTGTATTCCGATTTCCGAGAGACTCTTGCTTGCTTGTAGTGGTGCGTAGCGTACGTACGTACAGGATGCAGAATACAGGCCAGGTTAAGTCAGATCATTAGACCGGCCGGAACGAGAAAACAAAACAAGCCAAGTCAAATCCATAAATATCGATGTCATACTCTTTTAATTTATAGGTCGAATTAAGAGAATGAAGAAAAAGCTTGCATGCGTCCATTCTGAATTTCTAAAAAACAAATCATAGCCAAAGTTTATAACTTTGTAGTGCTGCAGGTAACCCAAATCAAGTTGCCTGCGTGGGTTTCGGGCTGCAGGCATGCCTCTCTCCTAGCTGCAAGATTAAGGAAACATCCATCCCATGATGGACAAGACAATTAACTGGACTGGATGGAGATCGATATCATGGACTGGCCTGACCGACTCATTGGCCTTTGCGTTTCGTTCGCGTTGGTCAGCATCTTCTTATCCGGAGTAGAAAAGCCCAGGAGCCCGTGTACGTAATATCCCAACATTTTATTAGATAGATAGATCGATAGATCCAATAAGGGATGCCAAATAGAGTTTGTTTGTTTGTTTGTCTTAGTGGGCCTAGGACAACATCACATCCCTTCTTCTTCCTTAGCTAGCTAGCATCTCTGTCTCTGTCTCTGTCTCTGTCTCTGTCTCTGTCTCTGTCTTCCTAGAAAAGACGATGTAATTGCGTACATATACAGCACGTACGCCAATATATCATCATGCATGCATGTTGACGATGATGCAGCTTGCTCATCAGGATGAAGTTAATTTTTTTTGAAACTGGCAGGATGAAGTTAATTGTTGAAACGGATATATGGATGCTCAGAACCCTGTGGATGTGTCGGCAGCAGCGAAGTAAAGAGGTCAAGTTTTGCCGATCCTTTAGGAGATGAGCTATATACAGGAGCTACTCAGCGGGACGTGAAAAGAACGGCACAACCAAGCAAGCAAAGGCTGCTTAAACCAGCCAGCCAGCCAACCCTTCTTCTTTTCTTCATGATTATAATGGCTCCTGATTCCAGGAGCAGACAGATCGAATAGCGATCGATCGATGGAGATGGAAATTAATATATAGGTGTTGGTGGGTCAAAAAGTACAAAAGATGGATGGATGCAAAGCAAGAAACATGTGGATGCCCTGCAGAGGTGGTATGAACTAGCGACTTGACTAATTAATCAGCATCTCAGCACCAGCATCAGCACCAGCATCAGCATCGGCATCAGCTGTACGTCTCGTCTAATCGATATTCGGTTTCCAAGCACGCATTTCACCCTAGCTTTACGTCTCGTCCAGTTAATCGATATTCGTATTCCAAACACGCGTTTCACCTCCCTTTTCTACCTAGCAGCTCAGCTAGCTTCGATACACGCAGACTCGATCGATCCTAATTAAGGTAGCATTGCATTGCATCACAGTTAATTCAGGGGTAATACGCGCGACAGTACAGGAAAACATGCATATAATCTAGCCCAATGGACAACAAGTCGCATACACATGTGGAGAATGAAAAAATGAAAAACAATCAAATCTGCGCGCGTGGATACATAGAGAGGACACATATATGGACGTACGAACGAGTCACGTGCATATATGGACGTACGCGCACATGCAAACAACGAGATGCGTGCCGGTCGATCTCTGGCCGGGGCTTCTCCTCCGTCTATATATCATCCACGGTAGCTAGCCATCACTCGTCAGTAGCTGGCGGGGTGTGCGGCGGCTTGCGCTTCGGCGGCGGCTCCGGCTTCGGTTCTGGTTTAGGCTTGGGCTCAGGCTTTGGTTCGGGCTTAGGCTCTGGCTTGGGTTCAGGTTTTGGCTCTGGCTTTGGTTCAGGTTTTGGCTCTGGCTTAGGCTCGGGTTTGGGCTTTGGCTCAGGCTTAGGCTCGGGCTTGGGCTCTGGCTTTGGTTCAGGCTTTGGTTCAGGTTTTGGCTCTGGCTTAGGCTCGGGTTTGGGCTCTGGCTTTGGTTCGGGTTTGGGCTCTGGCTTGGGCTCTGGCTTTGGTTCAGGTTTTGGCTCTGGCTTTGGTTTAGGTTTTGGCTCTGGCTTTGGCTCTGGCTTGGGCTCTGGCTTTGGTTCTGGTTTTGGCTCTGGCTTTGGCTCTGGCTTAGGCTCGGGTTTGGGCTCTGGCTTTGGTTCAGGTTTGGGCTCTGGCTTGGGCTCTGGCTTTGGTTTAGGTTTTGGCTCTGGCTTGGGCTCAGGCTTGGGCTCTGGCTTTGGCTCGGGTTTGGGCTCAGGCTTAGGCTCGGGTTTGGGCTCAGGTTTGGGCTCAGGCTTAGGCTCGGGTTTGGGCTCAGGTTTGGGCTCAGGCTTAGGCTCGGGTTTGGGCTTTGGCTTTGGTTCAGGCTTAGGCTCAGGCTTGGGCTCTGGCTTTGGCTCAGGTTTGGGCTCAGGCTTAGGCTCGGGTTTGGGCTCAGGTTTTGGCTCAGGCTTAGGCTCGGGTTTGGGCTTTGGCTCAGGCTTTGGCTCAGGCTTGGGCTCAGGCTTAGGCTCGGGTTTGGGCTTTGGTTCAGGTTTTGGCTCAGGCTTAGGCTCTGGTTTGGGCTCAGGCTTAGGTTCTGGTTTGGGCTTGGGCTTTGGCTTTGGTTCAGGCTTAGGCTTAGGTTCAGGCTTGGGCTCTGGCTTTGGTTCAGGCTTGGGCTTAGGTTCTGGTTTTGGTTCAGGTTTTGGCTCTGGCTTGGGTTCAGGCTTAGGTTTAGGCTTGGGCTTGGGCTCTGGCTTTGGTTTAGGCTTGGGCTCTGGCTCTGGTTTGGGTTCAGGCTTAGGCTCTGGTTTGGGCTCAGGCTTCGGTTTAGGCTCTGGCTTAGGCTTAGGCTCTGGTTTGGGCTCGGGTTCTGGCTTTGGCTCCGGCTCCAGCAGCTTCCGGACGGCAGCACGGTGTGGGTTGCGCGCGAAACGGGCGGCGTGAGCTTGGTGAAAGGCGGAGGCGGCCAGGAGCATGGCCAGGAGAAGGCAGCAAGAAGAGAGGCGATGATGCCTCGCCGCCATGGCTGCGGCTGCTGCTGCTGCTGCTGCTGCTGCTCTCGTCTCCTCTCGTGCTGCTACGTACGAGCAGGAGTAGCCAGCCAGTCCCCCTCCCCTGTTGATGCTAACTGTGAGTGTGAGTGTGTGTGTGTCCTCGGATGGTCCTCTTATAGGGTGGTCGAGCCAAGCAGGTTTGGCCGTGTGTCATCTTCACGTGCCTCCTTGGGCCACGCTCGTCGGCGGATAGAACAGATGCCTTCCTTGTCAGAGACTGTCTCTGGCTGGATTTTTTTCGCTTCACTTTTCCTGTGAAGTGTGACTGTGACTGTGACTGTACGTACCATCGATGGAGACCGTACACCCCGAATAAAGTGGGTCGTTTAGGATTAAATAGTAATAGTCGGTGGCTCGTCCTAGTTAACAGGGAACAGTATTCATTCCTAGCAGCAGACGCAGACGCAGACGCAGATGCAGATGCAGATGCAGATAGATGGAGGTTCAGTATGTGCATGTGGCCTTCGTTAGACGGAGCCGACCGGACCGGGCCGGGCCACATATGAACTATGTGGTCTTAATTGACACAGTACATTACATTTACATCTACTGCTACTGCTACTGCACGTCGGTCTGCTGGATACTTTGGATAGGATACGACGATCGGGTTTGGATCCGTTTTTCTTTCACGAGTGTGGCCTATGGTACATCAATTCGACCTAGCCGCCACACACATACAGACATACTGCAACACAAGAAAGCCAAACTTGTGGTAGCCACACATACATCAACTCGATCTCGTGTGCCATCGACGACAATTACAGCATACCCGATCCTTCGGTAACTCTGGGTACCGACCCATCTTCCTTGCTTAGTTGCTTCTAGTTCCTACAATTAATCAATCAATTACTCCGTACCGATTGGTGACGCATCCATATTGTGATGATAATTCAAACACGCGTTCAGCTCGCTGCAAGCTACCGATCGATCGACCGCTCCAATTAAGCTAGCAAGTTAATTAGGTAGCTCGACCTATCCTTGAAGAAAAAAACTGCAGGCATATATTCCCTGTTGGATTCATATATTCGGGGTGTCGTGGGCTTGTTTATGAATCGCAAGACGACTTTAGTTTTTGGCTACTGCATTTGTATGAACGCACAAGACAAGAGACAATTGCATTACAACATTCATAGTATATCAATCGCGACCCTTTCTCTTTGGGGAAATTTATATGAGTGCAACCGCTGTCTCCCGAATCTCTCGCAAACCATTCCTCCTATTTTGCTACTTTTGATCACGCAGCCTCCCCCGCTTTCCTCGTCGCAACACCCCCTTTCTCCCGAACAAATCCCAATAGCTCGTCTTCCCTCCCAATCAGCGTCGCCCCCAGGCCTTTCATCTACCTCCGTCTCCCCAGAAATAGCTCCGTCACTAGGCAAATCCTCGATGTGCTGGAGTAACATGTTTTTTTTTTTTAATTCAGAGCAACTAGTATAGTATAGTTTAGGACAAGGGCTAGTATAAAGCGAGGATCGTTAGCTTATATATATATATATATATATATATATATATATATATATATATATATATATATATATATATCCCACTAAAATTGGTGTAGACTAAATTACACTCAATATAGAGATGAAGCGTACGTAGATGGACGATATATAGATTATAGCATAGTACGTACAAGTATTTTAGTTGGATTAGTTACCATCCATCCACGTGCGTTGTCACACGTACGGCGTCCAATTTCATTATTGCAAGAGTGGATTAATCGATCAACAGTGCTAATGAAGGTGGTTGTGGGCACGTGGGTACAGAGAGCACAAAGCATACGGGCAAACGAGAATTGGATTCGGTGGGATTGCAATGGATCGATCGGGTGGCCCAGTAATTGGATGGGAACGAGAGAGATGGATGGAGATGTGGCAGCCACCGGTGAGGCGAGGCGAGGCAATGCAATGCTACGTACGTACGTACCTAGGCCTAGGCGCGTAATGGATCCTTGTTCCAGATGGGACAATCCCCCCTGGCTTTCCTTCCACGGGCGATCGGATCGGACCCGTTTCGCAGTCACATACAAGAATGAAAGCGACCCTCCATCCGCTCCTTTAATTCCCTTGCCTCGTGAACAAGGAAGGAACCAAGGAAAATTAAGACTGCCTTGTTTCTTCTCAAGGAAAATTAAGACTTGATTGGTTGGAAAATTAAGACTTGATTTGCTGCGAGAGATCCGATCCCACCCACCCCACTCTCTCTCTCTCGATTACTACTCGCTGTGGTAGATGCTTAATGCTTGGGCGCGCGTACGCAATACATACGTCGTGCATGTCGTCACATCACAGCATTAGCCACAACTCCTGTAGTATCCCCTTGCCTTTGCGGCTTTGCCCTTTGCTAATTGCTACGAGCGAGCTAGTGTACTCATCGATCGGTCCGGTCCTACACGTCACGCGTACAGCAGCTTGTACTCCATATAATATAATGGCCTGGGTTGGTAACTTGATGCACGATTATACCATGCTTAATTCCCCTGCTTTCTTGGCATGTCACATGTTCCTTGCTTGTTTCACCAACCAAGCTCGGAAGCTCCCGTCCCGTCCCGTCCCGTCCCGTCCCGTAAGAAAGAAAGAAAGAAAGAAAGAAATGGCCAAACACACCAGTCAGTCCTACAGAGCAGAGTTGCAATTGCAATTCCATTCAGTTGCGCTAGCTACTCACCAGATAGTAATCAATTGCAATTCCATTCAGTTGCGCTAGCTACTCCAACTCATAGTCCTCTCCTCTCCTCTCCTAGGTAAGGACTAAGGAAGTTGGTTCTCTAGTCTAGGAGGGAGGGGTCTCCACGCAGCGAGCGCCTCCTCCGTACCGTACGTGATGCAGCCGGCTGCCTCCTCTACGGCTTGCTCGTCCTCAACCGCGGGTACGGGAGTGAGAGGGGAAGGAACGACTGGGGTGGGGTTGCTTCAAGACTCAAGAGTAGTGCAGCCGCCTCGTGGCATGATCCAAGCAAGGTAAGGGTCCTTCTCTCAAGGAGAGGAGAGGAGAGGAGAGGAGAGCTTCAACCGTTGTTCAAGGCCCTCTAGCTAGGGGAAAGATTTCTTTTCTCTGAGACGGAGCCTCGCAGCCGTCCTCCCAAGGCCTCGTCCCGATGCTGGTGGACACGCGTGCAGCGAGACAAGCAATCTCAAAGCAGTTCAACTCCCGAACTGCCTCCTCATCTTCCTCCGGTTCCCCGTCCGCGCGAACACTGCTGCCCTTCTCTTCGCTCGCGCGCCAACGCAGCCCGGACCAATCCGCCCCCACCGACGATCTTGTCCAAAGTCTAAAAAATGAGAAATGTATTTGAAAAAAAAAGAAAGGAAGGAAAACAAACAGTGCTAGAAAAAGAAGAAAAAAAAGGTAGTGCTACCCCTATCAATTCCCCCATCCTTGTGTAGCCAACAATTTTTGTTCGACCATGTTTGAACTGTTGATCCGAGGAGAATATACAGATCTTTTACTTGGAGCTGGTCAAGATGTTGAATTGTTGTCTACCTCTCGAAGATTAGATTTTGATGTAGTGAATCCTACAATATTCGAGGAGTATGCATTCTTCTATATTTGCTTGGAACCAAGACAGCGAACTATCTTGATTTTTGTACTGTTATCGTGACTCGTAACGCAGATGATTAATGCATATTTGATAGTACTCTTTTTATTCTTACTGTACGGTTGAACTCCAGTGATATCCAAAAAGCTGAATTGTTGTCCAGCCTTTTCCATTTATTGGATGCCCCATGAGAAGAAGCCAACTTTTCTGTGTCATGGAACTTTTGACATGTCCCAATTCTCTTCCATGCAATCCTCTTGCTATGTTGGATTTACAGATTATTGGATAGCTGTTTTCTTTAAGTTCTTATTGTTTGATCATGTGCAGTCTCCATGGCCCGGATTGATATGTCATACAAATGTTCCATAATGGTAGTTCTGAGGAATCATGCTTTACTGTTGTTATAAATTTTGTGATCTGGGGCAAATTTGGAAATTTGTAAACTCAGAATTTTATGATCTGTTGCTTGTTATTTTCTTTGGATGACGTATTGATGATATGCTCTGTTCAGTTTTTCTGAATTTTATGATCTGTTCGGTTTTTCTGAATTGTTCTCTGTCTGCCCTGCCTTGTGTTCATTATTGTGGTGAAAGACAATTGATGAAGACAGTAATTTCTTCTAGCAATGTACTTAATCTGTTTGAACAACCTGAAACTTTTGTGTCATTTTGTTTTGTTCAGTCCACCTTTTCTCAAGCAACCTTGCGATTCTGGAATCTGGGCCTGTAACCTGGAGGCCACCAATTCTGAAACTTTTGTGTCATTTTGTTCAGTCCACCAATTCTGCAATTTTAACCATGAATTGGCCAAACCAACCAGGACTGCTTCAAACTGATACTTGCAGAGGAATTTGTTCCTTCATCCCTTAGATCTATCAATGATGCTTCAAACAGATCACACACAACCAGGATTGCTGTCTCAGGGTCCTCCAAAGACACTAGCGCAGACCAACCAGAAAGAGCAGGACCATCAGGCATTCTGAAACGATCATTTGGGGCCGAGACTTCTTGACAAACATTCAGAGAACCAGCAGGCCCTGATGCTTTCATTCATTCACAGAAACAATCATGAAGACTTGGGAGAATCAATTTACTGGTAATTCAGATAAACACATTCATTTGGGGCTGAGACTTCTTTATAAATATTCAGAGAATCAATTTACAGGTAATTTACATGAAGACAGCGAGACAAACATCAAAATATGCCTTTCAAGTCTCCATGATGAGAAATGGTACTTGGACCAACCTTTCAAGTACAGCGAGACAAACATCAAAATCCGGATGCGCCACCCCTCCGCCTCCCTCGTCGCCGGCCCAAGAAGGTAGGGTAAGGTCCTTCTCTAAAGGAGAGGTTCAACCGTTGTTCAAGGCCCTCTAGCTAGTGTGCTGTTTTGATGATACAACAAGTATCACTGACAAAAACGCAACGCACGGACAGAAAACTACTAGACAGAATTTCTCCATTGTGCTACCAAATTGAAGAAATTGTGCTCTGCCAATGGCCGGCCGGCCGGCCGGTTCATCGCGGCGCCAGCGAGACAGAGGACAAGTCGGTGGTGGCCACCCGCAGCTTCTGCTCCCATGCGCGGGACTCCAAATACACCCTGGACACCTTCCCGGCCACCCACGTCATCTCCGGCTGCTCCTCCCGGCGCACCGCAGCCCCACCTCCACCAGCCTCTCCGCTGCCGCCACAGGAACGAGTCCCCAGCCTCCTGTCCACCCAGCTCCTCACCGCCCGCTCCTCACCGCCTCCGCCGCCGTCTCCACCACCGATACCCGCACCAGCTCCTTGCTCCCCTTGTCGAAGCGGCACCTGTCCGCCTCCTCCTCAGATAGCAGCTCCAACAGCAGCAACCCGAAGGCGTACACGTCCGCCTCCCGCGAATCCTCATCCTCCTGGGCGGCGGCGGCGAATTGGGCCGCGCCAAAGTGGGTGCGCCACGCGCGGAGGCCTGGGCCGGAGATGAGCACAGTGGAGGGAGAGACGTAGCTGTGGACGGTGACGGCGTGGTGGTGGATGTACTCGAGGCCCTGGGCGACATCGGCGGTGACATGGACGCAGGAGAGCCAGGTTCAGAGCACAGTGAAGCTGGGGTTGCGTGGGCTGCGGAGGCAGGCGGCAAGCGTGGCGGCGCCGGGCCCGGGCGGGAGCTCATAGGCGAGGTAGACATGTGGGCCGGCGAGGCAGGCACCGAGCAGGGGGCGAGGCTGGTGTGGTGGTACCTGGCGATGGCGGCGAGCGCGGCGGAGGCCTGGGCGGCGTCGATGCCGGGGCGGGAGCGGAGCTGGAAGAGGGCGGCGTCGCGGGCGCGGAGGGAGCAGCGCCAGTAGGAGGAGGAGCCTCTGCCTGGGGCGGCGCGCTTGGAGAGGAAGTTGTTGGTGGCTTTGGCGAGCTCTTGGAAGGGGTAGAGGAGCGGCGGGTCCGGGAGCGAGGCGCGGGCGGCGGCGAGGCTACTAGTAGTGGAGGAGGAGGTACTGGCGGTGGTGGTGGCTGTGGCGGAGGAGCGGTCGCGGCGAGAAGCAGAGGAGGAGGAGGAGACGGGCTGCGAGGCCAATGCGTCGGAGCTGGACTTGCACATTGTACCAGGTGAAAGAAGTGAAGAGGCGAGCTAGAGGTATCGACTGCAGAGAGAGAGGTCAAATCAAAGCTTCTTGCGATGGGCATGGGCTGGCCTAGCTGGGCTCTTGCCTCCCGCCCTTTGACTTGCATGGGCCCTTTCCTTCCTTCCTTCCTTCTTCTTTTTCTATTTCTAGGCTGTCACTCTCCTTGCCTCGATGATTCCTTTCGGTTTCTGTTCTTCGATCTTTTTTTAAAATTTTTTTTTTAGTAATTTCGATTTTTTTTTTTAAAAAAAATGGTAAGAAATAACACAACGTAAGCACATGCTAATTCCCCACATTTCACTCTAGAGTTTACAGCATCTACTTCTCTCTCCTAGGTGCTTTGTTTATCGGTGTGAAAATTCTAAAATTGAATGGAATGGCAGAATTGGCACGACAAGAAAGTGCCTGCCAATCTTTTTTTACAACAAGCAAAGCAAAGAGAGCCTTTTCATTTACCAAGGTGGGCCCCGCTTTCTTCTATCTTTTTTTAAGGGCATCTAACAACAGTATAGACAAATGTTATCTACAGTACCTTTCAATGTCATCTATATAGATAGTGTTAAAGACAACTCCTACAATGGATATAGACAGCTTCTTCACGCACAATGTGTCTTTTTTATCGTGCTACTGTCACGACCTAATTCCTCTCTCTCACCCACATCATATTGTGTCATATATAGCAAAGAGCTGACACGACACTATTGTATATATCCTAAGCATACCAATTTCGCCGCTTCTCGAGACGGATGTATTGATTGGGTTTACCAACTATGGTATTGGTTTTTCGGCCGGTCAAAGTTAACCCTTTTGAAGCACTTTATGATTACTCACCTCCCGGTTTAGGATATCCTACTACATCTTCGATTGAGGAGATCGACAGCTATTTAAAAGAAAGCCAGGTTGCTATTCAAACTCTGAAAGGTAATTTCTGATGTATATATCTTTCAGCAGAACAAAAACATCTCCATTTTGTTAACCAAGTCAGTAATCTTGGTCAACGTGTCTCTTAATTATCAGTTCCTCCCTGTGTCGCCATGCGTGTCATGTGTGCCATCCAGTCCGATCATCGAGATCGAACGAATGCACTAGCCCAGTGGTACTAGGATAGGATCGATACACTTGTGTCAACGTTGCAGCTGGCAAGATCGACTCGTGTGAATGGCTGCTACTAGTACTGAATACTAACAGTATCTAGCTATCTATTTAGGTTTAGACCCAACAAGGCGAGGCAGGCATGTCCTTGGCTGGCAGCTGCGGTCGGTGGTCATCTTGACCGACGGCTTGACGATTCCTCCTCCTCTTCTTACGACAACTCGATTTCAATTTAATCTGAAGACCATCGTATCTTTGAGCGAAACAAAAACATCTCCATTTGTTGTTTACCATACCACCTGCTGTTTAGCTAGACCCACAGGTCGTTGAAACTAGAGGGCAGCAAAACACCTTGCTTTCGTCGTCGTCGCCTTCTTCTTTCTGAAGCATCTTATTCTCTTAATGCATAATACTAATAGTGTGTTTCTACTCTTACAAAGGCAACATCCCATGGCATTTCTCTCAGTCTCAGTAGATTGATGCCTTGGGAAACAAAACAATTGCAGGAATCTCTTGCTTATCTAAGCAAGCGCGCGCGAGCTAGGAATGATGCCTTCAGGATGCATCCGTACGTGAAGTCCTACGGTCGCCTCTCGCCTCCGCGCTTGTGCTTGCTCTGCTCTGCTCCGCTGGCGCTAGGATGCCTTCCCCTTGCGCTTAACGGTGGGTTGCTGTCCTATGCTATGCATGCTTCTTCGTTCGTAGGTACCTTGCTGCTTTTGGGCCGTTGCCTGTCCATGGCATCTGCGTGTCCTATGCTTCTTTTCTGCCTTGTGTCCGCCCTCCCCTCTCTTGAGTGCGTCGCTTCACTCCCGCTGCACCCATTTGGCTCGTCTTCCTCGACCGCCTCGCTCCGGTTCCTTCCTACGCTGCACCCACCCAGTTCGTCCTCCTCGGAAGCGCCGCTCCGCTTTCTCCGTCCACATGATTCGCTCTCTCAAGAAACCTCCGCCTCGAATCCAATCGGGGTTGTTCTTCCTCCACTCCGAAGATGACGAGCACCAAACCACTCACAATTGTCCAGATCTTCTCATAACCTTCTTTGAGAGGATCACCGGCACAACTCCTTCAAACCGTCTAGGTGTCGGCAAACAATAAGAGTAACAAGTCGGAGATGCTCGCGCGAATGAATCAAGTGTCTAATCGCAATGGATACACAATCCAACACCCAGTGCAACACATGCACTATGATTTTGCTCTATAGGCTTACCAAGTGCAACACATGCACAAAAAGATATGAGAAGACTTGCTCTTTGCTCAAGGAGAACAAAAATATCACCAGCACAATCGACCACAATGGGTATTTATACCCCTACACAAGAAAACTAGTCATTGGAGGAGAAACTGCACAAAAACAGGATACCCGGTCAGACCGCCCTAACTCCAACGGCTATAAAAACTAGCCGTTGGACATTCAACCGGACTGGCCACACTCACATAGGCTTGTCAAACCAGACCAAATTCGGTCAGATCGCTCCACAGAGGAGCCAACCAAAATCAGGAAAACACCTCTTCTGGGAAAAGATGATCGGGGAGGCTGACTGTGGGGCCGGTCAGACCGGCCAACACATGGCGGTCAGACCGGTTTCCCACTGGTCAAACCGGTCAACATGGGCGGTCAGACCGCTAGGACATCAGATCGGCACTAAGCCAGGTCATAGCGATCAAGAGCCGGTCAGACTGCCCAAAGGGGTGCGGTCAGACCACCCACTGCCAACAAGGCTGAAAACAGATTATGCATCTCATTTCAACTCAATTTTCAAAACATATTTGCCAATTGATGCACGATGCAAACAAGGGATGAAGACAAGATTCTCAACAAGTTGCAAAACACATTTGCCGACTTTTAGAATCACGCCACAAGGAATTTGGTACATAGTCTTAAACCATTTGTGAAACACATTCGTAAACTAACGTCACATACTACAAGGGTTATGCATGAACCTCAACTATTTGCAAAACTCATTCGCAAATATCGGCAATATGCTAAAAAGAGCTAGAGCAAGCACTTAGAGCTATCAACATATGACATACTCTTAATAGTACCATAAGTTACTAGTCATGACCCATCTTAATAGTACGGTAACCTATACTAGCAATCCGGTCTCCACACCAAACACCGAGTCCGGTAAAATAACCAAGAAACAAATCCTTAGTCTATGTTAATTATACGTTTACCTTGAGCATCTATCTTGAAGTGATCACTTGATGATGAACATCTCCACCTCAAGTCCGGGATCTTGACTTTAACATCATCCACGCATGATGATTTTTTTCACTTCATGATTTTGTCTTGACGTTCATCAACACATGATTACATTATCAAGGGACTCAATCTGTTTCATCTACTCATGGAAAATGTTAGTCCACATAACGATTGACACTAATTACCAAAATACCCTATTAACACATAATAGCGGGTCTAGATTATTCAATCCACCCTTTTGGTAATTGATGATAATCCTCAATAAATAAGGAATTGAAAGTGATTTTTCAAGTATACATTGAGTACAAAACAAATTGTATACTCTAGGATAGCTTTGATAGCAATTAACTCATTTTAAGTGGAACCAAAAGTGATTTTGAATTGATTGCTAACAAAACCACAATATATAAGGAAAACTCCCCCCGCCCCACCTCAACATGTGCTTGTAGATGGACGTAATGCTTGTCATGTAGAGACCAATGTAGAAGATGGGGAAAAAGATAGTTGCTCTTTTGATATAAATGTTCTATTATAGTCTATAATTTTGCCTCTCATTTAACCTGATAAGCAAAAGTGCACATCAACATCATCTTATTGTTATAGACTTCTAACCTTACAGATTGTGATTACATTACTTTAGGTGCGGTGTAGGATCAAGGATAACCGACTAGAGGGGGGGTGAATAGGAGGTTTTTAAATTTTTTCACAAATTAACGAGTTAAGCCAATTAACAATTTAGTCTAAACAAATTATACTTCTAGCTAAGCAATACAAGCACAAAGATCAAGCTAGAAATATAAATACGGAAGAGTAAAGACTAGAAATAACCACAATGAGACAACGATGTTTTCCCCGTGGTATCGAAGACTTGCCGGTCTTCACTAGTCCACGTTGAGGGAGCTTGAACCAATCAAACCGGCTCCACGAATTAAGCCTTTCCTCGATCACTATTGGTTGTTCTTCCTCCGCTCCGGAGATGGTGAACACCAAACCAATCACAATCTTGGCACCGGACCTCTTCACAATCTTCTTGAAGAGATCACCGTACAATCACCGCCAAGCCGTCTAGGAATTCGGCAAAACTCCAAGAGTAACAAACCAAAACCTTCGCTTCACGACACTCAAGTGCAAGAGGATCAACTATAATGATGAATGCACTTGAATGAGCTCAACAACCTCCCAATGAGTGAACAAATGAATTTGAGGAGTTGAATGAACGCACAAAGCTCAAAAGATGTTAAATGTAGTCTAGCACCCTGCCCTTGAGCAGTTGGGGGGGTATTTATACCACCCACCAACAAAAACGACCGTTGGAGAGTCATACCCAGAAAAATACCGAGTTGCGGTATGACCGCCAACTAAGGTGCGGTATGACCGCACCCAAGACAGAGTACTGTAACGGTTAGAACAGTGGCATTAAATGACTCTAACATAGCCGTTGAACAACCCGTGCGGTACGACCGCAACCTCCGATCATATCGCACAGAGGAGCGGTACGACCGAACGAAGGGTTTTCCAGAAAAGCTGAGATGACATGCTCTCTGTAAAATACGTACCGCCATTTAAAAATCGGTACAACCGCCGGTGAGATGTCAGTTGATCCGTTTTTTGACACCTACCATAGAAGCTTTTTGGGAAAACGAAACCAAATGCATGCATGATCCTAAATTTGATCCATATTGTATAAAACTATGTTATCAAGGTACTAGTCATGATCCCTCTTAATAGTACGGTATTACTAGTGCAGGACCTCACCAAACTACCGAGCGCTTGTATCGCCATGTTTCCATGCTACTACATATTATCTTATCAGTATTTTAGTTCAACCATACTTACTAGCACGGCACCACTTCATATGTTTCGTGATAGTATTCCATCTAATACGAAAAGCAATATTCTATTATTGGTCCTGATGCTCATATCCCATACATTATATATCGAATTATATGGTACCATATTGAACACTCTGTAGAACACCGCTAAATGTCCTATGTTCTACGGCCGGACGGACGCCGCGTAGTGCGACTGACCACATAGCTGTGTATAAAACTGACCAGAAACGTAACATCGGAAAAGGAAGTTGTCATCGAGGAAGCGTCGTGTCCTCGCAGAAAAGAAGAAGAGGGAAGTGTCGTGGCGCTGCTTGTTTCGGTTTCAGGTTGAGTCGTGTCGTGTCGGTCCCGGCAGGCAAGCCAAAGCCAAAGCCAAAGCCGAAGCCGAAGGCAAAGGCAGATCGGATCGACCGCTCCGCAACCGACCAGCGAGGGGAGACCCACCCACCCAGGCCGGGCCGGAGGCGGAGCACCACCTCCTCCTCGGCTCTTCCCCTCCAACTTTTGCCTCCCTCCGCTCCGCGCGCGCGCGCTTCCCACCGCCATGGCTGGTCAGGCCAAGCTTCTCTACATTGTGGTCGTCGACGACAACGCCTCCTCCTTCCGCTACACCCGCTCCCTCCTCCACAGCACCCTCCAGCTTATGGGATGCAAGCCACGGCACGCCTTCGAGGTCTCGATTTGATTCGGTTTCCATGATCCGCTCGCCAAAGCTTCCCCCTTTCCTTCGATTCGCGATTCGATTCTCTCCGATTTGCTTCTTTCTGGTCGCAGATTAGCCGGAGGGTGTTCGATGTGATCCGGGGTGATCACGGGGAGACGGAGATGATGGCCGGCGGCGTGCAGAGGTACGAGCTCGCCGAGGCCACCACCAGCCCCCGCCAGTTCCAGTTCGAGCTCTACAAGCGCCGCACCACCGTCCTCGTCCCCAGGGACCTCTTCCTCCGCCTCGTCTGCCAGGCCCTCGCCCTCTACAAGTACCTCGCTCCCAACCAGCGCGCCGATCTCCTACTTGCCTGCAGGTCCGTCACGTCACGTCATATGCTTCTCTCCTCCTCTCCTCTTCTCCTAAAAAAAGAGAGAAAAAGAAAACTTTCCTCGATCTGGAATGGCCATCTGGTTGTTTTGTTTGGCAATTGTTTATGTCAGTATGGATGCTTGCATCGCTGTCAAGTTTAAACAATGTGCGGGTCATATGTAGCGCAATCTTATGTTCACCATAGGTTATGCTTGTGGTGATTTCGAGTTTGTTAACATGGTTCATAAAGTAAACATGTTAATTTGCACATCACTTTGAGAACACAGGTCGTCGTAATCTGTCAAAACTAATGAACTGCAGAGGGAGGAGTACTGTACATTACAACTCGGCCATGTTGCAACTAGTATATTTCTGGTTTCATGTTTAATTTGAGCACCATTGACACACACTGCTGCTGTTTGCCTGTTAAGAAGAGGTGAAATGGTTCATTGCAGTTGGTCGGAGCAAAATTCCATAACTGGATTTTCTTGTTTGCGTTGCAACAATTGTAAAATTTTGCGCTCACCATTTCAAACTCAGAAGCATTCTAGTGCCTCTGGATGCTCACATATGTCAGGGGAACCAACCTTTAACGGTGTTCATTTCATGACCTTCTCTATGCCGTTGATATTCTTTTCTCTCTCCGTAGGATTCGAGAAAGAAAGGAGTCTGTCACGATTCTTCTCTGCGGAACTAGTGGTTGCGGCAAGTCTACTCTTTCCACTTTGCTGGTACACATCCTTTTATGCATTGTTTCACTTTCCTTACCTCCCTAACTTTCCTCTCTGCATTCTCCATGTCTCTACTGTTGGAATCTCTCTTAGACCAGCTTATGCAATTAGATACTGTCAAGAGTTAAACGATAAACTGGATATGCAAATTATCCACTAGTTGGAACATTAGGCCAGGGCAGCCTGTCAATTCCACCAGGATAACAATGATCCTTCCCTTCCCTTGTTTGATTTAGATAGAAAACTATAGTAGTTAGGCTATCGTGTATTAATTTACTTCTCAATTAACTGGTATTGGGCATTTGACCTACAAACAGAAACAATAAATGAATAAATTATTTCTTTTGAGAACCAGAGCATGCCCAATTGCAGTAGTTTTACTTGTGCAGTCAAGTGTATAGTTTCTGATTTTGCACCGCGTTAAGGAAGATGACAGGCAATTTATCCTTGATTGGCTAGAAGCAATTCATTGATGTAATTTACCCCAAGAGGGCTGTAACATATTTTTATTTTATTTTCCTCTTTGTTGTTGTACATAAAACCTTTTCCCTTTTATATATATATATATATATATATAGGAAAATGATATTGTACTCACAGAGTACGTACTCACAGAGTACGTACTCACCTTCTCATATACCACTTAAATTGTATGGTGATACCTCTTTATCTATTTAGTATACTCCAATAATGATTATAAGATACCCCAAAGTGAGTTCCATGAAAAAATTCATGAAAGTCCATTTTTTATTGCAATATTTGTGTACATACTTCTTTTTATATGTGAAAAAGGGTATATAGCAAAAATAAAGAGCTCCAATGAAAATTTTTCAATCAAGTCACGATGGAGTATATTGGAAGTGGGAGTATATACTCCCGGGAGTACGAAATGGGTGTCCTATATATATATATATATACACAGTAGGGGCCTCCTCTACTGTTCCTCATAAAAAAAGTGTATAGTTTCTGGTTTCAAGCTTATAAAGATTTCAATGTACCAACAGGGGAGCAGATTAGGAATCACGACTGTTGTTTCCACGGATTCCATACGTCACATGATGCGGAGCTTTGTTGAAGAGAAAGAAAACCCCCTTCTCTGGGCATCAACTTATCATGCAGGTGAATGCCTTGATCCAGTAGCAGTTGCTGAAGCAAAAGCTAGGCGGAAAGCAAAAAAACGTTCAGGCATGTCAAGCAGCTCAAGTATTGATTATGAGAAAAGTGGAGCTCTGAGTGACAAAGTTGACGGAAAATCGATTGGGAAGAAACAAATGGCTATAGAAGGTTATAAGGCACAAAGTGAGATGGTGATTGATAGTTTGGATCGATTAATTACTGCGTGGGAACATCGGAAGGAATCAGTTGTTGTTGAAGGTGTTCACTTAAGCCTTAATTTTGTGGTAGGTGCTTCCAAATCACATCATCATTTCCTCAACTTTTCCATTCATTCTCACCCTTGAGTTGTTTGGTTTAGTCCAAAAATACCCGATATTCATCTTTTTTGCTAGTTGAAGTGGAAATATAGATTTTCATGATCCATCTGTCCTATCCCCCCCCCCTATCTTTTATATGAAGTTGCCTAATCATTTTAATATTTCAGATGGGGCTAATGAGGAAACATCCTTCTATAATACCTTTTATGATCTACATATCCAATGAGGACAAGCACACCGGCGGTTTGCCGTGCGTGCAAAGTATATGACACTTGAGCCAACAAAAATAAATACGTCAAATACATCAGCAACATTAGAACTATCCAAGAGTACCTCTGCAGCCGAGCTGACAAATACCTAGTTCCTAAGGTAAACAACACTAATGTTGATCGGAGTGTGGCTTCTATCCATGCCACCGTCTTTAGTTGCCTCCGCAGGCGAGCTACTGGAGGTCAGCTGTACGACCCTGATACAAATACTGTGGCAGCTGTAAATGAAGAGCACAAAAACCAATATGTGGCTAACTCCATGAGTTCCAAGGGGATGTTCAAATTGATCCAGCGGCTAGGATCCTCAAGAAAGCTCATGGCCATCATTAATGTTGATGGATCTGTTTCAAAGGCTTGGCCGGTTGAGTCCAGTGGTGGAGACGGAAAATGCAGTTCTGAAAATGGCAATCAGAAATCAGTAGGAAATCCAATATATGGACCTCTAAATATTGGAAGGGCAGAGTCAGTCAATCTCCAGTTTGGCACCTTTGGAATAAGTGCCTGGCCTACTGATACAGGCTGTACAAGTCAGGCTGGAAGTGTCGATGACTCACGGGCCAATGCTAATGAAGGCAGTAGCAGCCATGTTACATCTTCATCTGGTTCTCCTAAGAGGTTGGATGGACATTGTAAAGAGGTACGCACTTTTACTTCTTCCGTAGTTATGTGGAATTGTCTGATTTCCCTACTACTATAATTTGTCAGATTAAAGGAAGAAGTGCCGCCAACCTGGTGTCTTATTTTCTATTTTCTTTGTGTTTTTTGGGGGCTAGATTAAGGAGTCATCAGAAGCATCTGGCAGTGACGACGAAGAAGCAGCTGATGTTCCACCTAATTCAGGGAGTGACGAGGACCTAAGTGAAGAAGACAACGGGGAGATCCACGATGAGGTGAGACAAGGCAGTCTATTATCTTCATTTAAGTTGTTGTAGCTTTTTTTTCTGTTGAGGCGACTAATATTTCTTAAACCAAAAAAATGAAATAAAATCTTGCATTAACCCTGTGTTGGTTATTATTTATCTTAGCAATAACAGGTTGCAAATGCTTAGATAGCAACAATAAATGTCCACCACTCAGAGAGTGAAATGTAAAGGTAATTTTGATGTGGTGACTAAGTTCATCCTGCATTTGGATTTTCCAAAATGACTGAGATTGATGTTGCAAAGTGTAATATATATAACCGAACTAATAAATAATGATCTGAAGTTGATGTTCTGAAACCGAGGTAAGAGGTAGTTGTCCTCTATAGGCTATGTAGTACGTACTATTCATTGCAGTCTCTTCATGCTTAACAAGGTGTTGAAATCCGTCGTAAGCATATTTGTGTGTATTTGCATAGCAGATAGAAGGGTCTGTTGATGAGGATTGCAATAGGTCTGATGAGGAATATGATGAACTGGCCATGCGGGATAGTATGGAGAATGGTTATTTGACTGATGATGGTGTGGTTCACACTGGCTTAGGCAAATCTTCAAGCAACAGGTTTTTGGATGGCAAACAGGACCACAGCACATCGAGAAAACACAGAGAGAATCTGCGTACCCTATCGAAGATCGATATAGATGTTCCGGAGACTGCACGTTCTTCTTCTGCTCTCCCTGCCGGCACAAGCAGCAAGCGAAATGTCCCTAGGAAGTGGAAGCGCTCCTTGAGTGACTCGTTTCAGTCACGAGCACGTAGTGCTCCATCTCCCGCGGAACCGGTGTCAAAAGGCTCAGCCATTCCAGCGGCTCCTGAGAGGTAGTTCATGTAACCTGCCTGCTTAGTGTTTCGCAGGCTGGAAAGACTGGACAGATGAATAATCAATCGTTTTGGTTTCTCTGGTGATCTAGTCTTCAACCCTTTAGCCCGTCCCCCCCCCCCCCTCTGGACCCAAGTCTTGGAGGAGAGCGTGCTGATATGTCAGTACAGTGCACACAGCATGGACGGCGATCCGTCCTTTTTTGTTGTTGTTGTTGTTGTTGTTGGAGGGCTTTGTTTTCTGTTTGGATATAAGTTATAAAGGAAGAAAAAGACAGTATATTAATTATGTGAATCCTCCGAATATGTTAATTCTGGAGAGGTTAGCATGCATGCACTAGGCAGTGGTACTACAGTAGAGTAGAATGATCGATTGCACAAGCTTAATCATCTCTCCGAGGGTACAAGCACTAGTCTGTCTGTGAACAAATTAACGAATCATACATAGATAGTATCGTGCATGCATGCATGATCGGCGATCCATGTGCGACCGAGCGGCTTTACGCTGTTCCGTATGTTCCATCTGTCGATCCATCATGCAGCTATACATCTGTACGTTTGTTGCATCAAACATAAGACATATCCATCACCGTCATCCACACATCCATCAGTCCTCGCAATGCCTGCTGTTTGTCGACAAGAGAGAGAGCGACAGAATCCACCGCGACCGCTTTGTTACAGCCAATGGGATGAGGCCCCGTTTGGAACAAGTAAAACTTCTCCGGTTCCTACACGAAGTAGCTAGTTTTGTTTCCTATGAAATTCTTACATCCTGGCACTATCAAGATCCCGATTTTTCCTAACGGTGGAGCAGTACTCCTGACGGGCCGTATCCGTCAGGGATAACGTAGTATCCTAGATGATTATTCCATTACCGTCAGGAAAGCTTTTTCCCTGACGTGGTTACACCGGCAAGGAACAAGTTCGTATGGTGTGACAGGGCATTAGCGCGGGCGTATGGGTGGAAAATTTCGCTTTGGCGCTCTTGAATCCCGCCATATGTCTCTCTTCATTTGCCCTTGAAAAAAAATGAAAAAAAAATGAGAGTAGCAACTCAATGATTGAAGGTTTCACCCTCCCCTCTCTCTCAACTCACCCCCTTCTTGCTCTCTCTTTTGGCACTTATGTGGTATTCATGCATGCGAATCTGTAGACATAACTCACACGAGCAACTGGATACACACACACACCAATCCACAGCAGAAGAGAACAAAAATGTGCGCACACAAGAACTTTGGTGCTCGGCTGCATCCTGCTCAGCCAAAGCTTTTCTGTTTTCTCTATATTCTCTCATCAAACATATCTTATTACACGTCCTTTTAAGGACTACATAATCAACTTGCTAACCAAACCAACAACTAAACATAAAAAGGCTAACAAAGGAAACCAACTAATTTGGTCCAATGCTTATTGCATTAAGATTGTAACACCCTATTACTTTGCAAGTCTAAATTACTTTCCAACAATCTCCCCCTAATCCAGGCTTGTCTTCTCCTAGTTGACAACTTTAGACACAACACATGATCAGAACTACCAGCTACGCCTCCACATGAAGCGGTCTACAAGCAAACTAAACGTACATAGCTGCGTGCAGGAACTCAACTCAACTGGTGCACATCCATCTACATGCAGGGACTCTAACTCGAATAACATGCAAAAACACAAAGACGACAACCCCTTAATCTTATTGTTATTACTTGACATCGAGCAATCTTGGTTCATCTTCATCGCCTCAATTAAATGCGCCTCCACTTTCTCCTTCCTCAACTTATGGTATTCGGAAGCGAAATGCGTAGTCGACAATTGTAGCGATGAACCTTTGCCTTGTCGAACTTACGTTCCTTCTTACGAGTTGTTGGCACCCTCCTTCTTCTTAGCCTTGGACTCCCACTTGGCACGGGTGAGCAGTAGGTGCTCACCTTCCTTGTCGCGTTGTCGTCCCTTCACGCGTTCCTTGTACATCTTCAAATGTCCAACCACCTCTATAACCGTTATCGCCTTGATATCACCAATTTACTCCATGGTGGAGACGATCTGCAAAAATTTATCAGGGGTGGCACGGAGAAACTTCTTCGCAATGGTGCACTCATCCATCTTATCTCCAAAGACATGAATCTCATTGATGATGGTGGTCAGCTTCATGGCGAAGTCATTGATGGACTCCGTCTCCTTCATGTACATCACCTCGAACTCACTCTTCAAAGTTTGTAGTCACGCCTCCTTGACACGATCAGCACCGACTTGCATCTCATTCAGGATGATTACAACCAAGCTAAATATCCAAATGATTGGCAGCAACGACCACTTGATGGAAAACTCGTGTATGACACCACTGGTGACCTGCCACATGGGCGCTTAGCAATAGGGCATGGTGCTCAAAAGAAGGCTGATGTTCTTACTGTCGCGAAAGAAAGTAGGGACAATTGAGAATTTATCACTCCATATAGTGGTCTTTTATGTTTTACCATTATAGATAATGCAATTCGTGATAGGCTATTTTGTAGAAAATACAATCAATAATTTAACATTTTAGCTATTTCTCTCAGTCCCCTTTTACGACCACACGAAATGACCACACTACCCTCTTCTCTCTTCCTCTCTTCATCTTTTCTTTCTTTCTCCGGTCTCTCCTTCATCCATTTGCTCTATTCCTCCAGATGCTCCTCCCTTCCTCCTCTCTTCTCTCCAGGCCAAACCGGCCCGGATCCAGCTAGGGGCCGTCGCCACCGCCACTGGCGCTCGGCCTCGCCACCTCTTGCACCGACTGGGCCATCGCCACATGCACTGTTGCCGTCGGTCTTCCTCGCCTCAGCACCGCTCCATCTGCCACCGTGCCTCGGCTGGCGTCGCTCGAGCCTCCCTTGGCCACTGCCTCCCATGCATCGGCGCCTCCATCGGCCGCGTCGCTCCACCGCCTTCACATCGTCGTCCTCGGCCTCTCCTCGACACCGCTCCAGTTGCTGCCGCTTCATTGCGCCTCAGCCGACGTCGCTCGGGCCTCCCTCGGCCACCGTGTCCTGCGCCTCGGCGCCGCCACCAGCCACACCGCTCCAACGCCTCGATGCCGCTGTCGAGTGCCAGCAGTTGCACACTACGCTCGGGCTTCGCCTCCCTCGGTCGCTGCTAAGCCACCGGCGCTCCACCACCTCGACGAGAGATTGGAGGAGGTTCGGAGGAAGAAACAAGAGAGGAAGAGAGAAGAGGGTAGTATGACCATTTCGTGTGGTCGAAAAATGGGGAAGCGGGTGAAATAGCGAAAATCACAAATCGCGAATTGCATTATCTATAATAGCAAAACATAGAAGACCACTCCAGGAGGGCAAATTCTCGATTGCCCCAAAAAGTAATATCAGACCATCGAACTCCTCCCACCAAAATGTCATTCGAGAACATCAACAAGTGGTCCGCAAGAACACAGTAAGGCGCTCACCATTATGAAACTGAAACAATCACCAACAGGGAAATGCTGCGGGTACTGGTTTCTCCATAAGTTTTACATCTTACATTATAGTTACATATTGCTCTTCAATTGAAACTTTGTTGTGCAGACACTTTATGAGAAGTTTAGAGTGGAAGTACCACCTGGTGTGACCCCCCTAACTAGCCCTCGTCATTTACAAGAGCAGGTACACTTCCATTTCTTCATTGTTGTCTTGGTTATGTTACTTGACTGCATTTACAAGAGAGTTATTGTCTCCAGCGCATAATTGCAAAGGCTGCAGGCTGCAGTGACAGTGATCCTAAAACAAAAGCCTGTCATGCCACTAAACAAAAGAATTATTTTACTTGACTGCATTTACAAGACGCTTTCCTGTATTGTCTTTGTGCTATTGTACTTTTGGGGGCATTTATGTACTACAGAAAGTAAAATTACTTTGGCAAACTGTACTTTTGGAGCATTTCTGAACTATTCAGTGTAACTAATGCATGCATATATTATTTGCTATTTACTTGCTGATGCTACAAACAAAAATAAATGAATGCTTGTACTTTCACTAGTATTGATGCTGACCTCGCACTGTCATATTGTATTATGTAGGCCACCAGATCATCTCGAGTTAACTCAATCATCCGACCAGACCCCAATCACCAATAATGCCGATGAGGAGTAATCTGTGTGGTGCCAAGCCTTTTGACAGTAGCTGCTTGATGTGACTGCTACTAATACCAATACTTATAGGACACTTAGTGTTATAACTAATGTGCTGCTTTGACTTTATTTTGAGATGTGCATGCACCTTTTGTATAGTGGAGCAATCGATCAGCAACTCCTTTAGTAACTAGATGCCAGACATGTCCATGACTTATGACTGTTGGAAATATTCATGAATAAGATACCCCTTTTGTATATGAAACAATGGTTGGACTGGAATACTAGTTAGCTCTGAACTTTAAACATTGGAAGTATTATGCTGGAAGTTTTTTGTCTATGAAGTTATATTGATGTGCATGATGCTGTGTGTGTTTTGTATGGGCAAGCATAATTGGACTCTTTTGTATCTTCATTGTGTATTGGAATTTCTAATTTGCTGCTTTGTATATAGCAATTTAGCATATTTGTTGTCTGATGTATCCCTGACGGTTTAATATGTCATGGAAAGCGTGCTGCTTTGACATCAGTGTTGCCAAAAAATCCTGACGGTTTGGTACCCGTCAGGGATAACAACATGGCATCCTTGACGGGTATTCCTCACAGTTGCCATCAAGAAAGAGGTGTTTGAACCTAACGCTGGTCTAGCTGATTACCTGACAGTGCCTGCCAAGAATTGCATCAGGAAATTATCCCTGGCAGTGACTGTTAGGTTTGGTACCTTATCCTTTGCTAAGCAACCCTCACGAGTAACCTAACGGGAACCCGTTAGGGATTGTATTCCCGACGATTTTTGGTCTATCCCTGTTCGGAACCACCCGTCAGGGAAAACGGGACCCTGGTAGTGTAGACAAGATTTCCTATGAAACAGAGACAATTGAATAAATGTATCGATAAGATTCGTGGATGGAGTTCATCGTATTATTATTAGTCGATCATATCACGGGTAAGGGTAACGGATCTATTACAAATCCAATAATGGTTTTCTCGTATCTGTGTTTGTATTTTCTAAATGAATACGATTGCAAATTCGAATATTGTCGAATACGAATGCAAATCGAATGTTGTAACGAATACGAACACGAATCGAATACCTACTCAATTCGGTCGGATTCAGATATCCTCATAACTTACGTAATTGCAAAATATTTATAGCACTTTATCCTTGTACATAACACATCTAATCACTCAAGTTTATCTATTTCACCTAAAAATATGAATTCATATTAAACTAAAAATACAACAGATAGACCAGCAAAGTGCAGCTGCCCCCACAAAAATATTTGCTTTTAAATCCGAAGTAAGACCTACGAATCAGTTCCTAAAGATATTCCAAACAGTATTAGGTCTGTTAAGATTGAAAGCAATTTGAACTATCAATTAGTGTTACCTCTTCAGTTCTTTTTTAATAAATTATCCTTAGTCACAATAACTCCTCTACAAAGGTACCACAAGAAAATTTTTATCTTAAGGGGTACTTTAAGTTTCCATAAATTTTGACTTCGAAAACTACAATTGGTCACCCAAAACGGCATACATAGATTTGACTAAAATTGTCTATTCCTATGTAAATTCCATCGAATCACATCCTTATCCAAGGTAAGATAAGCATTGGCTATTTTCACCACAAGATTATTGAAAACAAGTAATTTTTGGCCAATAATCGCTCTTCTAAAATTCAAATTTAAAAGTAGTCCCTAAAACATCTGCAACCAAAGCATTTTAATTCCAGGCTACCTCAAACAAAGTTAGATAAAGTTCAGAAAGAGGTCGATAAGAAAGAGGTCGATGTCCAACCCAAATATCCTTCTAAAATCTGATTTCTTTCCTATTCCCAATATTAAAAGAACGATGTTGAATAAAATCTTGCTTTATCTTCATCAATCCATTCCAAAAATAGAAATCTCCAAGTTTACTCTCTTTTCAAATACTTATTTTTAAACAATTGTTGCCAATCTCCTTTCTCATTCAAAAGTTCAAACCACTATTTAGCCAAAAGGCATTTATTTATTTTTTATCTCAAGGTACAGATTAAGGGATAGCCATCTCAATAGCAGTAAAACAAAACAAGCAACCTTGCTCCTCTGCTAGACATTCCAATCCAACGTAACCGGTATATATAGCAGTACAGTCCGCAGACACAGGAAAGCTCTGTATGATCAAATCATCCAGGGCGGCCGGCCGGCAGCAGCTATCAACAAAACTCACTCTGACAGCCCAGCCTTGCTCCTCAGGTGCTCCTTGAACTCCATGATATCACCTTCCCACCGAGTCACCGCCTGCTTCTCGCACACCCAGATCTCCTGCGCCACCTGGTTGATCAGCCTGAAGTCATGGCTCACCAGCACCAACCCTCCATCCCACTCGTTCAGCGCCTCCGCCAGGGAGTCGATCGTCTCGATGTCAAGGTGGTTCGTCGGCTCGTCCAGCAGCAGCATGTGCGGCTCCCTCCACGCCAGCCACGCAAAGATCACGCGGCTCCTCTGCCCATCCGACAGGTTCCTCATCGGCATCACCTGCGCTTTCCCCGACAGCCCAAACTTGCCGATTGCCGCCCTCATCCTCTCCTCCCCGTTCCCAGGGTACTCCTCCATCATGTACTGCAGAGCTGACATGTCCAGGTCCAGCTTCTCCGCCAGATGCTGGTGGAACTGCGCGATCCGGAGGTGGTTGTGGCGCCTCACCATGCCGTCCACCGGTATCAGGTCGCCTGTCATGAGCTTAAGAAGCGTACTCTTCCCTGCCCCGTTGGGACCAACCAGTGCAACTCTAGAATCGAGGTCAACACCGAAATCAAGGTTCTTGTAGATGAGGTTGTCCGGCGTGTACCCAAATGTCACTTCGACAAACTGCAGCACCGGCGGTGGGAGCTTGCCAACATCAGTAAAGCGGAATGTCAATACCTTGTCCCTCACAACCTTCTCCGTGAGCCCTCCACGCTCCATCTTAGCAAGAGTTTTCTCTTTACTTTGAGCCTGCCGTGCCAGCTTGGCAGATCCATGCCCAAACCGTGCGACGTACTCCTTCATCGAAGCAATCTGGTCCTGCTCCCATCTGTACTGTTTCATTTGATTTTCTTCAAGTTCAGCTCGTGTTTGGACATACTGGTCGTAATTGCCAGTGTACAGCTTGAGCTTCCTATTCTGCATGTGGATGATGTTTGTACATACTCCATTCAGAAAGTCCTGGGAGTGTGATATGACAACAAGGATACGGTCAAATTTCTTTAGTGTTTCTTCCAACCAGACACACGCCTCAAGATCTGCAAAAAAAAAAGGCAAACGATTGCAAACATTAGTCTAAAAAAGCGTATTTGTGGGCAAAAACTTGGCAGAAACCGTGCATTCGAAATCTTTCAGTAAGCACGAGCAGAGCAACAGTGTGTAACTGAAAAGTCGCATAGCAGCTTAAGCGCAAATCACACTATTTAGAAACTATGCAGGAGCCACCAACACTGCAAAGCTTGACAGGATAAATAAATATGGCATGAATGTCAATGATAGATTAAAAAAACAGAAGACCTACTGTTTCCTCAAATAATCCAACACTTCGACAAATTTGAACACACGTTACACAATCAACTGAAGTATGGAATTTGAAGCGTATCACAAAGAAAGTATGGAATTAAGTTTTCATTCTTTACACCTGCAACTAAGTTTGGAGTCCAAAAAATCAGAATTTAAACCCAAATTTGTTCTGAATGTCAATTTTTCAGATTTTTCTGATCTCAAACAAGTATGTTCAAAACAGACGTGATTTAACCTAAACACTCGTAAAGGACATGCTTTCATACACACTCCAAATCAATTGCTAGATAATGCATTGCACTTATGTAAACCAAGAAACTTGTCCGCATTCCACTTTCACATCTGGCAAATGGTATTCCACGGCATACAAACAATTAAGGACAATGGCCTCCTAAATTTTGCTTCAAGAAGCTCACTGAAAAACATGTTAGGTCACTAAACATATACAGAGCACTAGATCTAGTTTACTTGTAACATGGCTTATACATAAACTTGTTAGAATAGGAATTCCTTTTTATTTCCTTATAAGCCTTTGGTATTTCCTTAGTATGGCATATTCCTTTGTAATGTTATATATAGGATGCCCGTTTCGTACTCTTAGGAGTATGTACTCCCACTTCTAATATACTACTTAAACTAATATATTATATTTCCTTATCACTTTCAGTATACTTAAATATAAATTATAAGATACTCCAATACGACTTGATTGAAAAATTTTCATTAGAGTCCTTTGTTTTTTTGCTATATACCCTTTTTCATATATAAAAGAAATATATACATAAAATTTGCTATAAAAAGTGAACTTTAATAAAATTTTTCATAGAACCCACTTTAAGGTATCTTATAATCATTATTGAAGTATACTCAAATTGATAAAAAGATATCATCATACAATTAAAATGGTATATGAGAGGTGGGAGTACGTACTCCCAGGAGTACCATACCATTTCTCTCTCTCTCTCTCTTTATATATATATATTGCCTATTGGTCCTCATGAATATACACACAAATTCATAACATGGTATCAGAGCTAGGGCACTAAACTAGCTTTTTCTGCGGCTACATCCATTGCCGTCGTCAAAGGCCACCACCGTTGCTAGAATCGGAGCCGTTATTCTTTGGCGAATCGAGCCGCCGCTCTCGAATTAGCCGCCGCTCGACGCCACCGCCCCGCCCGCCGTAATCGCGCGTCCCGACGCCATCGCCATCGACGCCGCTTGCCACTGCGTGGATGACACAGGCCGAGCGGTGTTGTCCTCAGTGCTAACGCCGTCCGTCCCCGCCGCCGTTCCGCCGCCACCGCCCACCTGACGCCCGACCCGAGGACGACGCGGGCCGAGCACCGCCGTATCGTCGTCGCATTGCCGTCCGCAGCGCCGCCGCCGCCAGTTTCTTGTTGCTCGGCGCCGTCGTTCCGCTTCGTGTAACCGTCGTTCGACGCCATCGCCATCGACGCCGCTCCATCCGAGGACGACACGGGCCCAGCGGCGCCGTCCTCGATCCGACCCCTCCGTCCCATCGCTGCGCATTGCCCGCCACTGACGCCGACCGAGGGCGATGTGGGCGGCGCTACCGGCGGCGGCGGCGCTATCGCTGTCATCGTCCACACGGGCCGCTGCTGCGTTCGCTCGGTGCTGCGCCGGCGAAACCCTAGCTCCGCGCACCTTTTAGCCACCTTCGCGAGGCGATTTAGTGTGAGCGACCACCCGCAAGCAAAAAAACACAAAGACATCGATCTAACCGCCGCATCGTCCAGCGTCGCCTGTTAGGCTTTGTTGCCTTGGTCACCGTGCTATCCAGCGCTGCCTACCTATGGCTTTCGTTCCATCAATTGCGATTCTATTCTCGGGAGCAAAGCTTTCTGACTATTCACCTATTTCTCCACTGTCACACTTCCCCTGGTCTCTCCAGTGTTTTCCTTCTGTACCTCCGCCTCTAGTGCTGCCTCCTGCAGAATCGCCTCTTGTTCCTGCAGCACCACTGCTTCTGTTTCTCTGGTATTCACTACTCCAGGCGTCCTCGTCCTTCACCAGTCTCCTCTCCTGGTATCTTACCGACACCTACATCTGATCTTCCTGATGATGCTTCCCGTTACATTCTTTGTGACCTGACATCCCTTCGACCTCCTAATCGTCTTGGATTTGCTCCGATAGCTCATGCTCTCTGTCATTGAGCCTAGTTCTTATCGTAAGGTTCTTTGCTCATTCGAGTGGCGGCTCGCTATCTTGAGAGGAGCTTGATGCACTTCGATGTACGGAGACTTGAGATATTGTACCGACACCTATGCATGCTCCCCCTATCACATGCCAGTTGGTGTACAAGATTAAGACCCAGTCTGATGGTACTATTGAGCGCTACAAGGCTCGATCTTGTGGCTCGCGACTTTAAGCAGAGAGTGCAGTCGTGACTACGATGAGACTTTGCCCCTATTGCCCATATGACCACTTGTTTGCACTCTTGTTGCGATTTATACATTCTCCAGTGGTCTCTCTCAACTGGATGTTAAAAATGCTTTTCTTAATTGTGTTTTGCATGAGGTCTACATGCAACCACCACCTGGGTATTCTGTTCCCGATGGGCATGTGTCGTCTTCGTTGTGCTCTTTATGGCCTCAAACAGGCTCCCCATGCCTGGTTTGCACGTTTTACCTCAGTGATTACTGCTGTTGGTTTCACTGTTAGTTCCCACGATCCTGTTCTTTTTGTTCATGTCTCATCTCGGGATAGAACAATACTTTTTCTGTATGTTGATGATATGCACATCACTGGTAATGATTTCTCATTCATCACATATGTGAAGAAGCATCTCAGTAAGCAGTTTCTGATGACTGATCTTGGTTCTCTTACATACTTCTTTCAGATTGAAGTCTCTTCCACGCCTGAGGGCTACTACCTCACAACAGAAGTATGTCTAGGATCTTCTTGATCGGTCTGATCTGACTGATACTCGCACTGCCGAGACTCCCATGGAGTTATCCCTTTAGCTTCGTGCCACTGATGGTGATCTTCTTGAGGATTGTACTCGATATCATCATCTTGTTGGGAGTTTGGTGTATCTTGTGAGCACTCGTCCTAATATTACTCATGTTGTTCATATCTTGTCAGTTCATTGCTCTTCTTACCCATCTTCACAGCAGACCGCAGTTTCCCGTTCGAGTGCAGAGGTTGAGTTGAAAGCTATGGCAGTAGTAACAACAGAGGTTACTTGATTAAGGTGGCTACTTGCAGATTTTGGAGTGCCTGTAATGGAACCTATGACCTCTTTGTCTAACAATACATGTGCTATCAATATTGCCCATGACCTAGTGAAGCAAGAGCTCACCAAACACATTAGTGTAGATGCTTCATACTCGCTCACAGGTGCAGTAGGGAATACTTGCTTTACAGTTTGTGCTCTCAGAGTTACAAATTGCTGACTTCTTCACGAAGCCACAGACTAGGATGCACATTTGTATTCTCTCCAAACTTAGTGTGTGTGATCCACTTAAGTTTGAGAGGGGTTTTAGAATAGGAATTCCTTTGTATTTCCTTATATATGTATGACATATTTCTTTATAATATCCTCTTGTACTCCTTATATATATTGTCTATTGGGCCTTATGAATATACACACAATATTCATAACAAAACTCACCAAGATGATTGGTAGGCTCATCAAGCAAAAGTATGGTTGGATTCATGAACAGCGCTCTTGCCAAAGCAATTCTCATGCGCCAACCACCAGAAAAATCCCGAGTTTTCTTTGCCTGCATCTGCTTGTTAAAACCTAAGCCAAACAAAATCTCAGCAGCTCGCTTTTCAGCAGTCGATGCATCAATTGCTTCTAATCGCTCGTATACACGATCCAAAGCTTCACCGCCGCCATCATCCTAAATATGCCAGAAAAGGTATATGTCAGAACATCTTCAGCAATTAACACACAGTTAAAGTTTAAAACTACGACACGGCAGATTTGGCAAAAGGAGTAAGTCCAAATAGTATGATAATAATAACAATACTGACTAGTCAGAAACTCACTTGAGCAGCCAAAGTTTCGGCTTCCTTTTCCAGATTGACTCTTTCTTCATCGCAACTAATGACTGCTTCTAGTGCAGACATGTCTGAAGCCTCGATCTCATGGCTGAGATGATATATATCCATGTGCTGAGGGATAGGAAGCTCTCTGCAACCTATAGCTTTAAGAAGGCAAGACTTTCCGCAGCCATTTAAACCAAGCAAACCATATCGCCTGAGATCAAGTAAACCCATTAAACAAAATCACACAAGCAAGATGCATGGGCATAAGTTTTCGGAAAAGTGTGATGGCATTGTAATACCTCCCGTAGTTAAGCTCCAGCTCAGTATCTACAAGTAGGTCATGGCCGTGAAATGTTAGAGAGAGAGACTCTATCTGTGGCATTCAGTATAGAAAATTACGTTAGGATATACAAGGTAGTTGTAGTGCACAATGATTCGATCCAGATCGGGGAAAAAAACTCAGCTGTATAGCTCTAGGAGCTTAATACAATAGAAATGTATAAGGTCTGCATGATTATCATGTTGAACCTGCTAGATCCTTTCCTGGGAGCCAAGGCTTTTGGCGAGTAGTAGGCAAGTCCGCAACAGCACAGGGGTCGATACAGCATGCACAGGCATACGGCTTAGAATAAAGGCATGGTTTCATTTGTAACAGAAATTATGTTGTGATCAGCATCGGGGTGGCAAAACTATTATTATTATCGCTGTTGTTTCTGCTACTGCTGCTATTATCGTTATCGTGAGATCATGAGGGATATGACAATTCATAAGCAGAAAACACAAGCAGGTTTGAAGAATTCACCATTATTACTGCAACGAGAACTAGAGTAGAGATTTCCCCACCGCAATTTAACATGCGTATGAGTAAGTGAATCATAAATTAAGAGTAGTATCCGAGAAAAGCATACACACACAGAGAGAGAGAGAGATCGAGAGAGATCATGTGGTGGTGTTAAACTAAATTGAATTAAACGAAAGGGAGGTAGCATGCGCTGGCATAAAAATAAGGGGAAAATTTGATCATATACCATGTACCCTCCCCTTAGATGGAAATTCTGGATTTACCCTCCTGACCCACGTGTCATTGACCTATGGTGACCCCACATGTCATTGAGGTGGGAGGGTAAATCCTGAAATCCTGAATTTCAGGGAGGGTATATGATCCAATCCCCCAAAATAAGGAGATAGTAGTATTGAATTGAAATTATCTAAGACGCAACGCGACTCTACTAAGTAGTCGATGAGAAAGAGAAGATGAGGAGGGTATCCATAGGAAGAAGAAAAGGGAAGGGGCTCTCACATGGATATCACGGGATAGTGGGTGTGAGGTGAGGACGGCGGTGCAGGTGCGCTCGGAGAGGTTAATGGCGGCAAGGCCGTTGGCGGCCTTGTCGGCGGCTGAGGCTGATGAAGAGGAAGAGGAGGCGGCGGGCGCCTTGGCTCCCCTCTTAGCAGCGGCGGCGGCCTTCTTCTGCGCGGCCTTCTTCTTGCTGGCATCGGACACCATGGTTGGCTTGCTGCTCTCTCTGTTGCCGCCGCGGGAGGGAAGGGAAGGGAACTCGGGGAAGGAGAGAAGGGAGGCAGGTGGAGATGTGCTGCTGCTCTGCTTCCGCTTCCGCTTCCGCCTCCGGCCTTCTCCGCAATAAAGCTTTTCAAGCTGCGAAAGGCAAAAGGCGGTGCCGGAACGTGTGGCTAGGTGTGGCTGACGCAGACACGTGTTGGGCCTCGGTCTGGGCCGGCCCAGAGTCTGGTAACGTGACGTGTTGGGCTTTTTTTTTTTTCTTTCTATCTGACTCCATCTATCTAGTCTATTCTAGTAGTATGACACGTTTTCCTCAACAAGAAGAAAGAAAAGAAAGAAGTAGTATGACACGTTCCTCTCAACAAAAAGGAAAAGATTTCCAAAAAATAAAACGGTAAAAAATGGTAGCATGACACGTCCAGGGATGTGCATTTGTTGGTCAGAGTTGATGATGCAAACATGAGTTACGTGTGTTAAAGCAGACGATGCAACTGTTATTAGGGTTGATTGGCATAATACAGAAAGTGTCATCGGTGGATTTAGTCTTTAAATATGATCTTATTGTACTTAAAAAATATCAATCTATCGATAGAGGTTCCCCGTATTGTGTCTACATCGTTCGTCTCTATATGATTGTTCATCTATTGTGTGGAGATTGGCTGTTGAATTCCTGCGATTACTATGCTCTTTAACACGTTATCAGTACGAATCGCTCTACACGGCTAAATCGGTATGTCGCCGAAATTTCATCTTTTAATCTATTGTTTTTTTTGCTATGATTAATCTGATAGATTAATTTGCATGTATCGGTTTAGATCTGTTAATATGCTAATTAGCATCGTGATTATTACTGTTCTAATTAGTAGATTAGTCCGGTGAATTAGACCCGTTACTGGTAGGGGTGAAAACGGATCGGATAGTTTCCGACCGATCGGGATGGAAACAGATTTGGATTGTCTCGTATCATATTTTTTTCGGATAATTCTCGGATCGAAAACTAATACATATTTTTTTTGGGGTCAAAAACAAATACGAATATGGTAGCACTGTTATCCGTCGAATACAAATACGGATTATCCGGATAATACGAAGGCGGATATCCGGAATATCAGTCCAATAGGCAACAGCCCAACAGCCAATAGCTCATTAGGGTTTGTGTACACAGGCGCTACTCCAGTTCCATCCACGGCCACTCATGACTCATGAGGTGTCGTCGCGCACCTTGCGAAGAAACTCCTCTCAAGCCGCGTGGCTTCTGGCCGCCCTCGCCTTGCCGTCGACCACCTCATTGGCCTCCGCCGGCCATCTTGCTTGCCTTCGTTGGCTCCCCTGCGCCATCTCGCCGGTTCCACGGGCTCCCCTGCGCGGCTGCGCCTTCGTCGGCTCCCCCTCACGGCCCAATGCCTCCGTCGGATCCCCCTCGTGGCCACCTCGCCTCGCCGCTGACCACCTTACCTGCCTCCACCATCCATCTGGCCTGCCTCCGCCGGCTCCCAAACAATTTGTCCAACGTCGCTGCCAAGGCCCTCTCCATGGCCATCGAGTACTCAAAAAAGCACGTCCAGGTCGCTCTTGCTGCCAACAACAACTCTGACACCAACTCCGGCATCGCTGCCAGCAGCAGCAGCAATCCCACCCCCACTGAAAGCATTTAGGCCTCTAAAAGTTTGTTTTGGTAATTAATGACAATGTGTTATATGGGACTAACATGTTTATTGAGTGTTTAAAAGGTTTTAGTCCCGTTGACGAATACGACAATATGGAGATGCATGTTAAAGGTCACCATGAAGATCAATATGATTCAAAGACAAGGTACAAGTAGTCTAGGATCCTTTTTAGTTTACCGGTCTTAGGAGAAAAGGTTGGAAGACCATATTTTAGGTTAAATGTCGTGCTATTAAGAGGGATCACGACTAGTAGCTTGATAGTGTGTTCTTGTGTTATTTGGATCAATATAGGATCATACATGCATTTAAAGTTTGTGTTCAAAAGCCAATAATTGTTTTCCTCAGAAAATCTGGTAGTACCAACGTGTACTTGGCGGTACTACCGCTCAACGGTAGTACCAAAGTTCTTTGGCGGAACTACCGTGAAACTTTCGGACCGTCCGGTAGTTGGTCAGATCGTGTGGTCATTACTAGAGGTCCGAACGTTCAAATCAATCTAAGCCGTCCACATGTTTGGTTCGATCGGGCAGAGCTGATCGGTCGTTCTTGAGTTAGCAGTAGTACCGACATTCCTGTTGCGAAACTATCGCATTACGGTAGTACTGAACAAGGCGCGGTATGTTTTTTACAGAACACGTTTTCCGAGATTTGGTTGTTTCTTTAGAGGTGCGGTAGTACCGCAACTACCGTAATCCGGTAAATACCGAAACTTGTAGCGGTACGTTTTTACCGGTTGGTGTCATTTTTGGACTTTAAAGTAAAGTGGTAGTACCGGCTCTTATAATCGGTATGACCAAAAAATGGAACTACCACGTGATAGTTGGTGGTAGTACCGCGCCGAATTGCTGATTTGGAACTGATCGGTCGAGGTACGGTTTATGTTGTGTGGACTTGCTGATTTGGTGGTGTGTGATGTGATTCCTACACATACGCACGCATGCTCGTTGCTGCTTGGAAAGCCATGGACCGACCGGAGGAAGTGGCAGAAGGATTATTCTGATCCTTACGCTAGTTCTTTGGGAAGGTTATATACCTTTGTTCAGCGAGGACGATGTCATTACATCGAGTCATACGCTTCTAAGCAGTACTTGAATGATCGTCAATGGAAAGATCGTGCACAAGCTGCTATTGAGAAGAAGAATATCGCCGCCGCTACTAATAGTGGTTCGGCCACAACAAAAGAAGAGGTGAAGCTACCGGGCGAGGATACTGAACATTTTTCTACCCCTGACCAAACAAAGGAGGACGATGCATCGTTTAGTGGGCTAAACATCCAAGCCAAGAAGGTGCAAGGCGACAACATCGACAATGTGGCAAAAGGGCAGCGTTAGAGCTTGTTCAAAACTCAATGCGAAGTTAAAGGCAAGGCGTTCATGCTGATCATCGATGGTGGAAGTTTCACCAATATGATTAGCAAAGATTTGGTGTACGCGTTGGGGCTACCCACATGAAGGCATTCTGAACCTCATTATGTCAGTTGGTTGAATAAGGTTGGAAAGCTGAAAATAACACACAAGGTGCGTGTGCCGTTTTTAGTTGGTGAGTATGTTGATCATGTCGAGCGTGACGTTTTACCATTGGAGGTGTGTGGCTTACTGTTGGGAAGGTCATGGCAGTATGATCGTGATGTCACACATGTCGGGAGAATCAACACTTACACTTTCAAGCATAAAGGCAAACGTCATGTGCTAAAACCAATGACGGACAGTGCAATCAAATCTGAAATCAAACTTGCTGTTGAGGAGAAAAAGGCTTCGAAGATTACCCCAAAACCGAGGATGGTTTCGCTTGAAGGAGGAGGGGATGATGTGGTACCAGGTAGCATTGTTTCTTTGAGTAGTGTTTCAGTATTGCAAACTGAGGTTACTTCACAAAGTAATGCTGTTTTGTGCAATATAAAAGAGAAACTATGTGTGGTCGAGAGGGATGCTCGGGTACATGGAGACAAGCTAAGTCCAGAAGGTTCACAACCAGTTCCAGAAGGTCCACGACCAGTTTCAGAAGGTCCACGACCAGCTTCCTAAGATCTACGACCAGTTTTTCAAGGTCTACGACTAGCTTCACGAGGTCTACGACTAGTTCCACAGGATGTACAACCAATTTCACGACCAGGTCTACAAATAGTACTCGGTGGAAGGAGCACTCGTTGGGAATAGTACTCGACGGAAACAGTACTCGGCGGAAGGAGTACTCGTCGAGAACAGGACTCGGCGGGAACAATACTCGACGGGAGGGGTACTCGGCGGGAACAACACTCGGTGAGAATAATACTCGGTGGGAACAGTCTACGACCAGGTCTTCGACTAGTTCTACGACCAGGTTGAATCGGTGGGAACAGTCTACGACCAGGTCTACGACCAGTTTCACGACCGGGTGATCCGAACCAAATCAAGCCAGGAAGAGTCCAAGTCATTCATGTGGAAACCAAGTCTAAATCAACTTCTTGTCGTGACAAGCCGTGTAGAGGAAGGAGACTGAGCCCTAGCCACGTGCGTGGGAAGGCAATGAGCGAGGAGTTTTCGTGTGCATTGGGAGCCAGAGATGAACTAGGAATACAATTCCAGCCAGGAACAGAAGAACACACGGTTTCACCGAGCAGATACATCCAGATCGATTTCATATCAGTTTTTAGGAAAAATAAGAGTTCATTTTGATGTTTAGTTCGTTTCTCAGAGATAGAATCGGTCTTGTGCCATGCATGAGTTTGTTTTGGCCCCCTCTATAATTGATTTGAAGCTCTGGCTGTGGGTACTTGTCTGGTGCATCATGCATATATATGCAGTGTAAATTCCAAAACCTTCGTGCATATGCGTAGTACTTACGCGAAACGTTTTTTTAGCACAATATATATAGCATGTACCTAGGTATATTAATATAACGGTAATTAAATATTGTTAGGAAGACCATCAACAATGTTGGATTTTAGCCGATTCAAAGAGCTATTTTAGATAGTTGGAATCGGTTAAATGCAACGGAGTTATCGATTGTAACAAATTTAATTCTGAAACCAAACTCTAGTTTAGAGTCGATTCAAACACAATAAAAAATTTATGAGGCCCGCCTGTTAGATCTTGGAGCGAGGAAGATGAGGGAGATGATGTTGGTTTTTTTTAATACATGTGGATCCCATTTATAATTAGAATTGGATTAATACATTAAAGAAAAACAAACTCAGTTCCTTGAATGCTTACGTGGTATCTTTTTGAATTGGTATCGGTTCAGTACATTAAAGATACCCTAAGCATGTAGTTAGTACGTACGTACTATTCCTTGCACCTTAATTTCCCCACGCACATTTGTTTTCGACTTTACTTTTCTATCTAGCTTGATCACAGTTATTATCATTATATATACACACGTACGCACCATGCACACTCGCTTATGTATGTACATGCATGTTAATTACGTGTACATACGTACTATGTATATACTAAACTGCATCCAAGTGAAAAAAAATTAATCCCACATTAATTGGAAATAGGACAAATTAAGAGTTTTAATTAGACGGTTTATCTGGTTGGTCTAGATAGCTAGCTGATTATAATTTTGTCATCGATGAATACGATATTTTAGCTAGGTATAAAGATTTACATTATTACTATAGTATAAATTCTACCCACGCAAATTCTTGTGAATTACTCCCTCCGTTCTTTTCTAGATGTCGTTTTAGAATACGTGAAGTCAACCTTTTTAAACTTTGATCACTAATATGCATAAAAATATTTGGATTATCACGCGAAAATGCTATCACTAGATTTGTCATAATTTTTTTATTTCATATTATTATTTTTAATATTTTAGCTAACATATAATTAGGAAAAGTAATAACTAAACATGTGTATTGGAGACCATATCGGTGTCCAAAACGAACGGAGGTAGTATTTGCTACTAGCTAGCTAGTCGATCGTATATTTGTACGTGTACTCCACTCGATCGATATATTCATTGTTGTTAGCTACTTAGCTAGCTAGCGATCGATATGGTATCGATGTTTCCGATCGATGGGTACCGATCGCTGAGCGCTCTAGAGTTGAGTTGAATCTTTCTTTCAATTGCATTCTTTGTTTTGCGAGGGGAGTTGAATCTTAATTTCGTATGAGAGCCTACTTATATTAGCTGCTCACTTAATCCGATGTGGAAGGCAATATGCATGGGTCTGAATGTTCCTCCAAAGAGAAGGGTGTTTTGGTGTTCGGGATTAATTATTCAGATTTGCTATTTCTAAGTCGTTCGAAATTTTTTTTAAGTTTAAATTAATTATTGTGTCGTTCGAAATTTTTCTTAAGTTTAAGTTAATTATTGTGATCATTAAATTTATGTAGAAATTGATGTGTCATATGATTAAATATTGATAAAACATATAACTTAAACTTAATAAAATTTCAAACCTGCCATGCCACTGCTGCAGTGAGTGAAACGCGGTTCCATCGATATATTCACTCCACGCATGTTATCAAAGCTTCAACATGGAGTCCAGCATGCAGTTAGTTGGTGCTCGGATAAGGCCGTTAATCTTTGAATCCGACAGCTGCCAGGTACTTAATTGTTAAGCTTAGGAATTGGAAGAGCCAAAGATCAGAGTTTGTTTCTCTTTTCAATGAGATTCAGGAGATTTGTATTTCTTTCCCCCTCTGAATTCGTTTTTTTTTTTTTTGTACCTCGGCATGACAATGTTGCGGCACATTTGCGTGCTAAAAAGTCGTTAGGATAGACAGAGGTGCATGTGACTAAATATGGCAACAGAGTTTATGTCGGCTTGTATTCGTCATGGTCGTAACTTTGATTTCAGTCGCTTGAAAACTTACAAAATTCCAATCGAATTTTCTCGCCATTGAATCGATCGGCGTAGAGATTCGTGCCCGAGAGGGCCATCTCTGGCTGGCCGCAACGCAGGTGACGAGTTAGGATTAGAATATCCCTCTTTGCTATACTACTACTTGCCTGCCCTGCAGAAGAACATGCATGACAAGGGTCCGTACGTACTTAGCACCATCTGTGCAATAATAGCTTCTAAACTAAATCTGTTCTGCCCACTCTGTCAAGATCTCACTTCTCGTTTATATAATATATATTTTATATGGAGTAGGCGGTAGGGTTTATTTATGTCATACAGCAGCAAGATGCATCTATCTTAACCCAGCATGTACCATTTTTTTTGAGAGGGCATGCAGCCAATTTATCCCACCTTAATTTGTACTGTTATATCACGCCTAGCTAGCTTGTCCTCGATTGACCCCTTTTGGTAGTAGTTGAGAGAGAGAGTACTGATTGAGAGGCCAGCCAAGCCAAGCCAAGCCGGAGTTTTGGACTGTATTGGCCTCGTAGTGCACTGTAATTCCTAAATTAGCCATCTGAGCATCAGAATTTCATTTTTGCCCCCCCCCTCGTAGCACCTAATGCCGCCGCGTTGGCGACACAAAGTCTTGTCGTGCCTTCGGCAGAGCAGAAGTTTCTGCCGTGTCCGACAGCAGAAGAAGAAGGTCTTCTTTGTGTGGGACAAAGACAAGTCCCCTCCTCCTCCGGCGCACGCAAATCCAAGAGGAGAGAGAAAATATATTTAATAATATTTCTTGAAGGAATTTTAAATATAGAAAATGAGCTCAAAAATTATGAATTTTTTGTAGAGCCTCCTGGCACAGTGTATTTGATTGTGCAATTTTTTCAGAATTTTTTCAGTTACTATTTTTTCTCTAAAATTATTCAATTATACTGTTTGTAGGAATTTTTTAATATAGAAAATTAGGTCCAAACATTATGAATTTTTTTCCAGGCTCCTTATACAGTGTACTTGATTGTGTAATTTTTCCATAATTTTATATGTTACGAAATTATCTCGACAAATTAAGGATTTAGGTTTCAAAAATTAGGACGAAAGGTTTCGAAAATTAGGGTTTCATGATTTCATGTGACTTGGAATGTGGGAAGTTTAGTACCACATGATTACTCTAGGTAAGTGACACTCCCTTCTCTGCACATCTTTTGCCCCGTCGCTGCTGTCCTCCCTTGCCCGCAGTGCTCGCTTTTATGCCAATTGTTTGATTGAGTAATGGGGTTGATGGTACCAGTAGGTGGCATAAGTGATTTCGTTGGTGTTTGCAATTCCACCATAGAAATAGGTTTGTGCAGCATACTTGGTGATTCCCCAGCGGCTATAGGAAAGGGTGTAGGGTGAGCAAGTACCAAGTGACCGTTGGGTACCATATTATATCGTCAGCAACGTCAAACGGCCATTCATCATCTTCAGGTTGATCAGGATTGACTGTTCCGTTTTCATTGTTCTCTCCCATGTTAACCAAATTGTGCTCATCAGCTTCCTTCTTAAATGCATTGTACTGCAAATGATCATTCTCCCTTGGATTGTTGTTTGTAGTTTGTCTTGCTTTCTTCAACAGAAGCGTTGACTAGCACACTGGTATGAGCATGCACCTTATCCTTGCAGAATGAACAAATATGGTGGCGGGATATGATAGTAATAAACAAAACCATATGGGCTGCATTTAGGTCTCAAAATTTGGATTTTAGGTTTAAGAAATTAGGGTTTCATGAATTCCCACACAAAGTACTTATAACAGAATTAGGGTTTCGCAAATTAGGGTTTCTAATGGAGTTACAGTGTACATGTTCATACATAAAATTGATGGTATTTTATTTTTTTGAAGCTTTTAAAAGACTCTGAAAAAGGGCAAACTGGGAGTTATGTGATATATTACATTTTGTATCTTTAACTGTGGGATCCTTTGAACTATTGTTAGGATTGCGATGTGTCCACCAGTGGAAAAAACAAAATTCAATGATCAAGGGCCACCTTTCCCACCGCCCGTCCTCCTCCTCCGCACATCCGCCGCCTCGCCCAATTCGGCATCAACACTTTCGAATTCCGGCGCCAACGCCGCTCCTCCTTTGCTCGGCTTTAAATATCGAACTCATGATCGCTCTTCGCTCATCTCAATTGTGTTTCACTTCTCGTTCTGCCACTCATCGTTGAGGACTCAGAGAACATAACATAATTATTTTTGGGAGGAGATTAAGTATTTGCTTGCTTATCGTCGCTCATCGCTCGGACTTTTTATTGCTTTCCCAGAAAGTGTAATTTGTTGAATCTTTTTCATTATTACCGTAGTCATAGTTATTAGTCACTAGTCGTAAATGAGTTATCGAATTTACATTCTTGTTCGTTTTCACTATACGGTGCACTTACATCATTGAATCGCAGACATGGACAACTTCGACTTACGACACCGACATAGGAGCCCGAGACAAGGGAAGGGAAAGGCTCTGCGACAGAGCCCACCACCATAGATGATACATAGGATATTCTTTGTTAATTTATCGGTTCAATGTGGATGACGTTGGTACAATCTGATATTAAAGAATATCATCCACTTTAACACTATATTGTACCACAGCTAGATAGGCTTGTACATGACCAAGCGAGGAAATCGTGGCATGCAGATCATATAACAATGTACCGTAGCCTTCAAAGCGCACACGAGTCAAAGGCTACGATACATTGTTATATGATCTGCATGCCATACGATTTCTCTCGTTGGTTCATGTACAATCTTGTCTATCTGTGGTACAATCATGTTAAAGTGAATGATATTCTTTAATCTTGTATTATATCACTGAACTAGATAAGCTTGTATATGAACCAACAGAGGAAATGTGGCATGCAGTTGTATAACAATAGACCATAGCTTTGCACATTGTTATGTCATCCGCATGCCAAATATTTCCTCGGTTGGTTCATGCACAAGCTTATCTAGTCTGTGGTATAATCTGATATTAAAAATATCATCCACAATAAAGCGATAAATTAACAAAGAGTGTCTCGATTACAATAAACCTACACATGTATCATGTAATGCTTGTAACGCTTCAAGTGTCGTCAATTTTATGTATGAACACGTACACTGCAACTCCATTGGAAACCCTAATTCTGTTATGAGTACGTTGTGTGGGAATTCATGAAACCCTAATTTTGTTATGAGTACTGCGTGCCTCCGCTAAGCCTATATTGTAAGTATGCCTCTTCTAGTGGAATCCCAGAAAGAATCATTCGCATTGACATCGAATTCTCTACATTTTAGGGCATCTTCATAATCATAACGAGTGTTCTCATCCCCTTCAATCGTCTCGTCTTGTCAATGCGCAAAGCAGGCTGCCCCATCTCATCTTGTCATTGCGCAAAGTAGCCTGGCCCGTCTCGTCTTGTCATCTGCAAGCTAACACATTACCCGCTTTATGAGCCTCCCCCGCGGGACACGAGAAGCTATCGGCAGCCGGTAAGTACCAGTTATAGTATGTTCCCCTACCTTTCCTCTTTCGAAGTACGCACTAACAACCTCTCTTGTCTACCCGTAGTCCCCGGATCCGCTATGTGGCTATCGCAAGTAGATCGACCAGGAGATCCACCCACATGACCAGTGGACTCTCGACTTCAACGAGTGGTATGACAAAAGAGCACACGAGATCCGGGAGGAGGAGCGTCGCAACGACGAGCAAAATAAGCGTATACGTCGGGAGACGAAAGCTCATCTCGAGGCGTGCAATCACAGGGAGCGCGAGGGTCGCGAGAGGGAGCGCGAGAAAAAGAGGGAAATAGCGGCCGAGGCGGCGGCGGCGAGGAGTACAACACTGAGCTCGGAAGGAAGGACAAATGGCTCGGCCCACGTAGTAGGTCGGGCTATTCCGTACTAGTACCAGTTCTACCATCCATGTTTTTACTATCCCTAAAGGCATGTATACTTACATGGTCGGATGCTTATGTCGCGATGTCTTTGTAGTAGTAGCGGCGAAGACTAAAGCAAATAGCGAACCATCATACCATATGACCACGTGTAACGTGCTTTTATCCATGACGTAATGTAGTTTTGGTTCCATGCCAAATTGTACTGTTCTGCAGTGCATGTAGAGTATGGAACCACAACATTTATGGCCCCCAACATTTCAATCTACTGTTTTAGGTCATCTTCATAATCACAACGAGTGTTCTCAGCCCCTTTAATTGCATTTTGTAGAAGCTCCATAAAGTAATATGCTTTAACTCCGTCATCTTTAACAGGCGCATCGTAATATCACTTACCTTCCTACTTACAACTCATTACTATCTCAATCGTCCTCACAAAATTCTTTAGAAATTTAGCGCACTACAACAATATACGATGATCATAAAATGTTATTGCGAGTTTGACAAATTTTGTGCCCTTCATTTTCTACGAAAATAACAAACAGACCATCCAACGTTCTCACCACACTTTTATTTTTAAAAAAACCATCATATAATAGATTATTTAAAAAAAAAATTACCTTCCTACTTACGACTCATTACTATCTCAATCATCCTCACAAAATTCTTCAGAAATTTAGCGGGCTACAATAATATACGACGATCACAAAATGTTATTGCGAGTCTAACAAATTTTGTACCCTTTATATTCTATGAAAATAACAAACAGACCAACCAACGTTGTCACCACACTTTTATTTTTTGAAAAAACAACATACAGTTGATTATTTTTAAAAAATTAAATAGTGTCATTTCTGTAATTCTGAATAAAAAGCAGATTATTTTAAGAATTATTTGCACTGACATCGATTCCTCCATATTTTAGAGCATCTCCATAATCACAACGAGCGTTCTCAGCCCCTTCAATTGCATTCTGTACAAGCTTCATAAAGTACTTTGCTTTAACTCCACCATAGAGAAGTAATGTGATCAAGAACCGAAACGACCAAGATATTATTTATCTCCAATTTGCCCTTTTTCAGAGTCTTTTAAAAGCTTCAAAAAAATAAAATACCATCAATTTTATGTATGAACATGTACACTGTAACTCCATTAGAAACCCTAATTTCTGAAACCCTAATTCTGTTTATGAGTACTTTGTGTGGGAATTCATGAAACCCTAATTTCTTAAACCTAAAATCCAAATTTTTGAGACCTAAATGCAGCCCATATGGTTTTGCTGTTACTATCGTATCCCAGTCACCATATTTGTTCATTCTGCAAGGACAAGGTGCATGCTCATACCTTGTGCTAGTCAACGCTGCTGCTGAAGAAACAGTACAAACTGCAAACAACAATCCAAGGGAGAATGATCATTTGCAGTACAATGCATTTAGGAAGGAAGCTGATGAGCACAATTTGATTAACATGGGAGAGAACAATGAAAACGGAACAGTCAATCTTGATCAACCTGAAAATGATGAATGGTCGTTTGACGTTGCTGACGATAATATGGTACCCAACGGTCACTTGGTACTTGCTCACCCTACACCCTGTGCTATAGCCGCTGGGGAATCACCAAGTATGCTGCACAAACCTATTTCTATGGTGGAATTGCAAACACCAACGAAATCACTTATGCTACCTACTGGTACCATCAACCCCATTACTCAATCAAACAATTGCCATAAAAGCGAGCATCACGGCGCAAGGGAGGACAAGAATGACGGGCGCAGATTTGCAGAGAAGGGAGTGTCACTTACCTAGAGTAGTCATGTGGTACTAAACTTCCCACATTCCAAGTCACATGAAATCATGAAACCCTAATTTCCGAAACCTTTCGTCCTAATTTTTGAAACTTAAATCCTTAATTTATCGAGATAATTTCGTAATATATAAAATTATGGAAAAATTACACAATCAAGTACACTATATAAGGAGTCTGGAATTTTTTTTTTATAATGTTTGGACCTAATTTTCTATATTAAAAAATTCCTACAAACAGTATAATTGAATGAATTGTAGAGAAAAAAATATTAACTGATAAAATTCTAAAAATATTACGCAATCAAATACACTGTGCCAGGAGGCTCTACAAAAAATTTCATAATTTTTTGAGCTCATTTTCTATATTTAAAAATTCCTCCAAGAAATATTATTAAATGTATTTTCTCTCTCCTCTTGGATTTGCGTGCGCCGGGGGAGGAGGGGACTTGCTGCTGTCCCACACAGCAACACCTTGCTGCTGCCGTCGGGCACGGCAGCAACTTGCCTGCTGCCGAGCGGCACGGCAGCAACTTGATGCTGCCAACGGCGCCGACATTAGGTGCTAGAGGTGCTAGGAGGGGGTCAAAAATGGAATTCTGATGCTCAGGGGGTTAGTTTAGGAATTACAGTGCACTACGGGGCCAATACAGTCCAAAACTCGCCAAGCCGAGCCATGCTGTACAGCCAGGAGCAGCTGATTGATGAAACTAGAGCAGGGTTTTCAAAACCGGTTAGAAATTTTTAAAGGGGAAGGTAGAACAGGTTTGGCCGCAAATCGGAAAATTTTGGTCAATTTTGGCCGAAATTTTTAAATCAAAATTTGGAATTTTCGGATTTTAAATAAAAAAATCAAATTCAAGCATATTTGAATTTTTCAGACCCATTGCAGTAAGACCGATATAACTGATTTTCGACCGGCAAAAAAAAACTGAACTAGACAAAGAGCTAGCCATCCTTCCTTTGACTTCTTTGCCACATATCATCTCCTCCGCCCTGGCCTTTCTTTTCAAATATACTCCACCATTGTGCACTCTCTCTCTCTCTCTCCAGTCTCCATTCCATCTCTGTCTAATGTCTATCCATCCATCCATCCATCCGTAGCACTCCCTTCGATCTCTGTATCTCGTAAGAACCTGCAGTGGTCGCTACTGACTGAGCAAGGCTAGCCCACTATTTAGCTGCTCTTCAGGAAGATCAAGGAGCTAGCTACTAGAAGCCATGGGGAGGGCTCCATGCTGTGATAAAGCCAGTGTGAAGAAAGGGCCTTGGTCACCTGATGAGGATAGGAAGCTCAAGGAGTACATTGACAAGTATGGCACCGGCGGCAACTGGATTGCTCTCCCTCACAAAGCTGGTAAGTAATACATGCATATAATTATATGCATGCATGTTTGATCATATCGGTGCATGCGTGCATGATAATTAGTAGCACTATAACTCGACGTTTTGAGCGTATGCATACGCAGGTCTGAAGAGGTGTGGGAAGAGCTGCAGGCTGCGGTGGCTCAACTATCTGAGGCCAAACATAAAGCACGGGGACTTCTCTGATGACGAGGATAGGATCATCTGCAACCTCTTTGCTACCATTGGAAGCAGGTGCGCTAGCTAGACACCTACTTTTTACTTGCACATATATACATACACGGTTGATTTGCATGCATGCATGGCAGGCTACCAGTAGATAGATAGATAGATAGATAGATCTGCATGCATGTAATCTGGTTTCTTGGAAACTTTTTGCTTCCCCCTTTAATTTAGCATGAATATAATGGAATGGAACTTCTCATCCTGACAAGCAAAGCACTCGGCATATAGTTCCTTAATTCTCAAGTAAGCCAAGAAGAAGAAGAAGCGGAAATTAAGAGCTAGCTAGTTGCATATATATATATATATATATATATATATATATATATATATATAGACACACACAATTTTATGGCTGCGTGCAGGTGGTCCATCATCGCAGCACAGCTCCCAGGGAGGACAGACAACGACATCAAGAACTACTGGAACACCAAGCTCAAGAAGAAGCTCATGGGCCTGCCTCCCACGCAGAGGTCCAAACCAATCAACCATCACAAGCAGCAGCAGCAGTTCTTCTTCCCTGCAGCAGCAGTTCTCGGTGACGGCAGTACTACTACTGGAACAGCGGCGGCGGCGGCGTCTACGACACCACGTGATCATCTCTTCTCACTGCAGCACCTCGCCGCTCCTCATCAGTACAGCAGCAGCTCTAGTAATTGTTCATCCCTTCTCAGTGCTAGCGGCGGCCTCCTCATGTTTGGAGGCGACCAGCAGCAGCAGCAGGTGGTCACGAGCTCATCGTGTTCGGACAACGGCGGTCTCTACTTTGAGCTCTGCAGCAACAGCAGCGGCAATAGTGCCAGTGCTACTGTGGGCTTGGAGAGCTTCATCTTTGGCGGCTTCGACACCATGCAGGTGCAGCAGAATAACCTGTTTCCTGCCGGCCACAACACAAGTGGGGCTAGCCTGCTGGATCATCAGCTGTACATCAGCGGCGGCAGCAATGCTGCTGCAGGCTCCTGCTATGAGCATGCATGAGATGAAGCCATTTTTGGTTTCGCCGAGCGGCAGCACTGGTCTTGGCCGTCTCGCCGCCGGTGGTGCAGCCAGCAGCTTGTTATACGGCGAGGCCGGGACAGCAAGGGGTGGTGCTGCAGCCGGTGCAAGCCAAGGGAGTTTCCTATATAATTAATGAATTAGAAGCCAGGGTACATTCCGTAATTATATTGGGCATGCATGGCATGGCAGGGGACCATGCACTTACTTGATTACTCCACTAATTTGCACGCATATATTATATTTCCTTTTAATTTTCTTTTTGGTTTGGTTTCTTGGCAGCTTCTTGGTTTGATTTCTAGCTGCTGGCCGGGTCAGGTGGGAGTAATATATATTGATTGGGACCGTCTATGTGTAAGTTGTGTGTCTATGTGTAAGTTGTCTGAAAATTTGCTATTTTTTAGTCACTTATTCATACCGTTAGATTTCTATATAACGACAAAAAAAATGTCAGAAAAAAAAATCTAAACTAGATAAAAATAAATCTAGGTGAATCCAATAAATACAAATAAAATAGAAAAACAGATAGAACTAAAAGTTACAGTAGAGCTGTGCTAAAATTATATATCATTTAGTACTGTAATTTTAGACTTATTATTGTACAACTGCAGACGACAAATGAATAATAAAATTTCAAACAACTAAAAAATTAGCGAATCCGATATTGATTTCAGTTGGTGGCGAACGACACGGAAGAAAGGAAATACGTAGTAGCGAGCGTTCATTAATTGCTCCGATCCCCATCCATCCGATCTTGCATATATAGCTTAATCGATCTCTCTCTTTAGTTCCACCTCTGAGCCTGTCTGTCTCTGTCTGTATGTATGCCTCAATCAATATAATATAGCCATAATTCATTATTTATTACTGTAATCGAGTGAAATTGAACTGACATGTTATACTTATATAGAGTGATAAATTCTAAAATATACATGAAAGTACAGTGGTAAATAATAATTGAACCTTTTTTATATATATATATATATATATATATATATATATATATATATATATATATATATATATATATATGAGATCGATCACGTGCTGGCTAATTAATTTGATCGGTTGATGCGATGCCATGGTTAACTACTAGCTAGCTAGTACAGTCACTGACATGCTAGCTAGCTGCATGTACTAGAGAGTAGAGATCTCTCGATCGGTATGACGATACAGTCTCTCTCTCTCTCTCTGCGTGGTAGCTCATCGTGTTTGAGTCAGGGCCTTTTGTAACTATAGTGCATGCATGCTAGCCACCGCATATCCTATAGCTTAGTCTCACTCTGTACTGTCAGTGTACTAGCTAGTGCATATGTACTAGTACGCACTAGAGTATTAATTGTCCATAAATCACATCATCTGCTCCATTCCTCGTGCGTGCGTGCGTGTGCACTAGTGTCCGGTCAGCCGTACAGTTAGCGAGCTAGCTTATACAGTGCGTGCGTGTCTGTGCCTCGATCTGAGGCAGGCAGGCAGGGCTCATCCTGATAGAGGAAAAAAATAGAGAGTTCAAAACGCAGAGAATGAATAGTGCGGTACATCTCAATCAGGATCTAATGACTCAGATTTAGTGTAACAGCGCCAAATGCTACAGCGGTATCGTAATCTACGCTAAAATCGAATTACTGTTGATACAGCAATTATTCTGCGTCGAATTAGTACTGCAACTCAGAACGCTGTGCCAAAACAGCGTCTCCCTGCAGATGATCGTGAGAGATGGATTCGATGATGCAGGCAGCTGCATGCAGGAAAGTCAAATCCTTGATTTCTTTGAGATGGATGGAGGGATGGATTGGACTTGGATGGAGCTGTACGCCTGTACATGACGCGCACGTACGGTCAAGACAATACTCTCCTTACGCCATGTACTCATGTGGATAGAAAACGATCGGATTCGCACTTTCTTACTATTATGATCTTGTAGCTATAAACAAAGTATTTAAAAATAATTGACGGTCAAAGTTTATAAGTTTATCTTCAGAGACCACATCGAGTTTTTCTTTTCTTTGGCGGATGCTTCTTTTCGCTCCGCGTTGTATCGATTTTTTTTTTCTTCTATCTTAATTAAAATGATATGTGAAACTTTTTGTGTGTTCTAAAAAAACCACGCATTATAAAAATCAATGGAGGGAGTACCTGAGCAGGAGTATACGTGTCTCGTACATGCATGTATATAGTAATTAGCAGAGTGGTCCGCGTATTTACATGACTAAATTTTTTTCGAAGTTTATATAAATGCTTGAGAATATATTTATGTATCTTATAGGCTATTTATATTTTAAATATATTCTAAACATTGAAAATGACAATAGAAGCTTAAAGGAAAATACAACCTAAAGAACGTAATTGAAGTATGAGTTTTGATGGAAGAAAATCATTGAGCATAATAAGTTGTTGGGTTCTTAGAAACTAACCACTCTTCATCATACATAGATCATGTGGCTGCATGCCCTTATTCTTACTCTATTAGTTACTCCCCCCCCCAAATTGTATGCGTGCACATTTACCTCTATTTAATCTCAAGCAATATATTGATTATATGTGTGAAAAATTATCTTATTAGTTTATATGGTATCAAAATACTATACTCGCGTATACACCGATGCACCATGAGCGACTTACCTTGAACTTATCTTCCCCCACACACCGGCTACACACCGAACTGCGTGTCTTCTATCTCTTCTCGTCGTTACATATTTTTTGCTTCGACCTCCAACAATAAGCTCAAACCTTAATCGATCCCTCTCAGCTGCTACCCCTTCTAATGCAGTACTTTAACATATAGTTATCTTGTACTTCTCCCCAGTTATTGCTTAATACTAACTGTTGTGACATCAACACACATGCACATGCAACCGTCGTCGATTCCAGCTGGGGACACATGTCACGCTCTCTCCGGTAACCCCGAACATATTCTCTATGACTACGCTATCTCTACTCTAAGCTTTTTGCTCCTCTGTCTCTGTATGTCGCACTTCTATTCGTACGGATGAATGCATGTACATACGCATGCATGATGTTATACATGCTCGATGTCATCTTCTCTCGTGTCGATCGCTTCTCTTCTTCGGCGTTGGACAACTCAACGTTGTGGCTTCCTTACTAACCGTGGCAACCTTTCATTTTCACTAATACTAGCATGTCTGTTTTAGTCGTTGTTTATAATGATATGGTGAATCTTTTCTCCATCGTCAGCGACGACGTGCCCCTTACTAGTGATGGCACGCTCCTAGCTACCCGATGCCCCCATACCGTCTATAGCTCTTTGTTCAATGCAAAGCTTCACTCTCTATCAGGGCCTCCCTATTATCGAGCTTCTCTGGCCTTAAACAACGTTAACGCTCACCACTTGTCATCGTGGCCTTTGACGCTTTCAACATTGGACTTTCTCTTCAATGGCTCTGGCGAGCAACATAACATTGTTCTTATTGAACGACTAAGATGAGCAGCACGGCATTGTCCTCACCTCCGTCGCCGCTACCTCGGCTCTTCGCTTCCCGGTGGATCAATGTCTTCTTGTAGAACAGATCGATATCATTGCACTCTTTCGTGGTCTCTTCCGACACTATTTGTGCTATTCTCGGTATAATTTTTTATTTTTATTCAAAATTTTAGGGTTTTTTTTTATTCCATAGGAAGCAATAATAGAAACACGTGATCTTGAGGGCGAACGTGGTGGCTTCTTTTGTGTCTCCTCCAACACCATTAGTGCCATCCTCGTTATAACTTTTATTTTTACCAATATTTCAGTCTTTTTTATTGGAGCTCGTATACAAATCAAATTGCTAAATTTAATTAATTTATTTTGAATTTTAGTTATTTAGGGATTTTACTTTGGAATTCATATGGAAATAAAATTGCATATTTTATTTTATTTTTATTTCAGATTTCAGTTCCAGTTCTTGGAATTTGTATTTGAATCCATTTGCTAATTTTTCTTATTTTTTTCTGAATTACAGTTATTTAGGGATTTACTTTGGAATTCGTATTGAAATCTAGTTGCTAATTTTATTTATATTTCGAATTTCAGCTATTTTTGGGTTAGATTTCGTATACAAATCTAATTGCTAATTATATTTTAATTTTTATCCCGAATTATAATTTTTGAAATTCATATCGAAATCAAATTGCTAATTTTATTTTATTTTTTATTCTGAATTTCAGTTTTTTTGTTGGATATTGCATACAACTAATTGCTACTTTTTTTATTTTTTATTCTGAATTATAATTATTTAGGGATTTTACTTAGTAATTCATATAAAAATCAAATTGCTAATTTTGTTATGTTTTTATTCTGAATTTCAATTTTATTGTACGTGATATGAACTCTTTTTTTTTTGAATCTAAACCGTTATAATCTGGACCTACCATGATCGACGGTATTGATCTTTTTCGTTTTACGCCGATTAACGTGAAAATTTCTAACTCACGAGAGTGAACTTGGTAGCTTCTTTTGACTATGGCCAGGCCAGCCCAGGCAAGGGTCGAATGGTCGATATGATACATCGATCGGTGAGATGGCGACCGTCGATCGAGTAGCTAGCTAGTCCAAATCTTTTCTCCTCTTTCCCATGGACCCCCTGGAGCATATCGATCAAGGACCGGATGGATGGATGGATGGATATGGATCATGCGTGCAGATGCAGGGCCATGCATGCAGCTGGATGTTCTCTCTGGTTCCTACTATATTTTGATAAATAGTACTGTAACGTTTAGGAGAATTATTCGAGACTAATTAATCTTCCTAATTAAATAGCCTCTACGCCCTACCAGATTTTGATAAATATTTAAAAAGATATCAATAACCAAAGTTTAAAAATTTACAAAAATCATTCTTTCTTTTGTGATTAGAGGTAGTATGATCACTGCTTTGCACGCCCATTGGTTCATTAATTCGCCTTTTAGTGCTACTATTACGAATTAACAAATCCATCGTTGAGCTAGGCTAGCTAGCAGCACACACATGGCAACACATTACTGTATATTGACCTTAACCTGCTGTCCTCTTAACACACATCACGAGAGATGATGAAGCATCATACAATATTTCAAGTACTCTAAACTTAGTACAGAATAGGAGACCAAAAATGCCCCCCCTACCCCCTGCAAAAAAAAAATCAGTGAATAGTGACCTATATTTATCATTTCCTTTTCATTTTCGTATTGAGTTTCTAGTGAAACTTGTCTTTATTTCTCGACGAGTAGATTAAATTTAGGTTTGAATTATTTTTTTTACAAAGGAAGAGGCTCCCTGCTTTTATAGAAAGCAAAATATAAAGTTCTTACAACCAAAAAGATCACCAATTGGGGTTACCAGTTGGCATCAAAAGCTCAAGCTCCACCAACAAGTCAGATTACAAGTTTCAAAGAACATTCTACGGCAAGAACATCTACTTATTCAGAAAGGCAGCAGCTTTTCATCCGGCCTTCAAGCGTCGATAAGATTTCATCCAGCCTTTGCCGATCCTCTTTTCTGCTCGTCGTCCTCCAATGCTGCAAGCAGGACATAAATTTGAACACAACTTCAGAAGGCCGCTTAGGGAAAATTCTCTCGATCGCCATCTTATTCCTGGTTTTTCAAATTGTCCAAACCAAAGCTGCAAAACTAATTAAGTAGATACTGTAGTTATTAACACCCCTATGATCTAACCAATTTAGATGAAAATCTTCCAGAGAATCAGGACAATTACTCCAACCAAAGGCTTCCCTACAAGAAGACCAAACAAACTTAGCAAGAACACACTGGAATAGAACATGTCTTGCATCCTCCCTCACCCCACAAAGGATACAATTCACACCCCCTCTCCACTTTTTAGAAATAAGCTGATCCGCCGTAGGAATTCTATTATGATACGTTTGCCATAAGAAAATTTTAACTTTGAGGGGAATCGAACTAGACCATAACTTTTTCATTCTAACATCAATGACCCCATCAAAAGACAGATACTGATACAAAGATTTCACAGTAAACTGACCCTTACTGTCTAAACTCCAAATCATTTGATCTTTCTCCCCACTTAGGTCCACCCCATCCAATTTGTCCTTAAGATTTACCCACTGTCTTTCCTTTTCTTTCCCAAAATTTCTAACAAAATGGATGTGATAAGTTCCATTCATCACACAATCAGCAACTTTAATATCAAAATCAGAACAGATAGCATATAAATGAGGAAAACTAATTTTAAGAGGACAATCATCATGCCAGAAAGATATGTTTTTCCCATCCCCCACCTGGAAGTACATGCCCCCCTGTTAAACAAATGTTGAAGTTTTAATATGTGGTAGTTGCACTTTTGTCTTAGAATTTTTCATGGCGTGGTTCTGTTAGCTAGGTAATAATTAAGGACGTACTATATGTTGGAGCATAGCAAAGAGTAGGATGCACCGCGTACGGGGATGCCAATTGGAGAATGTACATATGGTACATACACGGTATTACGAGCGAGGTAATTAACGGCAGGATCGATGAAGCTGGACTTAATGATGGATCGTACGTACGGTACGATGATGCCCAATTCAAGTCGGGCGTATACATGTACGTAGTACGCACCCAACTAGCCACGTACAGGAATAAAAGTTGATTCAACTTAATTAGTAGCGGAGCATTACGTTAACTAGCTACGCCTACGAGGTGGTGGCTCTTACACCAATTAAGCTTGGGACTAGCTAGGACTGAGCTGGACATGGTAAGACACATACACCACAGAATAGAAAAGCACATGTACAGTAGGCATTGCATGCTATATATATTGTAGGACCGGAAAGGCGACTAGAGGGGGGTGAATAGGAGCTTAACCAAATTTTTCTTTTTAAATATTAGATTCAACACAAATTTCACTCCTATAGCTATGAGAGCTATGAAGATCAATAGAAAACCACAGTGGAAGACTTATGTTGAATTTCCTTCAAACCCCGGAAGAAACAATCGAAACACAATTTTTCGACTTGATGAGCAGTGTTGATGAGCAGAGCGTCGGGCCGGCTCGGAGGCGGTCGGACCAAGACGACGGTCGACCGCCACTGAGGAGGTCGACCGGTGAATAGTAAAATCGCACGTAACGCGAATTTCAGCACTATTTCAAAACCGAAAATCGATCTAACTTTTGATCTACACGGCCAAACTTGACCAAATTTGGAACACAACTTTCCAATGATATCGGAACCTATTCCAAGTGACGATCGAAAGATCTACTTCAAAGTTTTGATCTTTTCAGTTTTACCGAAGGAAGGTTCAAAACCGAGCAAAACGAAAACACGATCTAAAACTTGCTCGTGGGAGATTGATGATCCTAGATGTATTCCCACACATCACAGCAAGATAGAAGTGGGCAAGAGATCAACCAAAAACCAAAAGATCAAAGATTGACTCAAAATCATAAAATGAGAAGGAAAAACACAAAGAGACACATCTTTGGATAATCATCCATGGATTGAATCATGATGTTGCTGGTTACAGCCACTCCCTCAAGGAGGACAAGAGCTCAATCCATGAGCACACAATCAACTCATCTCCCTAGAACCCTAAGCCTCTCTCTTTCTCTCTAAGTCCCTAAACCAAACTAGGGTTTGCAAATGAAGTGCTTGAGGTGGCTTGTCCAGCACACCCCCTATTTATAGAGAGGCCTTGCTTCTAGAAGAGTTTCTCTAATGGGCTCCCGTTAAGGCACAACATGAACGGGACACTTACGCACGCTTTTTAAAGCGCTGAAACCATTATCTCTTGACCTAAACCACTTCATCTTGCGACGTCCCGCGCCGTGGTTTAGCCAATCATCACAAAGCCGGTATTTGGTGAAATTTCCAAAATACCCTTCTCGATCCTTCTCCATGGACCGAGTCCACTCTGTCGAAGCGATCGCTGCTCGCCACGTGTAGGTTGATCAACGACTCTCATCATGTCGGCAAGTCTCTCCGCCCGATTCCTCGGAACCACCAAGGCACTTGCACCGACCCCCACGCCGCTTGATCAACCCGTCGCACCGAACTACCCGTTCGGTCATCCTCGTCCATTCTGCGCCACGCTTGAGCCACTTGACCTCACCCGACATCCATGATCGTTCTGGACCTCAGCTCTCCAAGCTTAGTCCCGATCCTCTCGCCGTTGACCGTCATTGACCTTCAAAACACCTGCACAGCAATAGACAGAGAAATCGTCTCCGGGAACAAGTTCTTCACAACTTGACCCACGTCAGTGAAAACATGCAATATGCAACACATATGCAATTCAAATATGGATATGATCTATCCCAACAATCAATTCTACAATTAAATCAATGAACAAGACAAAACCGGTCGATCGCCATTCAATGGCGGTCGATCGCTTCGGCCGGCTCGACCGCTCGATCGTTTGGCCTGATCTTCAACTGACAGCCTTTGAACTTTTGCCGAAAACACGAGAAATAGCAATCCAAAAATGTCATTGCCAATTGTAACATCATCTTAATATCGTGCACATATCCTCATGATATCCACAATCTCCCTTGATGAACACATTGGCAATCTTCCGTAAAATGTAAGTTTTAAGTTTGAAAATAAAAATACTCGTCTTTTTCGCGCAAAGGCACAACTTGGTCCATAAGCAAGAGAAAGCCATAGAAATGACCAAGTCGGCTTCGAATAGTTAAGGCAAGTGAGATAAGGCGAAGACAACACAAAAGCTTCAATTTCCAGAGAATCGCCAAAAATCTCACTTAAGGTCCATATGAAAGAACAATTGTTCTATTTGACCTTCGATCATGGTGAGTATTCACGAATTGCAATTCAGATTCAGAAGAGACAATAAAACCAAATGAATGCAAATGAGATGCTCCCACTCATAATGATCACCAATTGTCATGAAAGAACACTTTCTCCCTAAGACTCCAAACAGCTCTAAAACAGCATTTTTACCAATCTTTCTCCCCCTTTGACAATGTATTCAGCAAGAAACATGGAAGAAGATAGAGCATGAATGAAATGGAATGGCTGCAAATTTTTTGTTTTTGTTTTGATTTTTACCAACAGGAGCCATGAGAATTATCCAAGAAGACTAGACAAGTATTACACCAAGCCATATTATGTGAAGTAGCAATGTTCCATCAGGGCAAAACATATATAACAAGCTAAAGCCAACAGAGCAATAATCTGTGTGGAAATAAAAGCTTAGCAAGAAAAGATGTTGAAGATTATAGTTTAACTAAAGGTATCCAAGAAGGAGTCAAGCCATGTCTATACGCAAAATGGAACCCATAAATTAGACAAAGAGTCAATTTTGAGCATTTTATGAATCAATTTGTTCAAGCAAGTGGAATTTTATCACATTATAGCACTTTGCTGAAAGACTTCAGGTTTTATCTTAGTAAAGCAAGTCCTGGACTAGGAGCCATCCACAACGGCCTCCTAAGCTTCAACCAAAAGAAATTTTGTTTTCTTAGCAATGTGCTAGATCTCAAGCCTTGCCGCGACCATCCCAAGCAAGAAAGCTTAAGAGAGTGATCTAGGTCATCCAAAACTCCCCCTGAGTTCAAGCCTAGTACAATGGCAAGCCGTCTCATGAGAAAGAGTTGGTGAGATCAGTTTTTTCGCACAGAAAAACTTATAATTTTTTTCATTTGCTTGACTTAAGGACTTCCAAAGCTCATTTTAAAACTCATATCAGATTCAAGACTCAATTAAGCGTATATGACATGGCGTGAATCATAAGAGGATCACTAAAGCAGAACTAGTCACAAGATTCAAAAAGTTATGTTTTGATTCAAATTGCTCACAGATAATAAAACTATCATGGCAAAAACTAAGCTACATATGAAAAGCCATAATAGAAGTCTTAGCACATTAACACAAGACATGGCAAGGTATAAAGTATGAAATCAAGTCATACAAGGATAATAATCAAAGCTCCATGAAGTTATATTACAATGCAAGTTGTAGAATTGAAAATGCATTATGATACAATGAATGCAAAGGAGCAAAACTCCTCAAAAGCAGACCAAGAGGACTAATAACCCCTAACTCTCCCCATAGCGTAGCAAACGAGAAGAATCAAGAGCCTTAGTGAAAATATTAGCAACCTGCTGCTCAGACTCAACAAAATGAAGCACAACATCACCTTTCTCAACATGGTCTCTAAGAAAATGATATCGAATATCAATGTGCTTGGTCCTAGAGTGTTGCATTGGGTTTTGGCAATGTTGATGGCACTAGTGTTGTCACGAAAAGAGGAACACTCTCCAAAAATAATCCATAGTCCCATAAAGTAGACAAAATCCAGAGAACTCGAGAACAACCGCTGTCTGCAATGACATATTCGGCCTCGGCGATGGGATCTGTGCTGTGAGGATTGTTCGAGAGGACCAAGAAATAAGAGATGTGCCTAAGAAATGACAAGTGCAGTACTCTTCCTATCCACTCTACACCCGCAAAATCAGCATCAAAACGCCGAATAGAGAGCGAATCGAAGAAAAACGAGTCCAAAATCAAGAGTGTCTTGAAGGTACTGAATATGCGCCGCATCGCTGACGATGAGAAGCACGAGGAAGCTGAAATCGAGCGCACGACACACACAATTGTATGTCGGCCTCGGCGATGTGAGGTAGAGGAGGAGCCGATCATGCTGCGGTACTCTTCCGATCCACGGGCTCTCCATCCTCATCGTGGTCCAAACGGTGGTTGTGGCAATGGGAGTAGACATTGGTCTCTCGCTTCCCATGTCGAAAGCGCGAAGAAGGTCTTTTGTATACTTACTTTGATGAACGAAAGTGCCTTCTTCAGTTGCTTGACTTGAAGACCAAGGAAGAAGGTCAATTCTCCCATCATGCTCATCTCGAACTCCCGCTCATAGAATCGAAAATCTGGACACCAAAGCATGAGACGAACCACCGAATATGATATCATCCACATAAATCGAACCAATAAAAATCAACGCCATGCACGAGAGTGAACAAGGTTTTATCAACCAAACCCATTTTAAATTCATTATCAAGTAGGAAACTCTTAAGCCTATCATACCAAGCTCTAGGGGCTTGCTTCAATCCATACAAGGCTTTGAGAGTTTAAAAACACGTTTGGGAACTTATGATTTTCAAAGCACGAGGTTGCTTGACATAGACTTCTTCTTCTATGAAACCATTAAGAAATGCACTTTTGACATCCATTTGAAAAAGCTTAAAGCCCTTAGAAGAAGCAAAAGCTAGCAAGATGCGAATGGCTTCTAATCTAGCGGCAGGAGCAAATGTCTCTTCAAAGTCTAAACCCTCTACAGGAATAACCTTGAGCTACAAGCCTAGCCTTGTTGCGAACTACCAACCCATCCTCACTTTGCTTATTTTTAAAAATCCATTTTGTTCCAATTACATGAATATCGGTGGAGGTTCAACTAAGGTCAGACTTTGTTTCTTTCAAAATTTTCAAGTTCTTCATGCATGGCATTGACCCAAGAGGAATCGAGACAAAGCATGGGTGACATCTCGGGTTCAAAAGACGCGACAAAAGCGAATGTGCATGAGAATCGGAGAAATAAACACAGAGCGAGTGACTCGCTCATTGAAATCCCCAATCATCCGCTCAGCGGATGTCGTCATTGAATATGAAGAGGAGCTCACAGTGCAGTGGCCTCTACCTCATGGTCATGGAGGTAGGAGCAGAGCCACTCGTGTCGTCGGTGAAGATAGGAGGAGGCCGCCACCAAGCTGGAGTAGTGGTAGCAGCTCTCCAACCATCTCGTAAGAGACTTGAGGATGGATTGGGTCCTCATCCTCGAGTCATCGTCGACGAAGATGCTTTCGAATATCGAAACCCGTGTACTGCGAGATCGGGTCTAGTACCGGACTAGCCTCATCAAAAGTGACTTCGCAAGTCTCAACAATTTTGTTAGTATCCAAATTAAATACACGATAGCCACGAGAATGAGCGGGATATCCAAGGAATATGCCATCGAACATCTAGATTCAAATTTATCCAAGTTGCCATGTTTAAGAATGAAGCACTTGCAACCAAAAATCTTGAAATGAGAGACTTTAGGCCTATGACCAAATCTAAGCTCATAAGAAGTCTTGCCAATCACAGATCTCAAGAAAACCCTATTAGACACATAACAAGCGGTAGAGATCGCCTCACCAAAACTCCTAGGTGTGGAATGCTCATCTAGCAAGGTTCTAGCCATCTCTACAAGGGTCTGTTCTTCCTCTCTACAACGCCATTTCACTGAGGACCTCTAGGAGAAGAGAACGATGCTCAATTCCCCTATCGGTCAGAAAGTGGCAAAAGAAGAGTTCTTGAATTCATCCCATTGTCACCCTAATGACTCTCAAAGCTCCAGGAAGATCAACACTAGTCTAAGGACCAATTCTCTAAAAATCCAAAACCTCGTCCTTAGAAACCGGAAAATAAACCCATGAATACTGGAGAAGTCATCCACAATCACAAGCACATACCATTTTCCACCAACAGATCAACCCTAGAAGGACCAACGGTGTCTAAGTGCAAAAGTCGACTGGACCATCGGTCATTACTAAAGTAAGAGGTGGATGAGAAGCGAAACCATCTTACCATGTCTACAGGAGCGCACACTAGGTCTCTAATGACCTTCACCTAGGCAACCCTCTAATCAAATCCTTGCTCTGACTCTAGTCAAGTGGTCAAAACCTATGTGACCAAGTCTACGATGCCATAAGACTAGATCAAGAGAATCAGAAGCTACAAGACATCTAGAACTGGAAGCAGATGAGACACTGAAATCAGCACTAAAAATCCTCTCAAACCTAGTGATCCCAAAAACATTCTCACCTGAAGAGTCCAGAACTCTACACTCACCACTCTTAAACCTTACTTCCAGACCCTCATCAAGTAGCTGAGAAACAGATAGCGATTATACCTTAGCTTACTTACCAAAGCGACGTTCTTAAGCATGAACTTGTTGTTGACGCGCACCGTGCCCTTGGTCATCACGGTCCGTAGCGCAAACATCCCCAAATGTGATCAACTCATTGCGGATGCACGTGTGAGGGAGGAGAACCATCTAGAATCTTGGTCATGTGTCGAGAACATCCGAGTCAACAAGCCATATGTCCTCCTTCCTCGCACGACGGACCTACTGTGGCATAGCGAAAACATCCGTGCCTCGATCTTGGGGTTAGTAATAAAAGACTTAGGAATCCAGTACTGAGTCACACGATGCTGAGGAACAACAGTAGAAGCAGCAGTAAACCGATTAAGAGTAAAATCATCAGAATGCACATGAGAAACACCTAGACCTCTCCGAATCGACCTACCAAAAGGTCGGTACTCCCCCTGTCTAGATGCTACCCGTGGTCTCTCCTCATGATATCCCAAACCAGAACGCTGCCTAGAACCTCCAAAGGAGTCAAAGAAGTCATCTACCAACCTAGGCCTATGTCTAGTATGAAAGACAGGCTGCCTGGCTCTAGAGACTACAGTAGGTGAAGGAACTCCTCTAATGGACCTCAAAGCACTCATCCTCCCCTTCCTCTCAATCTTAGCTCTACTGGGCGTAACTCAACAATGTGGCCATCCTTCTTGCGAGAAGGTGCAATGGTACTTGACCTTTTGAGGGTCGACCTATTGAAGTAGAAACACTGTCTTGCTAGAAGAAGTTTGGGCAAAACACGTAGATCTAAAAACAATCTTAGATGGTTCAGGGGTTCTACCTCAAACAAGCCACTCTCAACGACTCTCGTGATCTTAGGTGGATGGTTCTTGGAATGCTCTATTGAATTAAAACCTAAGCCACTATTCTTCACACTCACCTTAGATGTATCAAGAATTATGTTGAGGTTCTTCTTCCCACCAAGAAATCTCTCAAGAGTATCTTTTAGGTAATCATTTTCTTTGGCTATGTCCTTACATGACGAACAATTACTAGACTTGATTGCCTCATCATACTCATCCTTGAGAATAGCTATCTCAACTTTTAATGCCTCACAAGACACACAATATGAATTCCTAATCCTATTCAACTGTTCCTTAAATTTATCTCTAAATGCCTCTTGTATCTTATCTACATTCATTTCAATTTCAGTACACAAGATACGGCAAGAAGAGTCAATATCTTTCTTGGATGCGATCATGAACATGGATTTTTCAATATTAGCTTTCTCCTTTAAAGCCTTGTTTAGAGCATCATTCTCAATTGTGAGTTTAGGGCAATTTTCACATGATGCAGATCTAGAATGAAGAACCATTTCAGTCATCTCTTTCATTTTGACCTTATTATCCTCACAATGAGAGCAAGTATGACTAGGATCAAATTCTGCAATTCTTTTGTAGCGCTATTCAATTTTGATTCAAGCAACGCACAGTTTAAACAAGGTGAAGGAATAGCATCTACAGAGTCACATCTAGAGCAATAGCATTCATACAAGAAGGACTAGACTTGAGAGATTCAATTTCATCAAGAGCATCTTTTAATTGATTTGTAGCAGAGGAATGAGTAGTTTGTAGATTAGTCGATCAAACATCAAGCTAAGACAAGAATCACAATCATTTGTAGGATTAATAGATTTGAGCCTAACAATTTCTAGGTTCAAGTCTTCAATTATGGTATCTGTTTCTTTATCTTTTAGCTTGCTTCTTGGTTTTGTTCAAGAACAACCAAAGCACGTTTCATTTCATTTGGTGATGGACATACCTCGTCGGGATCATTTGAAGAGTTCGTCGTCGTTGGAGGAGTCGACGTCGTGGTCGTCTGAGCCATGAAGCACATGCGGTGAAATCATGAGTCTTCTTCTTGCCATGGGAGTCATCGTCGTGCGTCCTCCGTCCCCGAGTCCACATCGCTCATATCAACACTCCAGAGCGGCAAGGACCGGTGACGAACTTGAGATAGTTGGGCTTCTTAGCTTTTGCATCCTTAGCTTGTGGATGTCTCCGAAAATCCTTCTCCTCTTTGCCCTTCACTTGGGGCACTTGGAGCGAATGTGATTTGGCTCACCACACTCAAAACAAGTGATAGGTCCACCTCTCCTCCTATTTCTTACTTTGTTGAATGTGTCGAGAATCGGTGGATAGGAGGGCTAAGTCATCCTCAGTATCTTCTCTAGTTGCTCATCGCTCAAAGAATGCCAAGCGGACAAAGAAAGACCGGATGAGCTAAAATCAAAAGAATCAAGAACTACCCTTAGAAGGGTCGACCACTAACGCCATCGACTCGTCTTGGGAGACGTGAGATAAAGTCAATCTCATGCATCTTCAACCTCGAGTAGAGCTTGTCCATGGTAAGCTCACTCATGTGATGTTGTCATTGATGGAAGTGATTTTCATCCCCAAACTCTCACATCAAGAGCACCCAAAATCGGCGTGCATTCTCGGATTCAGTGAAGACAAGATCCATGCCATGCCAAGATTATGCGAATCTTGGAGAACCTTCCCACAACTCATCTAAAGACTCACGGGCTTTTGCTCGATCTTTGAGTATTCTTTCTTGAGTTGGTTCTGTCTCACTTCCTTGATCGCAGAGAACCCTCGTGGTAATCACAAAGAGTCCTCCGGATCTCATGAGCGGACCTCAAATGAGCAACACGCTCAAACTCGGATCGACTAAGCCCTTGAATCGAGAAAGTTTGAGCCTTGCTATTAGCCTCAACATCCGGAGTGATCACATCGTCATCGGTGGCACAACATATGGATTTTTGACCTTAAGCCAAATAGCGTGCCCTTGAGCCTCGATGTAGAATTGCATACGAGTCTTCCAATAAGAAAAATCAGATCCATCAAAGATATGTGGTTTGTTTGCATACTTGTCAGTCGCCATGGCTCCAAAGACCGGTTAAGATCTATAAGAAGAGCTAACCGTGCTCTGATACCAATTGTAGGACCGGAAAGGCGACTAGAGGGGGGTGAATAGGAGCTTAACCAAATTTTTCTTTTTAAATATTAGATTCAACACAAATTTCACTCCTATAGCTATGAGAGCTATGAAGATCAATAGAAAACCACAGTGGAAGACTTATGTTGAATTTCCTTCAAACCCCGTAAGAAACAATCGAAACACAATTTTTCAAACTTGATGAAGCAGTGTTGATGAACAGGAGCGGTCAGACCGGCTACAGGAGCGGTCAGACCGGTACGGACGGTCAGACCGGCTACAGGAGCGGTCAGACCGGTGAATAGTAAAATCAGCACAAAACGCGAATTTCAGCACTATTTCAAAACCGAAAATCGATCTAACTTTTGATCTACACGGCCAAACTTGACCAAATTTGGAACACAACTTCCCAATGATATCTGGAACCTATTCTAAGTGACGATCGAAAAGATCTACTTCAAAGTTTTGATCTTTTTCAGTTTTACCGAAGGAAGGTTCAAAACCGAGCAAAAACGAAAAACACGATCTAAAACTTGCTCGTGGGAGATTGATGATCCTAGATGTATTCCCACACATCACAGCAAGATAGAAGTGGGCAAGGGATCAACCAAAAACCAAAAGATCAAAGATTGACTCAAAATCATAAAATGAGAAGGAAAAACACAAAGAGACACATCTTTGGATAATCATCCATGGATTGAATCATGATGTTCTTGGTTCTGACCACTCCCTCAAGGAGGACAAGAGCTCAATCCATGAGCACACAATCAACTCATCTCCCTAGAACCCTAAGCCTCTCTCTTTCTCTCTAAGTCCCTAAACCAAACTAGGGTTTGCAAATGAAGTGCTTGAGGTGGCTTGTCCAAAGACACCCCTATTTATAGAGAGGCCTTGCTTCTAGAAGAGTTTCTCTAATGGGCTCCGTTAAGGCACAACATGAGCAGGACACTTACGCACGCTTTTAAAGCGGCTGAAACCATTATCTCTTGACCTAAACCACTTCATCTTGCGACGTCCCGCGCGTGGTTTAGCCAATCGTCACAAAGCGTGATTTGGTGAAATTACCAAAATACCCCTTCTCGATCCTTCTCCATGGACCGAGTCCAGTGCTGTCGAGCGATCGCTTGCGCCACGTGTAGGTTGATCAACGGCTCTCATCATGTCGGCAAGTCTCTCCGTCCGATTCCTCGGAACCACCAAGGCACTTGCCGACCCCACGCCGCTTGATCAACCCGTCGCACCGAACTACCCGCTCGGTCATCCTCGCCCATTCTCGCGCCACGCTTGAGCCACTTGACCTCACCCGACATCCATGATCGTTACGGACCTCGGCTCTCCAAGCTTAGTCGATCCTCTCGCCGTTGACCGTCATTGACCTTCAAAACACACGCACAAACAATAGACAGAGAAATCGTCTCGGGAACAAGTTCTTCACAACTTGACCCACGTCGATGAAAACATGCAATATGCAACACATATGCAATTCAAATATGGATATGATCTATCCCAACAATCAATTCTACAATTAAATCAATGAACGAGACAAACCGGTCGACCGCCATTCAATGGCGGTCGACCATCTCGATCGGCCCGCTCGCTCCCGGTCGGACCGCTGAACTCGACGACCTTTGAACTTTTGCCGAAAACACGAGAAATAGCAATCCAAAAATGTCATTGCCAATTGTAACATCATCTTAATATCGTGCACATATCCTCATGATATCCACATATATCTATCTCAACATGTAGAGGAAATCAGAAATCTAGATGTGTACCAGGACAAGTCAGTATATGTAGTGGTATAATGCTGGATCACTAGCAAGTAGTAAACTTGAGGATACTAGTAGCTAGCAACACTCTAGTGTGTTAGTCCAGCTGTCCAGTGGGAGCGACCACCATGACCATGAGATCGGACAAATGCAAGACCAGCAGTTACTTCATTCAATCATTAAAAGATTCACAAGCTATATATAAATCCACCATTCAAAGATTCAAACCATCCATAATTATTCTTCATTCTTGAAGCGAAACGAAATTGATGACCAAGAGCAACTACGCTTGCTTCATCAACTAAACAAGACAAGGCGATCATTTGTTAGGGTCGGTTAGGAAGTGCCAACAATTGACAGTGAGAATGACTCCAGGCCGTCCCCCGCGCGAGCACGGGGACACAGGCGTGCGACAGGTGTGGCCTAAAAGCTAGCCACAATTGTACCACCTGCCAACCCTTTTGCAAAATGCCGCTTCAAGAGGAAGAGGCAGAGGCCGGGGCAAAGGTTGGAGGAGACAAGGGAGAGAAAGGTCTGGTGCATGCCGCTAACTAATTCATGACGACGAATTGGAAGAGGACGTCGCTGATGATGATTTCACCAGTCGGTCGGATGACTATGACGGGTGCTGAATAGCCATGTTTTTACTTTAAAGTATGACACATTTACTGCATTACCTTAGACGTGTTACTGTGTGACTTCAGCCACCTGGCACAGAGCAGGCCTTTGGCTTGCATGACATGTTTTACTGTTCTATACAATCTCTCTTACTCTAAACAACACGCGATATAACTGGACATGTATTAGCGACTACTGTGTGTGTGGCTCTGGTTTACTACATGTCAAGGTTATGTTTTACCGGGTGTGGCACTAATTGTAGCTGTGTTTGTTGGGTCCCCATTGGTTGGTTTCTGACTCTATACAAATCGCCGTCATTGTAAACATTATTTTTGTATTTAGAATAGTCATTCTTGCACATTACGTGGCGATTATTGTTGTTTTTTTAGACAAAACCAACGAGCCATGTCATTGTTTCATCTTCTGATCTGTAAGAGCTCTTTTACTGTATGATGCTAATAAAGTTCTTTGCCGTTTGTTTTGTTGAATTATTGTATGTGTAAAAGGTTTCTTGTCTTATGCTTTGGAGTTTCTTGGACTATTGTTCGCACAATTTCTTTTATATCTACATGAAAAAATGATACCACATCAACCGATTGTTCATTTAAACGTACCATTACCACTCCGACTCTCAATGTGTCTCTTCGTCTCCCGTGCTGACTTTACTACGTGTTTTATAAAATAGACATCCGTTTGTGAAAGTGGAATTTTCATAAGCCTCATCTTTCTACAAAAGAACTCCAAAAAAGGGACGAATACACTTTTTCCACAGCCCCTTGATCCCCCATTCCCGCACACTCCCAACAAAAAATGCCTTCGAACTCTTTCTCCGCTCCAGCGCCAACTTCTCCCCTCACACCGATAGTACTAGCCTACCTCACCCTTATCTATGAGTACCTCTCTAATTGGACCCTGGGCCAGGCTGCGGACAATCATTTTGTCCGTAATGTCCTCCATCCGTCGCCGTCTAGTCCGCGAGAGAGCCTAGCTACGATCTTTCGCCCGCTAGATCTCCTCCTTCGGTGGACCAATGCCATGGTCTCCGACGTTCAATGGACTAACCTCGTTATCGAGATTGTCCTCTCGAACTATGTTGACTGCATCGAAGCAGCGGTCTGGAGGCTCGATGACTATATCGAGATGCAAGGAGCGAGGGTCAACCTCGTCGGGACCGAGGATGAATGGGCAGATGCCCTCTGGGCTATCTTCAATGTGATTCCTCGGTACAAACGACTCTAAGCGCGACTTGACAACACGAAGAAGCAGGTGGAGGCGTTTGTTATATGTTCGCTAATCCCGCCCCCGCCAAAGCTAACAAAAAGGCTTACGAATATATGAAGGCTAGGATAGGGTCCTACCTTGGCCACTAGGATCTTGGTCTTTTACCTTTTTTCTCTCCTGTGATGTAAAAAAGGGATGATCTTTTGTAAAAAAGCGATTGGCCATGCTATTTTGGCCCACGAAATATAATTAAGTACTACTTGTCTTCAATTTATTATTTTTTATAATAATATTTACTAGAGTATTCATTTTGTTCACTGTCGACGAGAGATGATGTCGTGAGAATGCCAAAAAGGACACATTTACTTCTATCAACATTCAATTTTACCTCTATGTGAATGAGCTTTTACTATCATACTAACTTTACTGAACGTCTCATTGAAAATTACCGGTACGTCTCGTGTGTCACAAAACGCTGACCGTGAGTGGGATTGTCCACAGACGTATGTACCCCACAATTTTACTGTATGTCTTGTTAATATTTACTGTCACGTCCGCCGTCCCGTCATATCTTAGATGTTCGTGGCCCCCACCCACCCCACACCTCCGTAAATTTAAACAGTACATCACATAGTGATAAAAGTACACTTTTATATACTGACAAGTAAAAGTAGATGGGTAATACAGTAAATCCATAGGATGGGTGAGTGGCCATGGGCAGTAGACTTATTATCACAAAAATTTACTTTGGGTGTAATACAGCTTGTTATTGCCAGATGTGACGTCTCACACGGGGAAGATCGTGGGTCCTTGGCCCAATATACAAAAAGTCTACTTTCACATACTTTGCAATTTACTACCAGATGTGACCTCGCGCAGTCGGGGTCGTGGGATCATGGCATGATAAAAAAACACTTATATGTAATTCGGTAGTAAACAAAGGTAACACAATTAGTTTGCTCACCATTGTGATTTACTGTCACGTGTGTGCGGCACGTGGACCGTGGCCCGACAAAAAATAAGTACCCTACGAGATAGACTGACAGTAAAAATGATACTATAATTACTTTTTCATACGCTGCCGACTACTGTCAATATGCGTTGCGCATGGGGCACATGAGGTTCATGGCCCATAGTTGTTCTTATTGGACCGCCCCGGAGGAGTTTAGCACGCACGCTCTCCGTCTGACCTGATTCGTGCGGTCCGAAATAAGAGAGTTGGGAGGAGTCAAGGTCTAGCGTTAGCGTAGCGTAGATAGATAGAAGAAGAAACCGACGGGGCCGATCAGCCGTGCGTTTTAGTCTATTTATAAGTTGTCTGAAATTTTCTTATGTTTAAGTCACTTGTTGTGACCATTAGATCAATATCCAATCATATGATATCCATTGGATCAATATCCAATCATATGACAATCATATGACACCAATCTCTACACAAATCCAATGGTCATAACAAGTGATTTAAACTTAAAAAAATTTCAGGCAACTTAAAACTAGCAAAACTGTTATTTTTAATCTTGTCTTCTTCATTAATTCATATCGTGTGTACAGTAGTACTGAAAAAGGAATGCATGCAGGTAGCTAGCTGGTCACACCCACTGATCTGAAGCACTGCACCGCAATTTAATTGTTTGCCACATCATACATGCATAGTCGCGACGACCATCTTCTTCTCTCTCTGTTGCCTTTTCTTTTCCCATTTGAGTTGTTTTGGAGAGAGAGAGAGAGAGAGACGATCACTACACTAGACATAGACGCCTGATTACTAAATGAAGTGATCGATGGACCGATTTACTTTGAAATATATAATTTCCCCAGATTACATGTGAGCTAGGCCCTTTTAATTTGTTGGCCTGGCGTGCCATGCATTGAGCAAGACTACACTCGATCGGTCGACGTCTGTCTGGACCGCACCAAGGACGACTAGACGTCATATATATGTATGTATATGCACCAGTACAAGTAGCATATGCAGATGGACGAACCGAAGAACTGAGCCACCGACTGTATGCGCGCATACATACATATAGTTAGCTAGAGATGGAGGACGCGTGCATACATACATACGTGCATATAGGACGCGTCATGAGTAGTTAGCTGTGTAGCAATATATTATGATAATTGATGTGTGTACGTATGTATCTATGTACACTAGCTAGCTATCTGCACGCACACTGGATTGCAAATTCTATCAGCAGCTAGTGCTTGAATCGTAACATACAGTAGTACGTGCACAGCCAACTAGCTAGCCATGCAAGAAAGCAAAGCAAAACAGGTAATTAATTAGCTAGCGCCGGTATACTAAGACCTTTAATTTCGCTTTTAGCGCTGCTAGTTTCTCACCAGAGATCGATCCATCGAGATATATATATATATATATATATATATATATATATATATATATGCACACACATAGCTAGCTAGCTACCCTCGTCGATCTCCTAGCTAGATAGCCAAATCAAACTGATCGAACCTGGCTGGCCGGCCGGCCGGGGCCATACACATACGCATATTTGTTTAATTTGTAGGGAGCTAGCGGCCATGAGGAGCCTCGGGTTCGTCACGGCAGCTGCAGCTGCAGGTGGTGGGACGACGGCGATGCGCGCGGCGTGGCGGGCGGTGCGGTGGTCGGTGGTGGTGCCGACGCTGCAGCTGGCCGTGTACGTGTGCGCCGCCATGTCGCTCATGCTCTTCGTCGAGCGCCTCTACATGGCGGTCGTGGTCGCCGGGCTGTGGCTGCTCCGCGGAAAGCGCGAGCGCCACCGCTACAGATGCAGGAGGGGCGCCGACGAGGCCGAGCTGCTCCGCCTGCACGACTTGGACGACCTGGAGGCCGCCGCCCACCGCCCCGCGGTCCTCGTCCAGATCCCCATGTTCAACGAGAAACAGGCCAGTACTCAACAACCACATCTAGACTAGCCACTTTACAGCACTAGCTTGCCTTGCCTCTATTTACTCAGTTTTGCCTAGTTTCCTCGCTTTACTTGTTAGCTTGTAGTACTGATTAATTGCCAGCCACTCACTGGTCACGCATGCTATATTGCTATTGCTATTGCTAGCTCCCCTCTCAAGCAAGCAAGGGCCGGAGTGTCGATGATACGCATGACGACTCTTGCGTGCGGTGTGCATGGGTCACGCACAAATCGATCCATCTTACTGCAAGTAATTTGTTTGTTAGTCGTGCATGCATCTCGGCCCCGCCGGCTGTTACTGTAGTACTGCATCTGCACTTTGGTTTTGACGTTTCTTCATGTAAAATTAAAGCTGCTTTGCTTTGCTGTGCTTTATTTCCCTACTTTCAAGTGTTAATTTGCACAATGCTAGCTAGAGATACGCTTTAGCATCGGTCAGGTTTCTATTCTACACACACAAACACAAACGCAAACGCAAACGCAAACGCAAAAGAAGGCAGTGCAGCAAGTCAACTCTAGTAGTTGTCCTGTCCTGAAATGACGAGATATAACGTGTCACTTGCGATACATGGCTGCTAGCTGGAATCATTTCTGTCTTTCTTTCTTTCCCTCCTTCCTTCCATCAGTATGTATGTCATATTGTTTGTTTGTTTGTACGTCAGTACATGTATGTATATATACCTGGTAGCTCGGTCGAAAAGAGTAAGTAGTAGTGGTCGTCTCTTGCATTGTTGGATTTGTCAGAAACGACAACCATGCAGCTGTCTTCTCTTCTCTTCTCCGCGTGTACACTACACGTCATGCAGTCAGCCGTAAACAAACAAGCAAGCAAACAAATTGAGCAAAGATTATGTGTGTGTGCAAATGCATCTGCAGGTTTATCGGCTGTCGATAGGAGCTGCATGCGGGATGTCATGGCCATCCGACAAGCTGGTGATTCAGGTTCTTGACGATTCTACGGACCCGGTGGTGAGGGTACGTAACTAGTGCACTGCAATTACGTGCGTACCTTGATAATCGATCAATGAATCAATCGATCAACGCATGCATGCGCGCAGGAGCTTGTGGAGGTGGAGTGCTCGCGCTGGGCGAGCAAGGGCGTTCGGATCAAGTACGAGAACCGGAGCAACCGCAACGGGTACAAGGCGGGCGCCATGCGCGAGGGCCTCAAGAAGCACTACGCCAAGGAGTGCGAGTTCGTGGCCATCTTCGACGCCGACTTCCAGCCCGACGCCGACTTCCTCTGCCGTACGGTGCCTCTGCTGCAGGCCGACCCGGCGGTGGCGCTGGTGCAGGCCCGGTGGCAGTTCATCAACGCCGACGAGTGCATCCTCACCAGGATCCAGGAGATGTCCCTCGACTACCACTTCTCCGTCGAGCAGGAGGTGGGCTCCGCCTGCCACGCCTTCTTCGGCTTCAACGGAACCGCCGGCGTGTGGAGGACCCAGGCGATGGCGGACGCCGGCGGGTGGAAGGACAGGACTACGGTGGAGGACATGGACCTGGCCGTCAGGGCCAGCCTGAGGGGGTGGAGGTTCGTCTACGCCGGCGACATCAGGGTCCGGAACGAGCTGCCGAGCACCTTGAAGGCGTACAGGTACCAGCAGCACCGGTGGTCGTGCGGCCCGGCCAACCTCCTGAGGAAGATGTTCTGGGAGATCCTCGCCAGCGGCCAGGTCTCGCCGTGGAAGAAGCTGCACCTCCTCTACGCCTTCTTCTTCGTCAGGAAGGTGGTCGCGCACTTCGTCACCTTCTTCTTCTACTGCGTCGTCATCCCGGCCTGCGTCCTCGTGCAGGGCGACGTACGCCTGCCCAAGTACGTCGCCATGTACGTTCCAGCCATCATCACCCTGCTCAACGCCGCCTGCACGCCCAGGTCATGGCACCTGCTCGTCTTCTGGATCCTCTTCGAGAACGTCATGTCCATGCACCGCACCAAGGCCACCATCATCGGCCTCCTCGAGGCCAACCGCGCCAACGAGTGGGTCGTCACCGAGAAGCACGGGGGCGACGCCGCCAAGCACACGACGGCGGCGAAGAAGAAGAAGAAGGCACCACCATCGTCGATTAGCTGCACGCCACGCTTCGGAGCTGACAGGTTCCATTTGCCGGAGATTCTCATGGGGGCCTGCCTGCTCTACTGCGCCATCTACGACATCATCTTCGGCCGCGACCACTTCTACATCTACCTCCTCATGCAATCCGCCGCCGCCTTCGTCGTCGGCTTCGGCTACGTTGGAACCTTCGTGCCAACCTAGCTAGCTAATCTCTTAATAATTATATAAGCTAGCAAGCTCCGGCCAGCAGTGCCAATCAATTGATGCTGTGGAGAAAAATCTTGAATTGTCGGTTTAGTTACACCCAGAGGCAACCCCAGATAAGTAAAAAGCATTTGTCCAGTTGAACATCCAAATGTACTTGCGAAATGAAAGAGCTGATCTGTAGTTAAATTGATGGGCATCATGCAAGACTAACCCTGAGTCCCGTTGATTCTACGAAAGAAGTAAGTAATCCTTCAAGACAAGTAAGTTGTCTAGAGCAGGCAGATATGACGAGCAAAGTGTCATCTGCATATTGAACAATGGAATAGTCTTGCTCAGCATCAATGGAAGTAATTGGATAGTGTAAAAGACCTCTTCTAGCTGCCCTCTTGCTCAGCATCAATGGAAGTAATTGGATAGTGTAAAAGACCTCTTCTAGCTGCCCCCATTGACATTTGACTGTAAAAGATCAATAACAAAGGAGACAGAGGATCCCCTTGGCCTATGCGCGCTTGCATTGAAAATCTTTGCCTGGCACTCCATTAAGAAGGATAGTAGTGTGCCCAGGGGAAAGAATTTGATTAATCCATGTGATCCATTTGTCTAAAAAACTTTATGCTTCATTACTATAAGAATCGTCGAGTGTTCAATCATATCAAAAGCCTTTTCAAAATCAAGTTTCAAGATTACGATGGGTCTTTAATTTGCTCTTCTTGCATTGATGGATGTAAAAGTCCTGGCTAAGCAATCTTGTATTGTTCGGTTCTTTATGAAACCATATTGGTTCTGGTGGACCAGGGTCAGAATGACACTATGCAATCTGTTTGCCAACGATTTGGTGAGGAGCTTCTTATCAGAGTTTAACAATGAACTGGGATGATAATCATTTCCTGTCTCTGGAGTGGGTTTTTTTTTGGGATCAATGTAATAAATGATTTGTGTTATACTCTGAAGATTCAGATTGCCATAATAGAATTCCTGACAAAGATCATAGAAATATGGAGATATTATTTGTCAGCACCGTTTCATAAACATACCGTTGAAACCATCAGGTCCAGGAGATTTGTCCACTGGTAAAGATTTGATAGCTACATCAATTTCATCTTTTGTAAAGTTGTAAGAGAGATGGTCAAATCCTTCCATTAGGGTAAGCATTTCCTGTAGATTGTAGTGCATGACTGGATTTGAGGACATTCCCGTTCTGTTGCGAAATGTCTGCTACAATGTTGCTGCTTTCCACGATGATTTGAAACAATTCTACCATCTTCTGCCTTCAATTGAGGATTGAGGTTTTTCTGTATCTCTCAGTTGCTATTGAACGAAAGAATTTGATGTTCTCGTCACCAAACCTTACCCATCAAATTGTGCATCTTTTTCCCAGTAGATTTGCTTGTAGAAAAGCAAGCACATCTGTTTTGATAATGTCCCGAAAATTAAACTCCGGTCGAAACAAAGGTCTTTCCTCCTCTAAAGTATCCTTGAAAAGAATAACATTGTTGCAATTTTTCATTAACATTGTTAGCCGAGAAAGTTGCTTACTCCACAATTTTAACCCTCTTCTCAGGGTCTTGAATTTTGCTGACAATCGATTGGCAGAATTTGTAACATAGAGTGGTAAATTCCAATAATATTGAACTGTTTCCATGAGGGGGGGGGGGGGGTTCATTCCAATTTTTTTTCAAACGAAAGATGTTACATCCAGGGATGGATGTGTCTATACTTACACCCATGGTTGTCATGGCGTCGTCCATCTAGCGGCGCCAGTCGTCGGCGGCGTCGACTTGGCGCCCTGTGAGCTCGCGCGCGCCTTTCCCGTCCGTCGGTCTTTGGGCGCAAAGGCAAAGGCCGAAGGGTGCTGGTCTGGAAGTGAAGCCGACGGCCGAACCCTAGCCGCCGGCAAACCGTCGCCGCCCCTCGCCGCGCCAGCCGCCGGCCACCAGGTACGCCTTCTCCGACCTCCACTCCCTCCCGCCGCGCCGCCTCCCTCCCTCCCGCGCTGCCTCCAGTCCTCCACTCCCTCCCTACCTCCCTCCTGCGCCGCCTCCCTCCCGCACTGCCTGCAGTCCTCCACTTCCGCCCCTCCCTCCCTCCCGCGCCTTCTCCCTCCCTCTGCTTCCCCCTCTGGTTCCCCACTTCCCCCTTTGCTTCTCGCCTTCCCCACTTCCCACTTCCCCCTCTGCTTCGCACCTCCTCCCTCCCTCTGCTTCCCCCTCTGAGTTCTGAGATGTGCTGCTGCTAGCCTGCTTCCCCCTCTTGAGTTCTGAGATGTTCCTGAGTCCTGACAGTGAATGTGCTGCACTGCTGCTAGCCTGCTACTGTCTACTACTCTACTTACTGATGTAGTGAAGTTAGTGAACTAGTTATTACTGATGTAGTGATGTTGAATTGTTGATAATGTGAATTTGTGAACTGTGAAGTAATGAAGTAGTGAAGTGTTCTGAATTATGAATATCGATGTCTTGCTGCTCGTCTCTTGATGTGCAGTCTATAGGCCTTTGAATCTTTGATGGTTTTGCTCTCAGTTCATCATGTCAAGTTGTCAACTCAAAAGCTTATTTCATTTAATCATTTAAAGTTTACAAATATGAAATTACAATAGTCAATGCTCAATTACTCAGTATTCGGTAACCCATTTTACAATTTTACATACTAATGTTTGCTATCTTTCTCAATAGCAGGAACATATGGCTTCAATAGCTTTGATCTTGTATTCTTCTGAAGCCGCTCTCTATTGTTTCTCTCCACAACTTCTTCTTGGTTGGGGGGAGGGGGGGGTGCTTGGCTACCTGCAAAAAAAGCAAAAGAATGGTAGGCTCATCAAGGTATGCAATTGTCATTAACCTCTCTCTAATTTGTTGTTTTAGTCGAGTAATCAAGTACTCATCAAGTGAACCGTCTTTGCTTGCTTTGCCTCGCCTAGAGGACGATTAGGCGCCCGTCTGGACGATTAGGCGTCCTGGCGCCGTGGTCGCCAAGGTCGCTGTGACAACCATGCTTACACCACATGGTACATGGTCGGAGACTAGGAAAAAAACCGGTGTGAACCGGATGAAAAATAATTTATTTATTTTTCAAATTTAAATTTATGATTACATAATACACTTTCTAGATTGATTTAGGCATTTTTTTTTGTGTTAGATTACATATTGTATGAGCTAAATATACTTGAATTATTGTACTCCCAAGCCCTAACATTTTTTTGGGTTTTGGTAGCGGTTTTTCTGGTTTTTTAAGTGGTTTTTTTTTCTTTTCTGTTTTGGGCGGTAACCGGTCTGGTTACCGGTTTTAAAACTTCGCCTATTCAAAAAATTTTTTTTGAATTTTGACCGGTTTTCCTCCAGTTCCGAGATTTTAATCCTTGGTTAGACATATTCTTTAACAAAGCAGATACTATGAAATTTGGGTAGCTCAAAGTCCAATTTGTGGAGGTAAAGAACCAGTCTAATTGCTCCAAAAGCTGATTGTCTTGCATATTACTCCATGTTGTCTTGCATACTACTCCATGTGAAAGATCGGCCTTTTAGAGGTAATTCAACCAATGTCCCACATGGCTAATGATATTATTGAAAACCATGATGTCATTGAAGTTACCACCCGGTTTGCTTCTATTTTGTACTGACCGGATAAAATTAAAATTACCCATGAAAATCTAATTGACATTGTCAGGGATAGTGAGATTCATCAACCAAGTCGCAAAATCATCACGAGTTTGCTCCTCACAGGGACCATAAACATTTGTTAACATCCAAGTTTCGGAGTTATGAACAGAATGGAATTCACTGTAAGAGCAAAGGGCAGTTGATGGACTATACGACCATTAAATGAAGAGCTCGCCCAAGGTAAACCGAGCAATGCAAGAAATTGTAAATTGATAAAGAATCCTCAGGCAGCCGACTTGCGTGAAGTGTCTTGATCATCCTTTTGATCTGCATTCAGTTTGTCTACTGACACCTTCTCAGGAAGCGTTCCACAGTACTTAGTTCCCCATTCTTGCATAAGAGGAATGGACAGACCAGATGAGGTAGATACTGAAGAGTGAAGACGCTTAAACCTGCAGTTTGAGCTGGTCAGCAGAGATTGATGTGGTTGCGCTCGGTGGAACCTTGGATTTGCGGTGCTTTGTATATGAGAGCTCCATGTGCTTGTATCCCCCTTCCGGTACTGTGATTCTTGGACTTCGCGGGTCTTTAATGGAGATAGGAGTTGGGGCTTTCTTCTTGCTTGGCTTACGTACAATTTTTTCTTGGATCAAATGACCTGGTACCTCCACCATCATGTCCTTGTACTGAAATTCATTGTGGTGTATGCCTGAAAAAGGACCAAGGCAAGGCCTTGATGAGAAGAAACAGAAGAGCTTGTTGTGTCTTCATCTGCAGCACTGGAAGCATTGAAAGCCAGTTTTTGAGCAACTTTTTCTGAGCAGGAGCTGATACTGACTCAATGAGAACATTCATGTTTTGAAAGGGCAAAGGTGCCATAAAGGACTGTAGCAAATCTGATTGAAAAGTCATACTCCATGTCCTCTTTGGGCTGAAGCATGAGAAATCAGTTAGCACCATCGAAAGAGGCACTGAAAGGTGACGCCTAAAAACATGTGCATTATCAATGTTGATTTGTGGCATCTGCATTATAAAATGACCCTGAACAGACAGAGCTGAGCCAGGAGCATGAGGAACCATCTCAAAAGTCTGTGTCAAAGCAGTCGGCATCTGATCCTTGGTGACAACATTAATCTCCATGTGGTCTTTTTGAGTAGGGATGATAGCTAAATCCAAATTCAGCTGTTGAACATGCATTTCCACTTCAATTTCAGATCCAAGAGGTGCCGCAAACTGAGTTTGGGAAGAGGCTGAGCAATTTGCAGATGAAAGAGTGATGCTTGAGATTGATTAACTGCCTGGGCTGCCTGATTGTTTGCATCTGGCTGTTGACTTGTTGGACCCAACGATCCCACACTGGATCAGCATTTGCTGGTGCAGGACCTTGTCCCTCATTGTCTCCATGGAAATTTTGATTAGGTGGGTTATTGTTCTGCCCAAAAAGTAAAGGGGGTCCTCCTCTTGAGGAAACACGTCTGGGAACTTTGTGTTTAAAATTAGGATGTGTACTGTCCATGACTCTCCTTGGCCTCCTAAGGTATTTCCTTTTTTTATTACTAGGTGCCTTGGAATGCAGTCAATATCCTGAGCTAGGACTTAACAGAGCACTCGACCCTTGATGCGATCATGTTCATGCCAGTGCAAAAGTTTTCCAAACAAAGAAACTGCATGGGCTATAAAGTGGTAATGCAGATAGTCCAGAGGAAACACTAAAAACATGATCCACCCCGAACGATTAAAAGTAGAGCTACGCCAGTTCACAGCTTCATAGACTTGTTCATGGGCAGTCCGGCCCGAAGCCTGACAATGGTAATAAAAATAATAAAAATATTTTTTATTTTTGAAATAAATTAAATATTAGTATTTATTTCAAAATAAAATAAAATAATGATATTTTATGGGAAAACATTAGAATAATGATGTTTTATGGAAAAACAAAGGTTTTGGCCAGACTGGTCTGGGCTCTCGGGCCTGCACATTCAAAGTTGGGCTTTTCCAAGCTCGGCCTGAGGTTTGAACAGGTCTACAGCTTCATTATGTTTGAGGAATCTAACATGATGATGGGGATCAAGTTCATACGGATTTCCAAGAATTGTAATGTGTCTCTGAAGAGGGGAACTAAACTGATAAAGACCAACACCAAGAGGATGCTGTGAACAACTATAACACGTACCTGAAGAACATCTTCAACATAGTTTCTGGTATCCTCAAGAGCTGGACCAATCTGATTATCCTGAAGCGGCGGTTCCACCACTGCTATGGCATAAGCTTCATGTGCCTTGGGAGGACTTCCAGTAAAAGTCAAATCAGCTCGCTGAAGCCTGAGATCACTGCCATCAACTTCCAGTTCGGCGGGCATGAAACAAGGAAGGTTAACAATCTCAAACTTCGCCATTGAGGAAGGTGAGGAGGGCGTGAAGTTTGGGGGAGGAGAATTGTGCAACAGATATTCTGGATTGGTCTCAGAGGAAGCTGGAAAGTCGGTACAGGCGCAAGACTCAAGGCAAGGCTTGTGGGCCAACCCTTTACTGTTGCTGGCTGTTTTTGGAACCCAGATTTCTTCTGTTTTAGAGGCCGAGCGGAACAGAATTTGGAGATGTGCACGTAATTATAGCAAATCCAACAACGATAGATTGAGTGCAATCTTTAAAAAGATGACCCACCCTGAAACACTGAGAACAATTAAACATATTTAAAAGCACCTTATCCGAAATAACCGAAGCATGAGATTTTCCAGAAACGGACGGCTGAGAAACCGGTGTCAATCCAGTTTTTGAATTTGAATTATTTTGAACATGGGAGATCAAGCCATCGTTGAGCCGTGATTTCACCGAAGGAGAGAAGGTCAGCGGATGGAAAAACATCCGCATGATCACCTAATTGAAGATCCTGCCTCAATCGAAGAAAGAGAGAGCCGACCTTAATATTATCAAAGGTTCTACATTGAGGGGTCTTGGAAGGAGGCATAATCAGCTGGGGAGCAGAAGAGACTCTGAAGATGAATATTTCTTCCTTGAAGAAATGACAGTCCAGTCATTGTCATGTTCTCGGAGCCACAATTGACATTCTTGACGGAAATTTGCACATCCATCACGCCAAAGATGAACATGAATTGTGAAATCCTTCATAACACAATTTTTAAGAGCATAAACTGCCAACCCAATATGCTTTGACGCAACAAAAAGACAAAATCCATAGTCATAAGCCCGAGAAACATGAAAACCCAAGGGATCACCACCAAGGCAACATTTGAGAGCGATCCCAACCGATTCCTCCGTCAAACGGACGGTGAAGTGGGAGAAAGTTGCAAGCAAAAAGAAACCCGACAAAATAGAAGAACCTATGTCAACTAGAGTGCCATACCGCTACCAAATAGAATCTGCGAAGTCCCAGCCTCTTGAAAAATCCCAATCAACCGAGAAAGAGACATTCATGATGAAAGATTAGACGCCATGGAGGCTACTGGAGAAAATTGCCAGAGGGAGAGCTAAGGGACAGAGAGCCAGAGACACCATTCTACTCATTCCATGCGTTGTATTTGACGCGTTACAATTTGATATGTTTTATTGGGACAAGGTAGAAAATTACTTCAATTTGTTTATATATCTACTGCATGTCACGTCTGGTTTTAATTTAAGTGCACGCAGAATCAACTGGTGAGGGCCACACTATTCCCGTTTGAACAGCAACTGTGTAGTGTGTACACTCCTGTAGTGTTCAAGGAATACAAGAAGACTTCGTAAGTGCCACCTTCCGCATAAGAAACGACCCAAATCAACTTGGGCTATATCTCGTGTCTCATGGAAAGTAGTCCAAGACGTTTGCGTGGTCGCAACATGAATTCAAGTGTTTGCCGACGAAGATTCCAGGAAGTATAGCTATGAGTGCTGTTATGAATATTGTGTATATATTGCAATAGCACAATAGACAATATATAGAGTACAAGAGGGACACAAGACTAAACCCTAGTACAATAGGAAATACCACTAATACCCTTAACACCTTCCTCAAATGCAAGGCGTATGCAATAGCATTGCATTTGGAAAGGGTTGACACTACAATAGGAAAAATCCGAAGTCCGAGTCTTGATAATGTCGTCGGAGCGTGCAGCTCTAAGAAAATATGCTGAGTATTAAAAGATCTCCCATCGGGGATCATGCAGGGGGTGAGAAAGTAGAGAAGCAGGAGCAAAGTCGACCGCTACAACACGACAACGAAGATGATGAAACCGACACGAATTGAGAAAATTGTCAAATCAAGCCGAAGAGGAATAGATAGCATGGCGGCACAGATCAAAGTCCAAGACGGCGGCGGCATAGTGCACAAGAAGCGCAACAGAGGCGCAGTACGAAAGAAGCATGGCGGCCTTGGAAGCTTAGGGTGGCGTCTCAGAGAGAAGCGACGGCATCATAACGACTTCTACGATCTGCAGCGGCTCAAAGAGAAGAGCGGCAGCTGCGGCCATGCAAAAGGAAAGGCGTGAGCCAGGAAACAATCGGCTAACTGACACATTTGCGGACTCGCACAGCTTAGACGAACTAAAAGATTGAGTATTACGGACTTGGATGGACGCAACGGAAGAAACAACACAAAGAAATAAAAGACTCGAGGGATAGCTAGCAGTAGCAGCAACAGATCCCCAATCACATGCGCCGTCCACAGGGAGACGTCCACCAAATCCTACTGTGGTTGCTGAAACAGAGGGTACTTGTCATGGGTTGGGGTACTGTTCATGCACATGAACTATAAGTATTACTGTTCATGCACATGAACAGTACTATAAGTATTGTAGCACAAGAATAGGAAGGATTGCCTTCCCAGATAAAAAGATCTATTTCCTTAAATAGTTAATTAGTTTCCTTGTATAAGGATTAGATAATTGGAAATGTTATCTATTAGTTAGGAAAGTCATCTTTTAGATTGATTCTATCCATAATTATTAGAAAAACCCTCTATATACGGAGGCATATTGTAATCGTTGGCATTAAGCAATGAGAATACAATAGTCCAAGTCCCAATCTCCTTTATCTCCTCAATCTATAGTCTTCCATCTCCCCTAATAGCCAACGCTACCTGACTATCCTCTCGATGATATTTACCCCTATGATCTAAGGATCATAACAGTACTGCTGATGGCGCTACAAGCCTACAAATGGTGAAGATTCTGAGGAAACTCTTAGCACCACTGACTACAGCACGAAGGCTTGCTGCTCCTCATCTTTCTTCGCCCTCCTCACTGCTCGACGAAGCCTCACTCGATTTCTCTTCGCCCTCCTCACTGCTCGACTACGACCGCTACCTGGTCGACCCAGAGGGCAGGTAAGGGCGCCGAGAAGCCCACCAACCACTTCAAGTTCACCGGCAGCCGTGCCTACAGGGAGCTCTACGGCAAGGCCGGGTCGTCGCCCTCTGGGGGGGGGGGGGAGCTCGGTGTGGATCCAGAGGCAGCGCAGCTCAAGGCGGTGTCGAATCCACTGGCGGCCTGAGCAGGGGAGCTGAGGTGGTGCGGCGGGGAGCCCCGAGCGGCAGGATGGAGCGGCGAGGAGGAAGAGAGCCAACATAGGAGGAGCGAGATCCGGCTCAGGAGAGGTGGATCCAGCTCGGGCGACGCAGGAGGGGCGAGATCTGGCTCGAGCGACGCGGGATCCGGCACAGGAGGGGCGGGATCCGGCTCAGGTGGAGGCCCTCCTAGCGCCAGCAACGCTGCGTCGGGGTGAGGTCGGCGACGATGAGGCGGCCCAGATCCAACGGGATCCGAGGGCGGCAACGACGAGCACGAGCCGACGGTGACGAGCGCTACGAGCTTGAGGATGATCGACGGCGCCTGGATCTGGTCCCGGTGAGCTCCGGAGGCAACGAGGTCGACTTGATCCAACGCTGATGGGGAAGGCTCAACTATTGCTACTTGACGATGCTGTTGCTTGCTTGTGGCTGCCCCCAGTTGCGGAGATGGCTCCTCCCGGGTGCACCGGGCAGCGGAAGCAAGCTGGAGGCTAGGTTAATTAGAAGAGGAAGGAGAAGGGGGAGGAGAAGGGGGAGAGGAAGGGACAGCACACGCCGCCAACTACTGGATGATGATTAATTAGAAGAGGAAGAAGCTGAGGATGGTGGTGGTGGGTCAGATGACGACGATGTGTACTGACATATAGAATTAATGTTATTGTAACAACAAATTATGTTTCTATGTTCTAAGTTCAATGCCTTCATAATAAAAGGATGTGTTGTACAATTTATGAAGTTTTACTAATATAGAGTCTCGCATTCACGGCATGAAATTCATCATTTCACCATGTTATAAGTTCTATGGATAGGTGCCTTGCGTGGACAGAGTATACATCGCAAACAGGCTGATGCTTGGCTTTTTACGGCATATAATATGAACATTTACTCCATGACATGTAATAATTCTTGTCCTAGCTTAAAGGCATCAGTAGTAGCAGTAGGAGCAGATGCCATACATTTCCACAATTGTTGTTGATGACTCATTTTGCCAAATCCAAACATAAGGGACGCAGATCCTCTTACTTAGAGGAGGTAAGTCACGGTGTGACTTTCCCCCAATATCAGTTGTCCATTTTTATCCAACGCTAATTGTTTCATAGCCATAGCACCCATCTTCTCTTTCCTCTCCCATCGTCTTCCTCCCTGTCGTCCTGCCGCTCTCGCACAACACTAATCGCCCGACCTCCACACTTGTTTCCGCAAGCGTGCACTGCCGTGCCATGCGCAGGCTACACGGCGGCTGTGTCGTGGAAGCAGACACCAGCGAGGTCTTCCTCCGCGAAGCAAACAAGCCCACACGCCCAGCCGTTCCGCATGCAGCGAACTAGTCAACTAGAGACTTCTTCCAATCTCAAATTAAACACCTGACCCTGTGAATTAGAGAGCCTTGCACGCATCCAAAAATTAGCACTGAGCTGTAAGACTAGGGGGGGTAGGGACATCCAAAAATCCCGCATCCGCCCCCTGTTCTCCTTGGCCCTCCCTCACGAACCAGAGAGTTCCTCTCCTGTCCCTCTCTCCGCAAGAATCCAAACGAAGAAACATGGCATGAATGTGACGGGAAAGAGGAAAGAGAAGATGGGTGATATGGCTATGAAACAAGGAGCGTTGGATAAAAATGAACGGAGGATGTTGGGGGAAAGTCATATCGTGACTTGCCTCCTCTAAGGATCTGCATCCAATCATACTCAGCAACACCGGTCAAAAAAAATCATATTCAGCCACAGAAGGGGGAACTACTATTCATTTGCATGCACAGAAACAATTTTTTTTTTTTTTGCTTCAGACCAACATGAGAAGCAAATGAAGATGACAACATTTTAACAGCTAAGGCATTGTACCACGAATTGTACACCTTCGATGAATGACAATAATTGCATTGTATCTACGAAACTGCAGAGGAAGGGCCAACAAGGAAAGATGATAAAAAGGGCTAGGTTTGGAAGTAAAACCTTCAAATTGGCTAACCATTACTGCAGTTCGCCTGCCTTGACCTCAAATTCTTCTCTGGTTGATAGTATCTTTACACGAACCATGCCTCGTTCCCACTCAGATTTTCCAACCAAAATCAGCCTACTAGCATTTATCCTCTCGGCATGTTTAAATACCCTGGTAGTGGTAAAAAAGCATTACAGAGATAGCATAGATAACAATCTAGTAGCCACACCAAGAAAATTCAATACAACGGCTATACAGCAATTAACGAAAGGTATACCACTTCAGACGCTTGTCTTCTACAAGGTCTACAGCTCTGCCTTTCTTCCGCAGAGAGGAAGCAACACTAGATGCTGGTCCTTCAAGCTCCTCATCCAATGGGAAGACAATGTCATCTATTTGATGTGACAGATCAGGCAAAAGACCCTTTTCTTTGAGCAGCTGCCAGAATGCAAATCACAGTGTTGATGTTACTGCCTCTGAAACTGTATCACAAATTCACGATGATGTATAAACAGCGATAATCCTTTTCACATGAATCCATGTTCCTAGTACTAGCCCAGGGTTTGATGTTAGCCTGGGGCTTGCTGCAATGTTTAGCTTCTGAATTTGCTAGTGTTGTTTTCTACTTCATATTAGCAGGCAATGTTCATATCTTTATTAAACATCAATGTAAAAGGAACTTAGTATTCGACCAAGCAGCCTGCTTCACTACACAGGGAAAAAGAAACCAAAGAAGGGATAAAGTATATCATACTTCCACTATAACAGCATCTCCAAATCCAAAGCCACAAGCTGGTATATCTTCACTTCCAAATGTTGAAAGTAGTCTATCGTACCTTCCTCCACCACAAACTGCTCGCAGTTTTCCTTCTCTATCAAAAGCCTACAAAAATGGAACAAATAAAATAAGGGTTGGCAACAAGAAAAAATAGAGTATGGAATGCATTAGGTAAAAAAAAACAAATGCCATAGCAACAAGCCTGAAGAACCCAAATATACTCAATCATAACAGCACCAGCTATACGATCAGGACATCAATGTAAATAATATTGTAACCTGCCATCTGCATTACCTATCATGACATCTAGCTTAAGCACTTGAAACGATGCAATTTGAGGTGCAGAAACTAACAGAAATTTGCAACAAAATCTCACAGAAAGAAATTATTGGTAATTCCTAGCTTTAAGCCCACATCACTTCCTGTATTGAGCATTATTTGTAAATAGAGGAAGCACTGTTGGTTGAATGAAGGACATAGCATCTCTTGTCAAATGAGAAATATATCTTGTATAATTTGATGACATAGCCATTTCTCTGCTTGTTGGTTGAATGAAGGACATAGCAGCCCTGCAAATTGTAGAATAAAAAAATAATATGGATTTATTTAAGACAAAGAGATGCATCAGTAGCAACCTCGAAAACAATCCCTGTGTAGTACGCAAGGCCACGAACAACAGATGCATCAAAACAAATCCAATCAGCATAACCATATTGCTCAGCAAATGAGAAGAGCTTCTTCAAGTCAGCAACAGCTTCAACACCAGAGCCTAGCACCTCTGCATAAGAATATCAAGATTAAACACGGGCAATGACCACCATTCCCAAAGGATTCAATGATGTTTTTTTTTAAAAAAAAAATATATGCAAATATGGATAACATAAGTCAACATTATCAGATCAACAACAAAATTTACACAAAAATCCCATAGAACCACATAACTCTTGTTAAAAAAAAATTAGCCCATATGATCTTAAGGTAATATTCAAAGAAAAGCCATATTCGATTTGCAGGAGTTTGTTGATGAAATATGGACAGCACACAAAAACATGTCGAGCACTGAAATCAGGAGAAAACCTTCAAGCTTGGATAGCGACTTGAGAGAAAGCACTTCAATGATACCCTGTACAGCTTCAGATGACAGCCCAGTTGAAATCAGCTCCTTTTCAATTTCTTCTCTAGTCAGTTTTCCCAACTGCATAATGGTAAACTCAGAATGCAAGATACAGACATCATACTGACACGAAGATAGCAACAAAAAATTACACTAATGCATGGATATTCATCCACTTGTTATAAACCTTGTAGATACATGCAACACAACATCAATGATGATCTGTTGCACATTACAATCAATGAATCATGACATGACTGGAGTTGTGTGATAACTGATTACTGGTTACTTGCAGGTTCTCATCTAAATTACATCATTACTTAAAGAAAAATTTTGATCAAAATTCAAGGTGATAATTATCCTAGAATATCAAGACCTTACTGGATACCATTGTTGTGGATGCCTCATAGTTCATTAAACAATCTTTCGGACAAAAATGTCATCCTCTTATTCTTTCAACACCCTCTGGACATTTTCTAAAAATGTTGGTCCTCTAGTGAGAGTCAATGTGTCAATTTGTAATGAACTGAAGAAGAGATACTATACTCCTACTATGATTTGCAATTTGAAACTATTAATTACCACAACTTGCCAGCTGCCAAGCTTCAAACAAAGTACAATGGGCATGAAGATATCATAGCACAACAATCAAATTTCACCAAGGAAAGTTTGGGAAGTCATTAGTAGGATATGAACATACTTTATCAACAATAACACAAACTTCAGTAAACAAATGTTCTGGTATGGAGTACAAATTCAACACAGCCTGAAGAACCTGGAGAAACAAAGGTCCATCAGCCACAAAACCGAGATGCTAATAAACATATGCAGTGATATATATGAAGCAGTTATCATGTGGCAGCCACGGCACCATTTAGGCATCGCAATGGAGTTCCAGCTCCTCGTGAAATATAAGAAATGAAAAGGATCTGTAATTTGTTCATTTCTTCATTACCATGAGGCAACAAGATTATGTATCGCATAAGCTCACGTTAACCTAAGTGCTAACTGTGATGAATGAAATATTGAGACCGAACTGATTTGTTTACTTTGAGAGGGCAAATGGACAAGAGAAACATCTCAATAATCAAAAAGCAAATATTAGAAAAGGTTTTCGAAGATGGAAAGGTGAATTATATGGATAAGGGTGAATGACTGAAAGGTTACCTTTCGGCTGGACACTCTGATCCCCACAACTGAAGATGTAATTCCAAGACGTTCAAACAAGAGAACAACAGATTGAAGAAGTTCAGCCTCAGCCTGATTTTCAACAATGCAAAGTCAACATACAAGGTGCTGCAGTGTAGCATAGCAGCATCTTCTACCATCAAATCGGCAGAAAGACCTTACAGGGGCAACTATGAGTCTCATAATGGACATACCCGAACTTTAGGCACACCGAAAATATCCATGTTCCATTGATAATGCTCGCGCCGTCTTCCTCTTGTCATACGCTCATATCGCCAGCATTGTCCTATAGTAAACCATTTCAGTGGAAGGGAGACTGATTTTCTAGACAGAAGAAAGGTAGGCAAAAATCACATATTGACGAACAATTCCATAAGATAAGTTGTTCTTGAACAGAACTGAATTGAGAATGCTATTTAGAATTGACAAAATATGATCAGATCCCAAACATGGCACGGAGAAATGGCTCGAAAAAGGTATACATACCCTTGCTTGATCACTAGGCGTGCCAAGGAAGGGGTGATTTCGGGCCTCAGAACAACACGGCGCCCCCCTTTATCCTCAAAGTTATAAAGCTGCAGAACCAAGGGGGCAATGTTTCAGAACTAACACATGAATAGTACATGTGCGAAAAGGACTAGAACATCCACATAAGAACAACAGCATATAAAGCTAATTGGATTCCCCTTTTTTTTTAGAAAGAAGCTAATTGGATTCCCCTTTCTCTTTTGTTTAGAAAGAAGCTAATTGGAATTTAGACGGCATTAGTTTTTTTCCCCCAAAAGAAATTGCAACCAATGATGGATGTTGGCACCAGCATTGTGCGTATAGAAAGAATCTCAATTCGGTTTCACATAATACTAAGATGTTTACACTATACTAGTAGCAGGTACCGTACCTGTTGCGTGATCTCCTCTCCGGCCTTGCGGATGAAGAGCGCCTCGGACTCGAGCACGGGGAAGTCCACCTCCTCGAACGCCATCACGCGGGACACCTGCGCTTCGCTTGTAGACAGTTGTATGAGACTGAGGGTAGAAGCTAGGCGAGGCGGGCGACAATAAGGAGGCGTGTGTGAGTTCTGGTTACCTCTCTGAAGTGGTCGAAGAGCCAGGTGCGGAGGCGCATGTCCTCCGGGGGGAAGTCTCTGGTGCCGCGCGGCGGGTTGACGTCGACGACAGACGGCGAGGAGGGGTCGCCATGGGTCATAGTCGAAGAGGAGGGGGAGGAGGCGAAGAGGCGGCGGTGGCGGCGGGGGAGGGGGATGCGCGGGCGGAGGAGGAGGAGGTGGCGAAGCGACGACGACGCCGCCGCCGCGGAGGCGGAGGCGGAGGCGGAGGCGGCCATGTCGCAACGGGATTGGGATTCGTTGGTTTAGAACCCATTGGGTTGGGTGGGGGTGGGATTGAGATAAGGCCCCTTCTCGTGCAAAGGGTTTGGGCCTCGGCCGGAGGCCCATTGTGACACGAGGCCCATTGTAAAAGGGCATCATTGGGCTTGCAATAAGGAAGACGAGGAAAGAAACAGCACAAATCATCAAGGAAAGGAAAGATGTCGCCGGCGGCGGGGGCGACAAAGCTCCTCCTCCCCCTCCTCGCCGCCGGGCGCAGATCCTCTCAGGCGACGCGCGCTCCGACCAATTGCCTTTTCTACCGGTAAGTCTGTGTAACCATCTCCCGCATGTTCCCTTCCCGTCGCTCGCCGCTTCCATGGACCCACGCCCTGCCCCCGTTCCCTTCATCAGCTCCTACTCTGCGGACAACACCGGAGGAAGCGCCAAGAGATCGCTGGCCCGGAGGATCGTGTCTATTGGCCTCGTCAGCCTCGCTGGCGGCGTCGCGCTCAGTGCCATCAACGACCTCGCTATCTTCCATGGATGCAGCAGGTCAGCTTCACCACCCCTCTTTCTTCCTACCAAACCACCAAACCAAGTAGCTAGGTGTCACCTCTTGAGAATCAGAAGCACCGATAGCCCCTGAAAAATCATCATCTTTGTTATGCTTGAAGAATGTGAGGAATGATGCAATGCCAGCACAAACCTCTCTCAAGAGACCTTGGTGCTCAGCTCATTACCTATATTACCAGCTTTGGTCTGACTTGGGACCTTCTCCATAACAGCTAGATTCAGCATTTTCAGTACATCAGAGGAAATGGCACAACGCCGGCTCAGTGTTTAGCATTTTCATTACATCAAATGGTCCGGTTTTTGTATATCTAATCATGGTTGGCCTGTGCCTAGGCCCTCTAGGCGCCGCCTGGTGGGCAGACTAGGAACAGTGCAGGCAGCAGCAAGGCAAGGTGTATGCAACATGTAAACTGCACTAGTAAGTAGCAGTAACTAGTATTACTGTATTAGTGAGTAGTAACTAACTACTAGTGAGTACTAGTACTCCCTTCGGTTCACAAAAATTTCGGTTCACAAAAATAAGTTGTTTTATTTTTTTAATTTGCAAGGCTCTCGTTTCTTTGATTTTGAGAAGGTTTCATTTCTAGCCTACCTCAACTTGTTTGAGATCAAAGGCTTTGTTGTTGTTGTTGGAATACGTGCAGTCAAATTTTGAAAACTTCCTATATCTATATGTTTTTAAATATATAGATTAGATATAAGAAAATCATATATGTAGATCCCTCTTGAAAAGTACTTTCATACTACTATAATTTTGTTGGGTTTTATAAATATATTATAATAGTAATTAGTGGTAAAGTTGTATTTTAGGGACTGCGTTGGTGTCCAAAACAACTTGTTTTTGTGAACCGGATAACTACTGGTTACTACTAAAGTACTAGGTACTAACTACTAACTAGCATAAGCAGTAGCAGAGGCGCAGAGCAGTGATTGAGCAGAGCACTGAGAGAGTGAGAGGCAATAGCATAAGCACTAGGCAGAGGAGCAGCATAAGCAGAGGCGCCCATAAACAGAGCATAAGTGAGGGGAGGGGGATGCAGAGCAGGGCGCTTAGCGGCGGTACTTCCTGCTGCGGGGGTGGTCGGCATCGGTAGAGGCTGAATCGGCGGCGGGAGGGGCAAGCGACGCCGGCAGAGGCCGAATCGACGGCGGAGAAGGTGAAATCTGGCTGCTGAGATGGCCCAATCGACAACGAGAAGGAGGATTCGGCGGCGGGGAAGGCAGATCTGGCGGCGGGGTGGTGGATTCGGCGGAGGGAAGGCCGATTCGACCAGCGACGGCGGCGGGATACTCCACCTCCCAGGCTCTCACAAACCCTACAGTTGCGCACCTCAAATCCCTAACCCGATCACCTTTTACCCCCCCCCCTTCTACCTTGTGCTCCCTAACTACCTCCGCCTAGGCCACCTAGGACCGAGTCTTACCACCTAGGCGGCCTCCCCGCCTAGGCCACCGATTTCCTTGAAATCGCAGCGGCCACCTACGGACTAGCGCCTACACACCGATTAATCACCGCCTAAATGCGATTTTTTGAACACTGAATCTAATTCAACTAGTAATTTACCTATGTGATTTGGTGATTGCAAACTAGTCTGGTTAAATCCTCTCACATAAACTCCATACATGATGTGTCTGGTTTATTTGGGTCTCCTCTCCTTTACGTTGGTCTTGCAAATTAAAACAGACCATGTGCGCCAACATTCATTTTACTGCCATTGGTCTCTCGGTTTGGTTTTGGCACACATACCAGGACATGTAATCATGGCACATTTACGACACGATTGCCAAAGAGCTTCTTCATTCATGCATTTGCTAGGAGTTGTGAACTATTCACATGAATGAATACCAGCTCTCTTTCAATTTTTCTTTCATTTTTGTTTTGTTCATTGCTCACCGGACTCTGCTACCCAACAATGTTCTTCTAGGTGTATACAAACATGATTTCCCCTGTATTACAATTGGAGAGATATGCACAAACATAATATCACATTGTGCTTTATTCCCTTTGTGATTAGTGTATGATGATACCTACAAGTGTGAATGCTTTCAGTAAGGCCATCGAGAAGGCTACCGAGAACCAAGAGGTTGTAGAAGCAATTGGGGTGCCTATAGTTAGAGGACCATGGTATGATGCATCTCTTGCTGTGGGTCATCGACGGGGATCTGTATCATGCACATTCCCAGTATCTGGGCCACAGGGGTCAGGAATTTTTCAATTTAAGGCCATTCGGAATGGAGGTTAATTCTTATCCTCAAAACTCCATACATTCAATCATTTATCACTGTCTGTAGTGTCTTTCACGCATCCATCCATTTTTTTGGTGAAGTATTGCTTCTCTTTGGTTAGATTTTGTTCAGTTCAATTTTCTGTCGTGCTAATTCTGGTTACCTGTTTCCCTATCTGAAGTAAGCGTACTATCGGGTAAAGTCTCTCTTTTGTTGTGCAGAGGATGGCCTGCTTTCGTTTTTGCGGCACCATGACTGGGAGATACTTATCATGGAGGCTCATCTGCATGTACCTTCAGATGATGACAAGGAGAAAACACTTAAGATAAACGTTACAAGCAGTGCTGATCATCCCAGTATAGTATCTGACTGTAAGAGTACTCCTGGCCCTGGGGAATGTGAACAACCAGAGAGTTAACCAGAGGATCGGAGTTGATGCAGTGGAGTGGCTTCTTTGGTGAGCTAGCATATTCTCAGAGCAGCGACACTGGATCATGGTACCTTTTTTCTGGCATCACTTGGGAAAGAAGAAGAAGAAGTTGGTGATATATGGAATAAGCTTTGGTAACTGGGGTCTGTGATTTGTATCATTGCATGTTTGTGTAGTCTGTACTGAATTCGAAACGAATTAATTAGAGGGAGATCTGAGCAAACAATTCTTTGTCTGAATCATTCGTCCGTCGGCAATAATTTACATGTAGGATAGGATGTGTCGGCATTGGTTGAGGAATACAGATTGTATGCAATCCTAGTTAGATGAGACAGCCCAACTCGGCGACTCTTCTACCCAAACAAACATCGAGAACGTTGGTTGAACGCATACATCGAGTCATTCGGCCGCTCCCTCATCTCCTCCACTCCTCTTCCCTCAAAACAAACACCGTCGCTGCCTCTGCCTCGTGTAATCGTGTGCTTTCCCATGTCGTCGCCATCACCATCAATGGAGGAGAGCCCGATTTCGAACCAACTCGCCTTCATTTCCTTCGCTTCGCAACGGTTCTATGTACCCAAAAATCCCCTCATATATATAGTCGTTGCGTACATGGTATCGCCTTCCCGATTTTTCGTTCCTTTGATCCTACGTTAAATACCACTCCAAGTTTCCAACGCAACATCTACAATATCTAATTCTAAGCAAAATCTTCAGCTTTCTTGTGACATCAGTTTCTTTTGGTTATAAAGAACATTAGGTATGAGTGAGAATAAAAAAGAATGGGATTGGAATTGCAAATTTTGGCCAGTTGTTCATGGTAAGATGATTTCCTTCTGGTGGTTTTATTATCGAAGTTAGAGCTTTGCAATTGCACTCATTCTCTATGAATATTATGTGATGGGCCTATCTATTTTCAGGATGGCTGATGGTTTATTTATTCTTCTTGCTATAGTTTTGGTTCCTCTATCCGATCCAGGTGCTTTTGTTCCTTGTGTTAACAAGCTCTATGTTAATGCTATTTGTATGGTAAGATGTCATCTAGAAGATATTTATTTATCTGGAAGTGAAAAAAGAAACGAGTAGATGAGCTGACAGAATCCGAAAAGGATCCACCGACCAAATCCCTATCTCCATGCACGGAGGAGGAGGAGGCCAACACAAATTAAGTGGACGTACGGATGCGATGACGAGATAGCCCAGCCCAGCCCACGACAAGCTAGGAAAGGAGTGCCGTGCCGTGCCGTGTTGCATAGGCCTGCAAAATAGTCCGGCCCAAAATTTGTGAGACCCAAAAATAGCCTCTCCTCTCCAGACAAAACATGGTTTTATTTGCAGCCGTTGGCCCGTGTCTGGCTTAGCTAGCTTTTGCCAAGAACAGACGAGCTGAGCAGCAGGCGAGGCTCACCGCCAAGATTGCATGCATCCACCCATGGACAGTAATTAGTTGGCATTGCTGCCCTGCCCTGCCTTCCACTCCGGACAATCACCTCGACTTGGATCGGATTGAATGCTTGAGCAAATTCTGATCGAATTTGCTCAAGCATTCGATTCGATCGATACGTGATCATATATACATTCATACCCGGCCTAGCTACACGACGATCGATCGATGGGCATCTTCTGCTGCTTCCAATCCGGCGCCGGCGGCGGGAAGCACGACGGTGGCTGCGACAATGATCCTGCACCCGCTGTCGTCGCTGCAGGAGCAGTGCCTCCTCCGGCGCTGCAGCAGCATGCTTCTTCTTCCTCCAATAGCCACAACATTACCAATGCTGCTGCTCGTCAACGAGAGGAGAGGAGCCACGGCGGCGGGAGCAGCAAGACCAACAACAGCAACCTCGCAACCCTCGTCAACGAGATCGTCGCGGAGTCCGGTATAATTTAAACCGATATAGGAATAAATTTGCAATTCAGTTAGCTAGGAATGGATCGCATTCGCATGCATGCCGATATCAATGCGTTGATATGCATGCAGTGACCTACCGCCACAAGCGGGTGGCGGACGAGATCATGAAGATCGGCAAGGGGAAGGTGACGGCGCGGGCCTTCACGCACGGCGAGCTGTCGGAGGCGACGGGCGGCTTCCGGGCGGAGTCGGTGCTGGGGGAGGGAGGGTTCGGGCCGGTCTACCGGGGGCGGCTGCGCGGGATGGAGGTGGCGGTGAAGCAGCTGGACCGGAACGGGATGCAGGGCACGCGCGAGTTCCTGGTGGAGGTGCTGATGCTCAGCCTGCTCAAGCACCCGCACCTCGTCACCCTGCTCGGCTACTGCTCCGACGCCGACCACCGCATGCTCGTCTACGAGTACATGCCGCACGGCTCGCTCGAGGACCACCTGCTCGACCTGCCGCCGGAGGCGCGGACGCTCGACTGGCCCACGCGCATGCGCATCGCGCAGGGCGCCGCCCGTGGCCTCGAGTACCTGCACGACACCGCGCGGCCCCCCGTGATCTACCGCGACTTCAAGGCCTCCAACATCCTCCTCGACCGCGACTTCCAGGCCCGCCTCTCCGACTTCGGCCTCGCCAAGGTCGGCCCCGTCGGCGACAAGACCCACGTCTCCACCCGCGTCATGGGCACCTACGGCTACTGCGCCCCGGAGTACGCGCTCACCGGCAAGCTCACCACCATGTCCGACGTCTACAGCTTCGGCGTCGTCTTCCTCGAGATCATCACCGGCCGCAGGGCCATCGACATGTCCAGGCCGCCCGACGAGCAGAACCTCGTCCAGTGGGCGGGCCCGCGCTTCAAGGACAAGAAGCGCTTCGCCGAGATGGCCGACCCCCTGCTCCGACAAGCCTACCCCACCAAGGCCCTCTACCAGGCGCTCGCCATCGCCGCCATGTGCCTCCAGGAGGACGCCACCATGCGCCCCGCCATCAGCGACGTCGTCACCGCACTCGAGTACCTCACCGGAGATCCACCTGCTCCCGATCAGGAGCAGCAGCAGCAGCAGCCACCGGATGATGATGATGATGATGATGATGATCACGCGTGATAACTAACGACACGCATGCAGAGGGAGGGAGGGCGAGCCAAATTCTTCAAGAGGATCGGAGCTAGCTGTCGATCGATTTACAAGTATACAACAAATTAAAGTGCATCTGTGTGTACGCAACAAGTCTCCGATTGCCACGTCGCATCATAGTCGATCGATTTCTCAACCAAGTACTGTTGAAGGAAATGCATGTATACATCTGCTGATGTGGTGATTAACACGCACGTACGCACAAGCTAGCTTTGCTAAATTAATGGAGTACTCAAAGCATATTTCGGAATATCTCTATTACATTATGAGAATGACAGAAATTATCGTATTAATCGGTGAAAAAAATCTATATAGTTTTATTGTGGTGGTTCAAATTAGGAAAAAAATATATTTGACCCCTGAACTATTGGGGTGCGTCTGCAGTCTACTTAACCCCGAACTACAGAACCGTTGCTTGTGCACCGTGCCTTGTTGCGGACCTTGCGGTGCTGCCTATCTGTTGCGCTATGTCATCCGTGCCCACCGTGGTCTCTTCTGATCAGGGAAAACAATTTTGTTTTAAAAAAAATTTGGAGGGGAAAGAAACGAACGAAATTTTTCGGAATTTCCATTCAAAATTTCGGTGGGTCTTCAAACTGGGCGAAATTTGACCAAAATAAAATTTAGGATGTAATTTGTCCAAATTCAAATATTTACGGGTTTTTTGAACGGATTGTAAAAAAAAAAAATCAGAGGGGGCGAAATCACCAAATTTTCGGCAAAATTAATTTCCCTGCTTCTGATGCAGCTCATACCCACCATGACCAAGCTTCTTGTTGTAGCAAGCAGAGAAAGATCCAAACATCACAAGAAGCAAAGAAAAAACGAGCCCAGCTTAATCCTGAGCAGCTGATCCGAGCAGCCCAACTCATCTTCTAGCTCATCGTTTGACACTTGAACCGCTCGTATGCTCGTATATATATGGATCGAAGTTGTCGGTCTTTAATTAAGATCTTGAGCTTGTCTGTGAGCTGCACCCCTCCGCCGTGGGTGGCGGACCTACAGAGGGTCAAGGGTGTTCATCTGATCATCCAAAATATTTGGTAAAATACACATTATTTACTAGGTGCGTTAGATATATAGTGATAATTAAATCAAATACTTCTGACGATGATCTAATAATCTTATTTTACTATTTATCAGTAATCAATATTATAGGTTAATATGGCGTTATACGGCTATTAAGTATACCCCTTATAGTCTTAAGGGGGAAGCCAATCAGGTGGTCATAATAAGTTCTTCTATAACCATCTCAATAGTCGTAAGTCCTTCTACGACTATCACGTGATCGTAAGTTCTTCTACGATCACTTTTGGTCCTAAGTCCTTCTACCACCAGTACCCAGTCGTAAGCTTTTCTACGACTACCCCTTGGTCGTAAGTCCTACGACCAGCTCTGTCACGACTTTGGGTCCACTTGTCTGTAAGCTCAATTGATTACGGGATCTAAGCAGCCAATATACGCTGTTATTATCTAGAGTAATTGCATGTAACGCACCATTATCTCTGATTAGTAACTACCAGACGACGTGAGGAGGTTACTACTCCAGTGATTACTACTATTATTACGTTCATTATACGGAATAATGAGGTGTCTTTTGACCTGAAACGACTACCTCTTCACATATTATAAGAGGACTACAGTTAGAGAGAAATAGAGCGATTAAGATGCAATCAGTAGTAGCACAAGTCTAAGTCTTTTCTACTGATTGTAACCAGCATATACAATACAATACACACAGGAGTAGGGTTGTTATTCTCTCTGGAGAAGGCACAAACCTGTATAAAAATCCCCGTATCTTTTTTGTCTGCGTGATCAATTGTGAAGACCCCCTTGAATCAAAAAATCTTTACGTAAGATCGGTTCTAAAAGACCGACAGTTGGCGGTGTCCGTGAGGATCTCTTCTGGTAATTCCTTATCAACGGTTTTTTTTCTCTTTGATGCTTCCATGGCAGGAGAATAGAACGAGGAGAATTGGTTCGACTTGGCTGATTACGCAGACGTCGATATGGATGTCGGTTTCGATTACGAGCCGAGTATTGAATCATCCGATGATATTGCCGCCCCTAGAGATCTTCTATCAGATCTCAGAGACCACACCACCGGCGGAGTTGAGGAGGGATCCTTATCCCCTGCAACGGTACGTCCAGCTGAGGGACCAGTTTCCTTAGGGGGCAAGGGCTTGCCCTAAGGCAGACTCACAACACGACGAGAGTTTTTCCTCTGAGTGTTCGAGTCCCCTTAAGACAATACGACCTGGCGAGACAAGTTCTGGAAGCCATCATTCTAGAGCTTTATCGGCACCTGGTGGTCCTCTCCTCCGGCTAACCCCACAGAGGAGGGGATCAAACACGCTTTTCCTGCAAATTCGACCATCCCATCGCAGGACACATCTGCAGACGAAGACGGTTATAACCCGGAGTTCCCCTTCCTGGAGGGGTTTACTCCAAGTCGCCAGATGGTGTCTCTCGATTACTCCTCAAGCGAAGAGGCCTCGAGCACAAGTGGAGATCCTCAACGGGAGGTCTTCGTCCTTCCCTCTAATAATGATCTTTCTCCCAGAGGCAGAACTGACGATGCTCCCTGATGGGCACACTCTACGTCCCCTCGTGGCAATGGCTAGAGCACCACCGCTGATGAACAGGGTGAACACCCTGATGAGCGTGCGAGAAATCCTCAACATTCTCGCACTTCACTGAAACCAACTCAAGGGTCTGGTATGGGCGATCCTAAGACAACTCGACATATAAGAATAGTGGCCCAGAAAAATCTTCTTAGGCGCACTCAGTATCAGTCAAAGGAAGCTCAGGAGCTCCAAAATATCAACGACTTGCTTGAGAATCCAACTCAATAGCTCGCTCAAGCGCTAGGTTACGATCTCTTCGCTGAAGAGATTGCACGAAGGCTTCAGAACACGATGGCAAAACTCGGGCGTCCTCGTCGACATTATTCTGGAAGTCGTAGCAATACGACTCCATCATCTGCCAGTTGTTTGACCAACTCACTACACGGAGATCGACATGATTGTAAGTCACGTCGCTCTTCTAACTTGAGGAAGGCTCCTCGAACATCTGAAGATCAACAAGCTCCTAGGAGAGGTGATCACTCACCACTCCAGGGTTGAAATCTACGGCAGCAGATGGAATACAAGGAGTATTTCCCTCATAAGACTGAGACCTACTATAGGTCAAGTCCACCTGTGACTGGGTATCATCAAGTACAATCACGTGGTGACGTCAACCCTTCTTTCTTGCAAATAAGGCACCATGAAGTTATTACCAGATACCAGGCGTTCTCACCCGACCTCCGAGCAGTTCGCTGGCCACCTCATTTCTGACCAGCGAACATGGAGAAATTCGATGGAACTCAAAATCCCATTGAATTCCTTCAGATTTACACAGCAGCTGTCCGAGCAGCCGGAAGAGGAGAGCATGTAATGACGAACTACCTTCCGACTGTGCTCGAACGATCAGCTCGATCGTGGCTACTAAACCAGCCACTCGAGTCGATCTACTCGTGGCAACACCTCTGCGACCTTCTGCTGGCGAACTTCCAGGGCACCTACAATCGCCCTAGAAAGGAGGACGACCTGCACCAGATGAGACAGAACGACCACGAAAACTCTATGTCAATTCATCAAGCGTTTTAGTCAGGTTCGTAATTCAATTCTGAAGGTTTCTGACTCATATGTTATCAGAGCCTTCAAGTAGGGAGTCCGCAGCAGAAGGATAACAGAGGACATCGCTTTGAATCCTCCTGCCACTGTCGTCGAACTCTTAGAGATGGCCGATCGATATGCGACTGCTGCTGAAGCGGTTGAGTGGAACAACACTATTGATCGAGAGGACAACATTCCTTAAGAGGCAGGCGAAAGCGGTAAGAAGAAGGACAAAAAGGCTAAGAAATCCAAGAACAAGGCGAAGGGTCACAAATCTTAAGCCCTTGGTTCTAAGGAAGTCTTAGCCGTAAGCGACAAGGAGCCACGTAACTCCAAACAAAACTCCGACCGAGGCAAAGGTAAGTGCCCCGATCAGAAGAATGACAAACCTAGGTGGTGTCCTTTTCATAAAAAGGAAGGACATGACCTTCACAACTACCGGGTTTTTCTACGAAAACTCGAGGACTATTACTCCGGTAAAGGGCCGCTTCCTACTCTTGAACAGGTAGGTCAAATGAGTGGTCGAAAGGAGTCGGATGATGATGAGGAGATGTTGTTTCAAGATCCGCAGTTGATCACATATATGGGGGATCGTCGGCATACGAGTCAAGGCGACAACTCAAGGCTGTCGAGCGCGAGGTAAACTCAATCGACTCTCCTCGTGTCAATAAGGTGCCGAAGTGGTCGGAAGTCACCATATCTTTCGAGAAGGGTGACTGCCCAATCCCTTCGACTCGGCCAGGTCGATTTCCGATCGTGGTCGAACCCACCATCAATAATTGTCGAGTAAATCGAGTGTTAGTTGATGGTGGTAACTCGTTAAACATTCTGTTTATGAGTGCCCTAGACGAGATGTAGGTACCTAGGACTAAGGTAAGACCGGTATGATACTCTTTTCATAGAATCGTACCAGGGTCTTCAGCCAAACCTATTGACCAAGTTTATCTTCCTTTAACATTTGGTTCACTAAGTAATTTCAGGACAGAGAAGATCTCCTTTGATGTGGTCGATTTCGATACGGCATATAACGCCATACTCGGACGACCAACTTTGGCAAAGTTCTTAATAGCTACTCACTGTAAGTATCAATGTCTTAAGATGCCAGGTCCCAAAGGAGTGATTACAATTTATTGTGATAAGAAGATGGCGCATACCTGCGACCGTCGATCCCTCGAGATGGTTGGACAGATACCAGCTCGAGAAGAAAGTCAGCCTTCGACTAGCAAGTCAAAGCCTAAAGCTGCACCAAAGTTGAATGACCAAGTCAAGGAGGTTCCTCTGGACGCGGAGGAGCCCTCGAAAACTGTTCGCATCGGGGATACTTCCGACCCCAAGTAGGAAAACACCCTCATCACTTTCCTCTGAGTAAACGCAGATGTCTTCGCATGGCAAGCGTTCGACATGCCCGGAGTCCCCAGGAAAGTGATCGAGCACATGCTAGCTTTACGCCCTGACAAAGTACCCGTAAAACAAAAATTATAGAGATTTTCTCCTGATCGACGAGATGCTATTAGGTCAGAATTGGACAACCTGCTTAAGGCAGTCTTTATAAGAGAAGTCAATCACCCAGAGTGGTTGGCCAACCCTATAATAGTTAGGAATTCAAACGGCAAATGACGTATGTGCGTAGACTTTACTAATCTTAATAAAGCTTGTCCAAGAGAGATTTCTCTTTATCTCGTATTGATCAGTTGGTTGATTCTACTGTTGGTTGTGAAATGTTAAGATTTCTAGATGTATATTCTGGTTACCACCAGATCAATATGTGTCGAAAAGATGAAGGAAAGACCGCATTTATTACACCATTTGGTATATTTTGCTACGTCAAAATGTCATTTGGTTTAAAAAATACTGGAGCTTCTTTTCAGCGTTTGATGCAAACGACTTTTTCACCTCAACTAGGCCAAAATTTGGAAGCCTATGTTAATGTTCTAGTTGTAAAAAGCAGCAAACAAATTAATCATATCACAGACCTGCAAGAAACATTTGACAACCTCAGAAAGCACCGTTTGAAACTTGTCGGTGTTTTAGAACCGATCTTACGTAAAGATTGTTTGATTCGGGGGGGTCTCCACAATTGATCACACAGACGAAAGAGACACAGGGATTTTTATACAGGTTCGGGCCTTCTCTAGTGAGAATAACAACCCTAGTCCTGTGTATCTTGTATTGGGTATCTGGGTTACAATCAGCTGAGGGTCTTACTGACTATCTACCCAAAAAAGCCTCTCTCTTCTATCTCTAAAAGATACTGACGAGGATCTAAATAATCCTCATTTTATTATTCCATAATCATGAAATATGACGTCACATGGCATACCCCTTAATATTATAAGAGAAGAACAAATCAGGAAATCATAGGTTCTTCTACGACTACCCCCTAGTCGTAAGCATTTCTACGACTATGGTGTAATCGTAAGTCCTGCTACGATTACGTCCGGTCGTAAGTTTTTCTACGACCAGTATCCAGTCGTAAGTCTTCCTACGACTACCCCCCTAGTCGTAAGTCCTACTATGACTAGGTTTGCTACGAATTCTTCACGACTAACTGGGTCCACCCGTCAGAAGGCCCATTTAATGATGAGAATCCAAGCAGTCAAAATACGTAGTTATGCTTGACATAACTACAGATAATGCCCCACTATCTCTGACTGATAACCGTTTGACAGCATGGGAAGGTTACTACTCCGGCAATTACTCTCATTATTGCGCAATAATGAGCGACTAATGAGCCTGGAACGACAACAACCACCACTTCGTAGTATAAATAGGTGTCTTTTAGAGATAGAGAGGGAGACCCTTTTGGAAGACAATTAGTAAAAAACCCTCAGCTGATTGTAATCCAGATACCCAATACAAGATACACAAGAGTAGGGTTATTATTCTCTTTGGAGAAGGCCCGAACACGTATAAAAATCCCGTGTCTCTTTAAATGCGCTTGATCAATTGTGGAGACCCCGAATCAAACAATCTTTACGTAAGATCGGTTCTAAAACAAGCGGTTGGCGCCGACCGTGGGGATCTTACGGTAATTCCTTGTCAATAGTTCTTTCTTTTCTCTTTGATGCTACCATGGTAGGAGAATGGAGCGAGGAGAATTGGTTCGACTTGGCCGATTACACAAGCGTTGACATGGATGCGGTTTTGACTACTGGAATCGAGTATCGAATCTTACGGCGGTGTTGCGCCTCGGAGATCTTCTATCGGATCTCGGAGCGCATCACCACCGAGTCGAAGGATCCTTATCCCCACGACGATGACGCCCGTCGAGGACCAACTTCCTCGGGGACAAGGGTCAACATGACCGACAACAGGGCGTCTCGGGGCACACTCGCAACACGGCGAGTTTTTCCTCCAAGTGTTCGAGTCCCCCAAGCGATCACGACTTAGCAAGGCAGTTCGAAGCCATCATTCGGAGCTCCATCGACACCTGATGGTCCTCTCTCTCCGAGTATTTCCGCAGGGAAGAGGATCGAACACGTTGTTCATCCAAATCCAACCGTCCCGTCGCAGGACCCACTTGCAGACGGAGACGGTTATAACCCGGAGTTCCCCTACCTGGAGGGGTTTACTCCAAGTCGCCAGATGGTGTCGCTCGACTACTCCTCAAGCAAGGAGGCCTTGAGCGCAAGTGGAGGTCATCCACGAGAGGTCTTCGTCATTCCCTATGATAAGAATCGTTCTCCCAGGAGAAGGATTGACGATGCTCCCCGACGAGCATACTCTACACCCCCTCGTGGCAATGGCAGGGGCGCCACCGCTGACGAACGAAACAAATACTTTAATGAACGTGCGGGACATCCTTAACATTCTCGCACTCCATTAAAGCCGACTCAGGGGTCTGAAATAGGCCATTATGAGACAACCCGACGGAGGAAAATAGCAACTCAGAAAAACCTTCCTGAGCATGCTTACTCCCAGTCGGAGGAAGCCCAAGAACTCCAGCACATCAACGATTTACTGGAAAATCCGACTCAAGAGCTCGCTCGAGCACCAGGGTATGATCTCTTTGTAGAAGAGATCACACAAAACCAGCGATCGATGGCCAAACTCGAGCGTCTTCGTCGACCGCAACCAGGAAGTCGTAGTATTATGACTCCTTCTTCCGCTAGTCGTTCAGATAGCTCGTCACATAGAAGGCGCCACAAACATCACTCACGTCGTTCTCCTGACATGAGAAAGACGCAACAAACCCCCAGGAGAGGTGATCTTTCACCACTTCAGCGACGAGATGCACGACAACAAGCGGAGTACGAGGAGTATTTCCCTCGTAAAGCTGATACCTATCGTAGGTCTAGCCCTCCTATGGCTGGGTATCGACGAGTTCGATCACCCGGCGATATTAACCCTTCTTTTCTGCAAAGAAGGAGGCAAGAGGTTATCTCGGGGTGTCGGGCGTTCTCACCCAACCTTCGAGCGGTTCGCTGACCGCCTCGGTTTCGACCAGCGAATATGGAGAAATTCGATGGAACTCAAAATCCCATCGAGTTCCTCCAAATCTATACTACAACTATCCGAGCTGCAGGAGGAGGAGAGCATGTCATGGCGAATTACCTTCCGACTGTGCTCGAAGGATCGGCACGATCATGGCTTTTAAACTAGCCATTCGAATCGATCTACTCGTGGCAACACCTCTGCGATCTTTTGCTGGTAAATTTCCAAGGCACTTACAACCGCCCAGGAAAGGAGGATGACCTGCACCGGATAAGGCAGAACGACCATGAAACGCTACGCCAATTCATCAGGCGCTTTAGTCAGGTTCGAAATTCTATTCCGGAAGTTTCTGACTCATCTGTGATGAGGGCTTTCAAGCAGGGAGTCCGTAGCAGAAGGATAACAGAGGACATCGCTTTACATCCACCTGCCGCCATCGCCGAACTCTTTGAGATGGCCGATAGGTATGCGACTGCTGCTGAAGCAGTCGAATGGAACAATACTATCGATCAAGAAGACAACATCCCACAGGAGGCAGGCGGAGGTAGTAAGAAAAAGGATAAAAGACAAGGAAATCTAAGAACAAGGAAAAAAGACACAAATCTCCAGTTGCCGGTTCTAAGGAGGTCCTAGCCGTAAGCGACAAGGAGCCACGCAATGCCAAGCAAAATCCCGATCAAGGCAAAGGTAAGCGCCAAGATCGGAGAAATGACAAACTCAGGTGGTGTCCTTTTCATAAAAAAGAAGGGCATGATCTTCGTATCTGCCGAGTTTTCCTACGGAAACTCGAAGACTATTACTCTGGCAAGGGGCCACTTCCTACTCTTGAACAGGTAGGTCAAACCAGTGGACAGAAGGAGTCGGATGATGAGGAGATGCCGTTCCAGGATCCACAACACACCATTGATCACATCTATGGAGGATCTTCGGTATACGAATCGCGAAGACAGTTGAAAGCTGTTGAACGTGAGGTAAACACAGTCGACTCCCCTCTTGTCAATAAATTACCAAAGTGGTCGGAAGTCACCATTACTTTTGAGAAAGGTGATTGCCCGATCCCTTCGAATCGACCAGGTCGATTTCCGATAGTGGTCGAACCCACCATCAACAATTGTCGAGTCAATCGAGTTTTAATTGATGGTGGAAGCTCGCTAAATATCGCTTACGAGTACCCGGGCGAGATCACGGTACCAGGACAAAGGTAAGACCGGTACGATATTCATTTCCTGGAATCGTATCGGGGTCTTCGGCCAAACCAATTGGTCAAGTTTCTCTTCCTTTAACGTTTGGATCACCAAGCAATTTCAGGACAGAGAAGGTCTCCTTTGATGTGGTCGACTTCGATACGGCGTATAATGCCATACTCGGACGACCTACTTTGGCAAAATTCTTAATAGCTACTCATTATGGGTATCAATGTCTTAAGATGCCAGGTCCCAAAGGAGTGATCACGATATACTGTGACAAGAAGATGGCGCACTCTTGCGACCGTCTTTCCCTCGAGATGGTTGGACAACTACCAACTCGAGACAAAACTCAGCCTTCGACTAAGTTTCGGCCTAATTGAGGAGCAAAAGTCATTTGCATCAAACGCTGAAAAGAAGCTCCAGCATTTTTAAGCCAAATGGCATTTTGACATAGCAAAATATCCCAAAGGGCGTAATAAATGCGGTCTTCTCCTCATCTTCTTGACACATACTAATCTGGTGGTAACCAGAGTATGCATCTAGAAAACTCAACATCTCACATCTTGCGGTAGAGTCAACCAGCTGATTGATACGAGGTAAAGGGAAATCATCTTTTGGACAAACTTTATTAATATCAGTAAAGTCTACGCACATACGCCACTTGCCGTTAGACTTTCTAACCATTACAGGGTTGGCCAACTACTCTGGGTGGTTGACTTCTCTTATGAAGCCTTCTTTAAGCAACTTGTCCAATTCTGACCTAATAGCATCTCGTCGATCAGGGGCAAATCTCCGCAAATTTTGTTTTACGGGTAGTTTATCAGGACGTAAAGCTAGCCTGTGCTCGGTCACTTCCCTAGGGACTCCGGGCATGTCAGATGCTTACCACGCAAAGACATCAGCGTTTTCCTAGAGGAAAGTGATGAGGACGTCTTCCTATTTGGGGTCGGAAGAATCCCCAATGCGAACAGTCTTCGAGGGCTCCCCTGCGTCCACAGGAACCTCTTTGACCTGGTCGTTCGGCTTAGGTGCAACTTTAGGCTTCGACTTTTCAGTCGAAGGCTGACTTTCATCCTGAGTTGGTAGTTGTCCAACCATCTCGAGGGAGTGACGGTCGCAGGAGTGCGCCATCTTCTTGTCACAGTATATCGTGATCACTCCTTTGGGACCTGGCATCTTAAGACATTGATACCCATAATGAGTAGCTATTAAGAATTTTGCCAAAGTAGGTCGTCCGAGTATGGCATTATACGCCGTATCGAAGTCGACCACATCAAAGAGACCTTCTCGTCACGAAATTGCTTGGTGATTCAAGCGTTAAAGGAAGAGAAACTTGGCCAATTGGTTTGGCGAAGACCCGATGCGATTCCATGAAATGAATATCGTACCGGCCTTACCTTTGTCCTGGGTACCTGCATCTCGTCCAGGGTACTCATAAACAGAATGTTTAGCGAGCTTCCACCATCAACTAAAACTCGATTGACTCGACAATTGTTGATGGTGGGTTCGACCACTATCGGAAATCGACTTGGTCTAGTCGAAGAGATCGGGCAATCACCTTTCTCAAAAGTAATAGTGACTTTCGACCACTTCGGTAATTTATTGACAAGAGGGGAGTCGACTGTGTTTACCTCACGTTCAACGACTTTGGTGTCTCGCGATCACGTATCGAAGATCCCCATAGATGTGATCAATGGTGTGTTGTGGATCTGGAGCGGCATCTCCTCATCATCCGACTCATACGTCACTTGGTTTGACCTACTGTTCAAGAGTAGGAAGTGACCCTTGCGAGTAATAGTCTTGAGTTTCGTAGGAAAACTCGGCGATTCTGAATCATGCCCTTCTTTTTTATGAAAAGGACACCACCTGGGTTTGTTGTTTCTCCGATCTTGGCGCTTACCTTTACCTCGATCGGGATTTTGCTTGAGGTTGCGTGGCTCCTTGTCGCTTACGGCCAAGACCTCCTTAGAACCGGCAACTAGAGATTTGTGTCTCTTTGCCTTGTTCTTAGATTTCCTAGCCTTTTTATCCTTTTTCTTACCACTTTCGCTTGCCTCCTGAGGGATGTTGTCTTTACGATCGATAGTATTGTTCCACTCGACTGCTTCAGCAGCAGTCGCATATCTATCGGCCATCTCGAAGAGTTCGGCGACGGTGGTAGGTGGATGTAAAGCGATATTCTCTGTTATCCTTCTGCTACGGACTCCCTGCTTGAAAGCCCTGATCATGGATGAGTCAGAAACTTTCGGAATAGAATTTCGAACCTAACTGAAGCGCCTGATGAATTGGCGTAGCGTTTCATGGTCGTTCTGCCTTATCCGGTGCATGCCATCCTCTTTTTCAGGGCGGTTGTAAGTGCCCTGGAAATTTGCCAGCAGAAGATCACAGAGGTGTTGCCACTAGTAGATCGATTCGAATGGCTGGTTTAAAAGCCATGATCGTGCCGATCCTTCGAGTACAGTAGGAAGGTAATTCGCCATGACATGCTCTCCTCCTCCTGCAGCTCGGATAGCTGTAGTATAGATTTGGAGGAACTCGATGGGATTTTGAGTTCCATCAAATTTCTCCATGTTCGCCGGTCGGAAGCGAGGTGGCCAGCGAACCGCTCGAAGGTCGGGTGAAAACGCCCGACACCCTGAGATAACCTCTTGTCTCCTTCTCTGCAGGAAAGAAAGGTTAATATCGCCGGGTGATCGAACATGTCGATACCCAGCCACAGGAGGGCTGGACCTACGATAGGTCTCAGCTTTACGAGGGAAATACTCCTCGTACTCCACTTGCCGCCGTGCATCTCGTCGCTGAAGTGGTGAAAGATCACCTCTCCTGTGGGCTTGTGGCGTCTTCCTCAGGTCGGGAGAACGACGTGAGTGAAAGTCGTGCCACCTTCTATGTGACGAGTTATCTGAACAGCTGGCAGAAGAAGGAGTCGTAGTACTACGACTTCCTGGTTGTGGTCGACGAAGACGTTCGAGTTTGGCCATCGTGTCGCGAAGCCTTTGTGTGATTTCTTCTGCAAAGAGATCATAACCTGGTGCTCGAGCGAGTTCTTGAGTCGGGTTTTCCAGCAAATCGTTGATGTGCTGGAGTTCTTGAGCTTCCTCCGACTGGAAATAAGCACGCTCAGGAAGGTTTTTCTGAGCCGCTATTTTCTTCCGTCGGGTTGTCTCAGAATGGTCTATTTTAGACCCCTGAGTTTGCTTTAATGGAGGGCGAGAATGTTGAGGATGTCCCGCACGTTCATTAAAGTGTTCGTCTCATTCGCTAGTGGTGGTGTCCTTGCCATTGCGACGAGGTGGTGTAGAGTATGCTCGTCGGGAATCATCGCCAATCCTTCTTCTGGGAGAACGATCCTTATCAGAGGAAAGGACGAAGACCTCCCGTGGATGACCTCCACTTGTGCTCGAGACCTCCTCGCTTGAGGAGTAGTCGAGCGACACCATCTGGCGACTTGGAGTAAACCCCTCTAGGTAAGGGAACTCCGGGTTATAACCGTCTCCGTCTGCAAGTGAATCCTGCGTCGGGACGGTTGGATCTAGATGAACTCTCCTGGCAGTCATTCTCGTATGTGTTAAAAATGAGGGCAATATTTTAATTCCAAATTTTATTAGAAGGCAAATATTGCAAAAGACTAATGATGCATAAAGCGAGATCGCTAGCGAGACAACTCATTGTACTTCACAATATATGAAAACCGGGATGTAAACAAGTCTATCAATCACACGGTAGACTTACGGATGGAGTGCGATGAAGAGCAGAAGCGGCGCGAGTTGATGCGATGCGAAGCGTAGATGTCGCGATGCGACAAGCGGTCGCGCAGATCGCTGCCAGCTTATTGCCGCCCTCGTGCAAGTCTCCACGGCAAACAACGGTTCGGAGATACCGCTTCCCTTCTTCACGGTGCACGCGAGAAGAAGAGTCGGCGAGGTTGACAGCGCGATGCTGGCGACCAGATTAGAAGGAAGAAGAAATGGAGGCTATTCTTGTTCTCACTATGCTTTGGACGTCTCGGACATATATAGATGCGGTAGTAATCGACAGTTAAACGACCATTTACCCACCGTAGCGACACTTAACCACCATTTACCCACCGTAGCGTCACACTTAACGAGTCTTTTACCCATCGTAGCTCGTCACATAACGATCATTTACCCACCGTAGCGCTGTCATCATCACTCAATAAAGCTGAAATTTAAACATTTGAATCTCATTCAAGCAGAGAGAGAGATGCATGGTTCAGCAAAAATAAGGTGGACTTGGTTCGCCAAATGGCGTGCCACGTCACGGCGCGATCGCGCGTCGCAAGTCACAAGTCACGCGATTTTCACGCGAAAATCGTGACACAGCGCGTGCGTGCGTGTGTGTGTGTTAGCTTGAGCCCTCCTCATGCCATCCTCATCCGTCCATGTGTTACATGTTTCAAGGAGTGGCAAGGACTCCACCTTATATGTTGGTCACTTCCACCTTGCCTTAGCAATATGGTACTAACCCATAAATGCTTTGGAATTATAGAAAATGGGCCTCACTCATATGGGCCAATTTCTAACAATCCCCACCAATTCCAAAGCAAGAAGCAAAAGGATATCAAAGATATTGTCTTTGAAATCTTGTTAATATACCAGTCTTTTAGTGTAAGTCCGTGCACGGGTTGAACTTGCACCTAGAATGACAAGATTCATCTTCTCACGGTGATGAATGGACCATGCCTTGAATTCACAGCTTTTGTGATTAGATTTCACTTGAAATCTCAAGCGATACTAAGTGTCAAAGAACCGCGCCTAAGCGGAGCGTTATTTGGTCATGCTCCCTTATCTCGCTCATGAGCTTTCTAGAGAATGCCTATTCTCGTGACTGCGACCTCACAGTTGGGCTCAAGTAGGTATATTCTTTCTAGGTATCCTGCGAGCTAATACCTTTTCCTCATTTGGACAACAGAATATATTAAGACTTTATGCCATCCTTCCATCTGATCGAGAGTAATTTGTCTATTAGGACATGGATTCAAAGAATATATACTCTCTTGTTACAACATGAACTTGTTTTTCCCATTGCCTAAGTCACGGGATCTCCGATCAAAAAGGTATGGGTTCTTGTTGAGTTGTAACTCCAATGGGCCTCATTCCCATGTCCATAGGCGCAGCGAAATCGCCTTCCGTGCTAGCCCCTTTGTGAAAAGTGCGCGATTTTCTCGATGCGTATATAATTCACGATAATCACTCGGAGTTCCTCAATTTTACGTGATTTAAGCCTCGCTTCACATATGCGGAGGACTTCATGTTATCCTTAGTACTTGTAACCTTAATCAACACCGTTTGATTATCACGATACATTAGGATTCTTGGTATTGGTTTCGCAACCGATGGCAAGTCCAACGAAGCTCTCTAAGCCATTCGGCCTCAATAGTAGTTGTGTCTAGTGCTACAAGTTACGCTTCCATAGTTGACCTCGTCAATATAGTGCATTTACACGACCTCCATGAAGCTGCAGCTCTGCTAGTGTAAAGACATAACCACTTGTAGCTTTGATCTCATGCATCGAGAGATCCAATTTGAATCACTATATCCTTCTAATACGAAGGATGCGGTATAGTGAATTCCGTATGAGGTTGTGCCTCTCAAATAGCGCAACACTCTCTCAAGTGCCTCCAGTGATCATCTCTGGGTTAGAAGTAAACCGACTTAATTTGCTCACGACAAATGATATGTCAGTCTTGTGGCACAGATAGATACATAAGTGATCCAATAATTTGTGAAAATCTTAATTGATCTTTTCCTAACCCTTGATTCTTTGAAGCTTAATGCTTGCATCATAGGGAGTTGGAGAAATTTTACAATTCTCATAGCCAAAGCGGCTTAAGATTTTCTCGGCATAATGGGATTGACTCAAAGTGATCCATCCTCGTTCTTGATTAATTTAATATTGAATAACATCCGCCTCTCCTAAGTCTTTCATATCAAAGCATCGAGATAAAAAGATTTGACCTCGTCAATTCTGGCAGATGTTTGTTCCAAATATAAGTATGTCATCTACATATAGGCACAAGATCACTCCTTGACCCCACCATAACGATAGTATACACATTTATCGACTTCATTCACAACAAAGCCAGTGAGATGTTAAAGTTTTATCAAATTTCTCGTGCCATTGTTTAGGTGCTTGCTTTAGACCATATAAGGATTTCAATAATCTACATACCTTATTTTCTGTCCAAATCACAAAACCATCGAGGTTGATCCATATAGATTTCTTCCTCCAACTCTCCATTAAGAAAAGCTGTCTTTACATCCATTTGATGGACATGTAGACCATAAGAGGATGCTAACGCAAGGAGCACTCGATGGTGGTTAGTCAGCGACAGGAGAATAGGTATCAAAGAAATCTTCTCCCTCTTTCAGGTGTAACCCTTGGCCACAAGTCTTGCCTTGTACTTCTCAATAGTACCATCGGTCTTAGTTTCTTTTAAAGATCCACTTACATCCTCTGAGTTTGCACCGATAGGACGATCAGTGATCTCCCAAGTCCCATTAGCCATGATAGAGTCCATCTCGCTACGGACTGCTTCTTTCCAATACTCAGCATCAGAAGATGCATAAGCCTCTGAAAGGGTCTTTGGCACATCATCCACGAGGTATACAATAAAGTCATCACCAAGGTTTTCTCAACCCTTTGTCTCTTGCTCCTCTGAAGAGCTTCTGTGACTAGATTGTTATCCTCCTCAGGGATATCACATATTGGTTCAGAGATGGTGGGAAGTTCAGAAGTTTGATTATTTTCAATTTGAACATTCTCGGTTTGTGAAGTACTGCCTGCTATTCTCATAGGAAAATAATCCTCAAAGAATGAAGCATCTCTAGACTCCATTATTGTGTTAGCAATAATCTCAGGAATTTCTGATTTAACTACTAAAAATCTATAGGCCGTGCTATTATGAGCATATCCTAGAAAAATACAATCGATTGTTTTAGGTCCAAGCTTTCTCTTTTTCTGCAATGGTATATTGACCTTGGCCAAACACCCCAAGTTCGCAGAAAATTGACATTGGGTTTCTCCCTTCCATCCCTCATATGGAGTAATATCACTCTTTTTAGTGATTACTCTGTTTAGGACGAAAGTTCTTTGTCAATATAGCTTCCCCACCATGTCTTAGGCATACCAAAGCACTCTCTAACATGGCATTAACCAAGTCCGTTAGTGTGCGGTTTTCCTCTCGGCTACCCCATTTGATTGGGGTGAATATGGTGGTGTAAATTCATGGACTATTCCATGCTCGTAAGCAATTGAGAAAATTCATGAGAGATGTACTCTCCTCCACGATCGGACCTTAGTCTTTTATTTTCTTCTCTAGTTGGTTCTCAACCTCGGCCTTATAAGTCTTAAAGTAGTATAAAGCTTCATCCTTAGTTTTTAGCAAATACACATAGCGATGGCGTGTTGCATCATCAATAAAAGTTAAAAATATCTTTTGCCTCCTTTTGTCAACAATCCATTCATTTCACACAAATCTGAATGAACAAGATCTAATGGTGCCAAGTTCTTTTAGTCCTCTAATCCCTTAAAGGGTTTGCGAGGTCGCTTTGCTTGCACACATGACTGCACTTTGATCCTTTGACAATTTCACATTTTGGAATTAAATCTAATCTGGACATTCTAGCAATACTATCAAAACCAATATGTGTAAGCGAGAATGCCAAATATTTGCCTCACATTTATTTAAACCAGTTGCAACATTGATTATAACAAGACTCTAAAGTACTTAGGCGGAACAAGCCTCCGCTCTCATAGCCTTTACCAACAAAATTCCCGAACTTAGACATTACAATTTTATTTGACTCAAAGACTAGCTTATAACCGTCCCTACATAGAAACGGAACCACTAACGAGGTTCTTGTTTATTGTAGGAGCATCCGCACGCGTTCTTCAAGTGGGCGGTCTTCCGAAGTAAGCTTCAGTTCTACCGTGCCAACACCAAGAACGAAGCATGCGATCCGTTTCCCATTATGACGGAGAAGCCCTCTGTTGCTGGTAAGAAGAAAACAAGGAAATATCGGAACATACGTGAACATTAGCACCGATATCAACCCACCAATCGGTGGATTGACATGCTGAAAAAACAACGGAGAATTACTATACCCTCCACGAAGTCGAGGCCTCGCTTATGATCACGTTAATGACCTTCTTCTTTGGTTTGTTCACCATCTCTCTTTGCGGAAATGACAGTCTTTCGCCATATGACCGTTTTCCACACACAAGCGGTGATGTTCTTCATATCCTTTTTCTCGATTTTCTTCTTAAAGCTAGTTGTCTTGTTCGTTTTGTTGGATTTGTACTTCTTTTGTGATCTTTTTCTCTATAAAATTTGCATTGTTCGACGGAAATCTGGGTGCATCTTTTGCTCTTGCCTTTTCTTCCACATCGAGGCGGCAATGAGATCTTCAACAAATCTCTTCCTCTTGTGTCTCAAGCTAGTGGCAAAATCCCGCCAAGAAAGCAGGAAGTTTGGCGACAATGCCCGCACCACAAACTTAGGAGGCAACACACACCCGGATCGCAATCTCACCAACCAATAGTGGAGATCATGAGCTTGTCCAACTATGGACTTAGCCTCATCCATGGTAAAGTCGAAGAATTGCTCACACATATAGAGCCAACGACACGCCTCTGCCTCTGCATATTTGTGCTCTAGTGCATCCCACAACTCGTGGCGGACTTATAGTCCATGTACACATCATAGAGCCGATCCGCGGAATGGTGGAAGGCGCCAAGAGCGATGTTGTTCGCATTATCGAATCGCATATCTTGGTCAAGCAGAAGCGGATCTGTGGGTGGATTACCCACCATGCCCCAAAGACATGAGCGAACTTGGCTCTGAGTGCGCCATCTGAAGTCGACGGAAAACCTCTCGGTTTCATAGCATCGAAGCTCCACCATAGTTGTGTTGCAACAAAGTTTACAATAAGATTTCGGAGTGTTAAAAATGAGGGCAATATTTTAATTCCAAATTTTATTAGAAGGCAAATATTGCAAAAGACTAATGATGCATAAAAGCGATGCGCTGTGCGACAACTCATTGTACTTCACAATATATGAAAACCGGGATGTAAACAAGTCTATCAATCACACGGTAGACTTACGGATGGGTGCGATGAAGAGCGAGGAAGCAGAGTTGATGCGATGCGAAGCGTAGATGTCGCGAGCGGCAAGCGGTCGCGCAGATCGCTTGCCGAAACCTTATTGCCGCCCTCGTGCAAGTCTCCACGCAGCGACAGCGGTTCGAGATACGCTTCCCTTCTTCACGGTGCACGCCGAGAAGAAGAGTCGCGAGGTTCGAGACACGCGCGATGCAAGAACACGCATTAGAAGGAAGAAGAAATGGAGGCTATTCTTGTTCTCACTATACCTTTGGGCGTCTCGGACATATATAGATGCGGTCGTAGCGGCAGATTAAATGACCATTTACCCACCGGTAAGCGACACACTTAACCACCATTTACCCATCGTAATCGTCACATAACGAGTCTTTTACCCATCGTAAGCTGTCACATAACGATCATTTACCCACCGTAAGCGCTGTCATCATCACTCAATAAAGCTGAAATTTAAACATTTGAATCTCATTCAAGCAGAGAGAGAGATGCATGGTTCAGCAAAAATAAGGTGGACTTGGTGCGCCAAATGGCGTGCCACGTCACGGCACGCCGCGCGTCGCAAGTCACAAGTCACGCGATTTTCACGCGAAAATCTGTGACAGCAGCGGCGTGCGTGCGTGTGTGTGTTTAGCGAGCCCTCCTCATGCCATCCTCATCCATCCATGTGTTACATGTTTCAAGGAGTGGCAAGGACTCCACCTTATATGTTGGTCACTTCCACCTTGCCTTAGCAATATGGTACTAACCCATAAATGCTTTGGAATTATAGAAAATGGGCCTCACTCATATGGGCCAATTTCTAACAATCCCCACCAATTCCAAAGCAAGAAGCAAAAGGATATCAAAGATATTGTCTTTGAAATCTTGTTAATATACAGTCTTTTAGTGTAAGTCCCGTGCAGGTTGAACTTGCACCTAGAATGACAAGATTCATCTTCTCACGGTGATGAATGGACCATGCCTTGAATTCACAGCTTTTTGTGATTAGATTTCACTTGAAATCTCCAAGCGATACTAAGTGTCAAAGAACCGCGCCTAAGCGGGCGTTATTTGGTCATGCTCCTTATCTGCTCATGAGCTTTCTAGAGAATGCCTATTCTCGTGAGCTGCGACCTCACAGTTGGGCTCAAGTAGGTATATTCTTTCTAGGTATCCTGCAGCTAATACCTTTTCCTCATTTGGACAACAGAATATATTAAGACTTTATGCCATCCTTCCATACGATCGAGAGTAATTTGTCTATTAGGACATGGATTCAAAGAATATATACTCTCTTGTTACAACATGAACTTGTTTTCCCATTGCCTAAGTCACGGGATCTCCGATCAAAAAGGTATGGAGTTCTTGTTGAGTTGTAACTCCAATGGGCCTCATTCCCATGTCCATAGGCGCAATGAAATCGCCTTCCGTGCTAGCCCTTTGTGAAAGGGTGCGCGATTTTTCTCGATGCGTATATAATTCACGATAATCACTCGGAGTTCCTCAATTTTACGTGATTTAAGCCTCGCTTCACATATGCGGAGGACTTCATGTTATCCTTAGTACTTGTAACCTTAATCAACACTTTGTTTGATTATCACGGTACATTAGGATTCTTTGGTATTGGTTTCGCAACCAGTGGCAAGTCCAACGAAGCTCTCTAAGCCATTCGGCCTCAACGATGGTCGTGTCTAGTGCTACAAGTTACGCTTCCATAGTTGACCTCGTCAATATAGTCATTTACACGACCTCCATGAAGCTGCAGCTCTGCTAGTGTAAAGACATAACCACTTGTAGCTTTGATCTCATCGCATCGAGATCCAATTTGAATCACTATATCCTTCTAATACGAAGGATGCGGTATAGTGAATTCGTATGAGGTTGTGCCTCTCAAATAGCGCAACACTCTCTCAAGTGCCTCCCGGTGATCATCTCACGGGTTAGAAGTAAACCGACTTAATTTGCTCACGACAAATGATATGTCAGTCTTGTGGCACCAGATAGATACATAAGTGATCCAATAATTTGTGAAAATCTTAATTGATCTTTTCCTAACCCTTGATTCTTTGAAGCTTAATGCTTGCATCATAGGAGTTGGAGAAATTTTACAATTCTCATAGCCAAAGCGGCTTAAGATTTTCTCGGCATAATGGGATTGACTCAAAGTGATCCCATCCTCGTTCTTGATTAATTTAATATTGAATAACATCGCCTCTCCTAAGTCTTTCATATCAAAGCATCGAGATAAAAAGATTTGACCTCGTCAATTACGGCAGTGTTTGTTCCAAATATAAGTATGTCATCTACATATAGGCACAAGATCACTCCTTGACCCCACCATAACGATAGTATACACATTTATCGACTTCATTCACAACAAAGCCAGCAGATGTTAAAGTTTTATCAAATTTCTCGTGCCATTGTTTAGGTGCTTGCTTTAGACCATATAAGGATTTCAATAATCTACATACCTTATTTTCTGTCTGTAAATCACAAAACCATCAGGTTGATCCATATAGATTTCTTCCTCCAACTCTCCATTAAGAAAAGTCTGTCTTTACATCCATTTGATGGACATGTAGACCATAAGAGGATGCTAACGCAAGGAGCACTCGATGGTGGTTAGTCAGCGACAGGAGAATAGGTATCAAAGAAATCTTCTCCCTCTTTAGGTGTAACCCTTGGCCACAAGTCTTGCCTTGTACTTCTCAATAGTACCATCGGTCTTAGTTTCTTTTTAAAGATCCACTTACATCCTCTGAGTTTGCACCGATAGGACGATCGGTGATCTCCCAAGTCCCATTAGCCATGATAGAGTCCATCTCGCTCTGATTGCTTCTTTCCAATACTCGGCATCGGAAGATGCATAAGCCTCTGAAAGGGTCTTTGGCACATCATCCACGAGGTATACAATAAAGTCATCACCAAAGGTTTTCTCAACCCTTTGTCTCTTGCTCCTCGAAGAGCTTACGTGACTAGATTGTTATCCTCCTCGAGGATATCACATATTGGTTCGAGAGATGGTGGGAAGTTGAAGTTTGATTATTTTCAATTTGAACATTCTCGGTTTGTGAAGTCTTGCTGCTATTCTCATAGGAAAATAATCCTCAAAGAATGAAGCATCTCTAGACTCCATTATTGTGTTAGCAATAATCTCAGAATTTCGATTTAACTACTAAAAATCTATAGGCCGTGCTATTATGAGCATATCCTAGAAAAATACAATCGATTGTTTTAGGTCCAAGCTTTCTCTTTTACGCAATGGTATATTGACCTTGGCCAAACACCCCAAGTTCGCAGAAAATTGACATTGGGTTTTCTCCTTCCATCCCTCATATGGAGTAATATCACTCTTTTTAGTGATTACTCTGTTTAGGACGAAAGTTCTTTGTCAATATAGCTTCCCCACCATGTCTTAGGCATACGGCACTCTCTAACATGGCATTAACCAAGTCCGTTAGTGTGCGGTTTTCCTCTCACTACCCCATTTGATTGGGGTGAATATGGTGGTGTAAATTCATGGACTATTCCATGCTCGTAAGCAATTGAGAAAATTCATGAGAGATGTACTCTCCTCCACGATCGGACCTTAGTCTTTTATTTTCTTCTCTAGTTGGTTCTCAACCTCGGCCTTATAAGTCTTAAAGTAGTATAAAGCTTCATCCTTAGTTTTTAGCAAATACACATAGCGATGGCGTGTTGCATCATCAATAAAAGTTAAAAATATCTTTTGCCTCCTTTTGTCAACAATCCATTCATTTCACACAAATCTGAATGAACAAGATCTAATGGTGCCAAGTTCTTTTAGTCCTCTAATCCCTTAAAGGGTTTGCGAGGTGCTTTGCTTGCACACATGGTAGCACTTTGATCCTTTGACAATTTCACATTTTGGAATTAAATCTAATCTGGACATTCTAGCAATACTATCAAAACCAATATGTGAAGCGAGAATGCCAAATATTTGCCTCACATTTATTTAAACCGATTGCAACATTCAGATTATAACAAGACTCTAAAGTACTTAGGCGGAACAAGCCTCCGCTCTCATAGCCTTTACCAACAAAATTCCCGAACTTAGACATTACAATTTTATTTGACTCAAAGACTAGCTTATAACCGTCCCTACATAGAACAGAACCACTAACGAGGTTCTTGTTTATTGTAGGAGCATGCTGCACGTTCTTCAAGTGGACAGTCTTCCCTGAAGTAAGCTTCAGTTCTACCGTGCCAACACCAAGAACAGAAGCATGCGATCCGTTTCCCATTATGACGGAGGAAGCCCCTGCTGCCTGGTAAGAAGAAAACAAGGAAATATCAGAACATACGTGAACATTAGCACCAGTATCAACCCACCAATCAGTGGATTGACATGCTGAAAAAACAACAGGAGAATTACTATACCCTCCACGAAGTCGAGGCCTCGCCTTATGATCACGTTGATGACCTTCTTCTTTGGTCATTTCACCATCTACGCTTTGCGGAAATGACAGTCTTTCGCCATATGACCGTTTTTCCCACACACAAAGCAGGTGATGTTCTTCATATCCTTTTTCTCAGTTTTCTTCTTAAAGCTAGTTGTCTTGTTCGTTTTGTTGGATTTGTACTTCTTTGCATGATCTTTTCTCTATAAAATTTGCATTGTTCGACCGGAAATCTTTGGGTGCATCTTTTGCTCTTGCCTTTTCTTCCACATCGAGGCGGCAATGAGATCTTCAAGAAATCTCTTCCTCTTGTGTCTCAAGCTAGTGGCAAAATCCGCCAAGAAACAGGAAGTTTGGCGACAATGCCCGCAGCCACAAACTTAGGAGGCAACACACAGCCCAGATGCGCAATCTCACCAACCAATAGCTGGAGATCATGAGCTTGTCCAACTATGGACTTAGCCTCATCCATGGTAAAGTCGAAGAATTGCTCACACATATAGAGCCAACGACCTGCCTCTGCCTCTGCATATTTGTGCTCTAGTGCATCCCACAACTCTGTGGCGGACTTATAGTCCATGTACACATCATAGAGTGATGCGCGGAATGGTCGGAAGGCGACCAAGAGCGATGTTGTTCGCATTATCGAAGCGCATATCTTGGTCAAGCAGTAGCGGATCTGTGGGTGGATTACCCACCTGACCCCAAAGACATGAGCGAACTTGGCTCTGAGTGCGCCATCTACTGAAATTCGACGAGAAAACCTCTCTGGTTTCATAGCATCAGAAGCTCCAGCCATAGTTGTGTTGCAACAAAGTTTACAATAAGATTTCTGGAGTGTTAAAAATGAGGGCAATATTTTAATTCCAAATTTTATTAGAAGGCAAATATTGCAAAAGACTAATGATGCATAAAGCGATCGCTAGCAGACAACTCATTGTACTTCACAATATATGAAAACCAGGATGTAAACAAGTCTATCAATCACACGGTAGACTTACGGATGGGTGCGATGAAGAGCAGAAGCGGCGCAGAGTTGATGCGATGCGAAGCGTAGATGTCGCGATGCGACAAGCGGTCGCGCGAATCGCTGCCCGAAACCTTATTGCGCCCTCGTGCAAGTCTCCACGGCGACAACGGTTGGAGATACCGCTTCCCTTCTTCACGGTGCACGCAGAAGAAGAGTCGGCGAGGTTCGACGCAGCGCGATGCGGCCGCATTAGAAGGAAGAAGAAATGGAGGCTATTCTTGTTCTCACTATGCCTTTGGGCGTCTCGGACATATATAGATGCGGCATCGTGGCGGCAGTTAACGACCATTTACCCACCGGTAAGCGACACATAACGACCATTTACCCACCGGTGCTGTCACACTTAACGAGTCTTTTACCCATCGTAAGCGTCACATAACGATCATTTACCCAGTAGCGCTGTCATCATCACTCAATAAAGCACGAAATTTAAACATTTGAATCTCATTCAAGCGAGAGAGAGATGCATGGTTCAGCAAAAATAAGGTGGACTTGGTACGCCAAATGGCGTGCCACGTCACGGCACGATCGCGCGTCGCAAGTCACAAGTCACGCGATTTTCACGCGAAAATCTGTGAGCAGCGTTGGCGTGCGTGCGTGTGTGTGTTTAGCCAGAGCCCTCCTCATGCCATCCTCATCCGTCCATGTGTTACATGTTTCAAGGAGTGGCAAGGACTCCACCTTATATGTTGGTCACTTCCACCTTGCCTTAGCAATATGGTACTAACCCATAAATGCTTTGGAATTATAGAAAATGGGCCTCACTCATATGGGCCAATTTCTAACAGTATGGGCGTGGGACAGTGCCTGTGGAGGCGCGGGTCAGATCATCCCATGCATGCTATAAGACGCGTCCATGCCTCCCGAGTGATCGAGGAAAAACTAAGAGGTGTTGTGCTCGGTGAAAATTGTAGATCAAGGTGGAGGCGCATGAGTCTTCGAGCATGACTAAGGGCATGTATAATGGGTTCACAACAGTCATCTACATAGACAACAGTTGTCTCTTCTGTTGTTCATGTCCTGATCTGATGGCTAGAGATTCAACTAAAATCATGAAAATATTTATTTGTATTGTACAGTATAACCAATACCAAAAGTCAATTCAAACCTATTTCTTGCCTTTTTTTTAAAAAAGAAAGTTCATGCACGCGTCCTTATTTGCAAATTATAATCTTCAACCGCGTTTCTGGGAGGTTGAACGCACCAAATATACGTACGTGGTCATATGTTGCATTCAGACTCTACGTGCCTAGTTGGTCAATTTGTCAAGATTTTAAGTTAGACAGTTCCGCACATTCATTAATTTTTATATATTTGTTGTCTACATGTATGTTGATTGAGTCCAAGCCACCTACTATTTATTAGCTTCGAGGAAAAGAAATTAACATCCATTCTTATCATAGGAACGGGTACAATTAATCTAATGAATGCACTAGCTAGCAAGTCTGTCATATGGAGTATGCCATCAAGTTGTTGTTCAGGCCCTAGACGAGGTCTCCGAGAAGACTTTTCATCCCCTCACCCGAATGATCAAGTCCATATGCATGGTTCAAAGTTATAGATTTGGTGTCGATATCTACCGATCATAAGAGTATATACACGCGTGTGCGCTCAGAGGTAAAGCGTGTATCCGTGCTCTCTGAGACCTTAATTAGATGCCTCAGATAAATTCCAAGAGTGTGCAGAGAACCCACAGTGTGAGTGTGTTGTGTGTTGAGTATGTGTGCAGTTTTGTAGTTAATTTTTTTTGAAAAAAGGTTAACTACAATAACTGTAAAGCGACATATTAAGAAAAGGAAAAAGAGGGAGCAGGTATAAATCTTGGTGAAAAAGTCAGCCTGCAGGCCAAAAACCCGTGCCTTCAAATCTTCATTCAATTATTTAATGAGGTGTATGACATGACTAAGTACTCCAAATACTAGTTCCAAGACTGGTGCAGGCAGGCTACTAGTCAATATACGTAGCAGTAGTAGCTTTCATACACGAATGAATACGAACATTAATACTCCATAATGCAATGGGGTTACCTTACCTACCGATCGACCTAGCCTCTCTCTCTAATCTCTATATATGCATGGGCCTGGCTGACACAAATAAACCCAACACAAACCCCACGGGAAGGGAAGACAGGACCGATATATCCATCCATCAATCGGAATCCAGCTAGTTAGCTGCTTAATTAAGCTAGCTAGCTCGGTCTCCTCTGCTTAATTAATTATATTGCTCCTTCCATGGCTGCCCTGGGAGTCAGCTGCAGAGGAGTTCTTGTTGCCGTGATGGCAGCGGCCGTCTTGGGTACGGCGTCGGCGGCGAACTACAACGTCGGCGAGCCGGGCGGCTCATGGGACCTCAGGACCAACTACGCCAACTGGATCTCCTCCAAGAAGTTCCACCCCGGCGACCAGATCGGTAAGTAATATAATTGATCCGTCCGTCCGTCGATATATAGAGATTAGCTAAGATTAATCGATTGATGCATATGTATCCTAGCTAGCTAGCTTAATTATTATTTTACCTGCGTGCGTGCGTGCGTGCAGTGTTCAAGTACTCGCCTCAGTCGCACGACGTGCTGGAGGTGAACAAGGCGGCCTACGACTCGTGCTCCGCCTCCAACCCCATCGCCAACCACACGTCCGGCAACGACGCCATCGGCCTCACCTCCACCGGCACCCGCTACTTCATCTGCGGCGTCCCCAACCACTGCACCACCACCGGCGGCATGAAGATCCAGATCGATGTCGTGCCCGCCGCCTCCTCCGCCCTGCCCCGGCCGGCGCTCCCACCGCCAACTCTCCGCCGCCGCCGCCCTCCTCCGAAGCCACCTCCGTCAAGGCCACCGTCGGCCTCGGCCTGGCCGTCTTGCTCGCCGGCCTCATGGCTTAAATACATACATACATAGACATGCTTATAATTAATTAATTATCATTTACGTGTGTTGTGTTTGGTTTGGTTTTGAGCGCGCGAGAGAGAGAGAGAGCATGCATGAGAATGAGATCGATCTAGTGCTACATACTTACTAGTGTACGAGCGTATCTGTATACTATACATATATAGTTGGTCATCTATACATTAATTCCGACCTTCGATCGGGTTTTGTATATTGATACGATTTTAGAGGTGACAAGGATTAATAAAGGTGCATGCATCTTTTAATTTAGGGTCTATCCTAGTTTCGGGAGTTATCCGCTAAAATAGCATATTTGTTTGACAAAATAGCAAAATAACTTCTCAGTACGTGAATTGTCAAAAATAGCGTCGCGGACGTGCGATGGCGATAAGTGCTCGTCCACGCCCCACCGTGCGGAACCGCTAGTACAGTGCTCGTCCGCACGCCCAGTGCACGGACTTGGCAAAAAAAAATACAAGCTACAGTGATGTCCGAGCGCCAGCAGGCAGACTCAGCAAAAAAATGCACGCTCCAGTGATGTCCGGGCGCCCAGCGCACTGATCCGATGTGCTATGGTGCACACTACAGTGCAAATCCGGGTCCGTAGCCCATGCACATTCAACCCCGCCACTACGTCCGGTGATGGTGTACTACTACTTACCGCTATGGCCGGTGATGGTGTACTATTGCTCGTCGTCGTCGCCTCGTTCGACGAATCGTTGCAGCCTCAAGGAGATTGTGCTTGCTGCATCGTGATTTCATATGAAAAAAAATTGTAATTTTTTTTGGTATATGTGATGATATATTTGAAGCTGCGAGTGCGAGAAAAAAACAAAAAAAAAATCAAAGAAAAAAATTCTCTCGATTGATTTTTTAGTGTTAAATAATATTATACATATTATTTTAAATAGTATCAAATAATGTTAAAATAGTGTTAAATAGTATAAAAAATACTCCCTCCGTTTTTAAATACATGACGTTTGACCAAACGTACAGTCAAACTTATATAACTTTGACCATTACTTTTCATATGATTTTGTTAGTAAAAAATTACAAAATTATTATATTATGAAAATATTTATCATGAAAAATCTAATGATACTATTCACTCATGATCAATCTAAATAGTTTTTCATATATTATTAGTCAAAGTTAGAAAAGTTTGACTGCACGCTTGGTCAAACGTTATGTATTTAAAAATAGAGGGAGTAGTTTTTAATGGTTTTAAAACCATTCGGTAGCTCATTCCTTCGTCGTGGGGCACGTCACTTGCATTCACCGTGCCTCAGGGTCGGTTCAGCGGTATGGTGGCGCCAAGTCCGGACCCTAGAGGTGCGAATAAACCACGTGTCACGTCCTCGTTTATTCGTGGTGCTATTTTTACAATTGATTGAGAAATAGAGCTATTTTTATTAATTCACACCAACAGTACCAAATACGCTAAAAACTGCTTGGAACATAAGGAGGCCGGACAACCAAATGGAAATCACATGTCATGTCATGTCATGCATATAACCAAGCCTTGCTTGGGTGGCTAGTGGAGGTGGTTGTACTATCGGCCACCGGGTTCAAATTCTAGGTTTGGCCTTGTGTCTCTCATTAAAGAGGATTTTATTTCAATGGGAGGCGTACGTACTCGCAAGTGAGGCACCGGTGGTGACCGTCATTTCTTCATCAAGCCCGCTCGTCCGGTCTTGATGAGGAGTCGTGTGTAGGCGTCTATGTGTTGTACTAGGTGATTCGCAAAAAAAAATCCAGATTTTTGTTTTTAAACACAAAAGACAACAGTACAAAAAATATGGAAAACACTTCCACACTAACTAAATTTTTGTAGTACATACGCACTACAATGATCTCAACATTTGATTTCTTTCGACACCCAATCCTACCTATGATCTCCACTAATTACCTGGATCTACACCAAGTGTTGTACATGTATGTGTATAGCATTGCCGCAAAAATATAAAGCTGGGCACTAGCACGGATAATGGAGTGAGCATGCAACGTGTTACATTAATTTACAGGTCATTGAAATACAGAGAACAATTTTGCATACTACAAATTATGTTTTGCTAACCAAACATCAGATAATCAGCTGGAGAATAAAATTAAATACATACTGCAGGTCAACGGATTTGAGACAAAATTGGCACCTATAGATGGATTTGACAGGATCTATCCGGTTTGTTACCCTTATAAACCAAACCAAATATTGGTAACACCAACGAAAATTAGTTGTTGTTTGGTTTGTTACCAGAATTTGTAACACCAACAAGAATTTGGTAGCTTCAATGAAATTCAAGTCACACGTGGGCAATCCGAGGGCGAAAATCATTTACTAAAATCTTGGTAATGCTAAAATTTAGCTTGATCACGATCCAAATAATGTTATTTTTGTCAATCTTTGGCTTTGCCTAGATTTTGGTTATGTCAAAGTTTTGATTTGGCTCACATTGGCCATCAACCAAACGGTCCCTATGTGCTGACCTGATGATACGATCAAAACGGTGCGTTAACATCCTTGTCCTCTGTTTCTTTGTGAGTTAGGCTAGACATAGTACGCACTTTCTCCACTTACTGGTAACTGAACCAACAAAAACAAAGAAGAGGAACAAAAACACACTTCGGATCATAAGAACAACGAAGAACAATAGAATCGAACAGAACAGTATAGCAAAATGGCAAGCGATAGCTATTTGAGAACATGTCGCAGACATGACAATCTGTCAAATTATACCAAATCCAGTAATGCTACACGGTAATGCGAGAGGAACAAATAAAATCAAAATACTATGCCACGAGATCTCCGGAAAGCCATTCATACAGATGGTGAGGAAAGCGTAAGCAAAAAATTAAGAAACAAAGTAAAATTATTATTGATTCAGCATTGAGCCAGCATCCCTATAATAGTACCTGATGATCGTTGCAAGGACCAAATAAAAATTCCATGGGGAGCACCTTTCAACTCCAAACAGGTTTTTTTTTTTGCTCTCCAACTGAAGCTTCGAAGGCCCCTCACAGTTTCCATCAAACAGACGTATTTTCATAGCTTATTTAATCACTCTCCTGCCCTTTATCCATTGTTACGAAGCTCCACCAAGCTTCAGTCGTGAATCAGAAACATGGACTCTACCTTGGTTTGATTTGGATAGGGTTCGGCACTTAAACAGATTCCAATTTGAGTTTCCTTTTATCTATGCTACTAGTTTTCTTTTCCATGTAATTCTGAATTAGTCAGATGGAAACATCACGTGTGTTAGTACGTACGTGTGTCGGTAGTAGTAGACTGTTAGCCGGTTTTGTATCTCTCTAGAGAACCGGACCGATTTTTTTAGAGAAACTCTCCAAAACCAAAAGCAAGTCTGAGTTAGCATGCATATGTAGGTGTGTCTAGTCGATTATTTTTGAGAAATACAATCCAGAAAAAAACGCTCGGCACCAGGTCTCATGTTCTGAGATTTTGCTTAAACTTATCTAGGGTTTGGCATATTGCTTCATGGGTTTGATCTGGTGGATCAAATTTGCATGCTGATCATCTAGATCGGTTCTCCTGTTCCTACCTTGTGGTGCGCTCGGTCCGAAGATAATCTACAAGGTTTTGTGACAACTTCATCCAAGCTGCTGCCTAATCAACTATCTACTGGTGCTGCGGTCCTTGTTTCTTTACCGCTGACTAAGAAACTTGTTTCTTATGCTGCTGAGGAAGATCAATTAGTAGCCGTGGTTGACAAAACCAAGTTACTGCTGGTTGCTGCTGCTAATTGTCTTGGGCGTGTTCACGAGCTAATTAAGTGAGAAGAATTGCGGTTCAGTAGGTGTACCGTGAAAGATCGGACCAACGTACACATGTCCACTAGTTTACTAGTCGGGCCGTATCAGGTGGTATCAAAGCACCACATTGTTCATGGTACTACTGATCTTGGAAGTTTTGTGCAGCTGTTTTTTTTGCTACAGATTGGAAAGATGGTTAAGTCAGAGCCTAGCGATCAAGTTGGTGTTCATGGTGGTGCCGTTCAAGATGATAAGGTGCCCCAGTATGCTAATGAATTGCTTCTAGAGGTACGTGTGCGACTGGAGGCCACACAGGATTACTTCCTGGATCGTCACGAGAAGTTAGAGAATAAGGTGGACAATTTGGTGGTGCAGATTGACGCGTTAATGAACGCTATCAACAGCAGACCACGACCACCACCTCCACCACCAGTGGCGCATGCTGGTCGGGTTCCTCAATTCCCTGAACGGTGTGCACACTTTGAAGACGATGAACATGAGGAGGGCTTTGATGGTGCAGTGAGGTTCTATCCACAACCACACCGTGTCGACTCTCATCACCTTGGTGCTGCCCACGTGGGAGTGCGCGATGGAGGAGAGGCTAGTTTGGCTCAGCGTATCGCTGCAGATGACGGCATCGGCCAGGTTAAAATTTCTATTCCACCGTTCAAGGAAAAAATTGAACTAGATGAGTACTTGGAGTGGGAGATGCGCGTCGAGCAGATTTTTGACAACCATCACTACACCGAGGACAAGAAGATTCATTTGGCGACAATTGATTTCACCGGGTATGCCCTAGTCTGGTGGAACCAATTATGCCATGTGGGAGCGCGTTCGATACATGGGTGTAGATGAAGAATATGTTGAGGCAATGTTTTGTGCTTGAACACTACACTAGGACTTTGTACAATCAACCGCAACAATTACGTAGGTAATTCTAGCATTGATGAGTACTACAAAGAGATGGAGATATTGATGATCCATATAGGGATGGAGGAACATGAGGAGGCTACTATGACACGTTTCTTTAATGGGTTGAATGAGAAGGTGCAAGATAGAGTGGAGATGGTTCATTACTACAACATCCAAGACTTAGTGCATCAAGCGAGCGTCTTTGAACAACAAGTGAAGCGAAAGTAAGAAAGGAGCGATCGCTTGTAACATCCCAATTTTCGGGAGTTTTAAAAGTTTTCAAATTTTAAAATAACCATTTGGTTTTGTTGAATTCCTAAAGCTTAACTTGAGATTTTGGAAATTGAAAACAATTTAAATGACTAAATAAAACTTTAACTAATTCAAAATTTAGTTTATTTTGAGTTTATTGGAGTTATCGGTATTTAAAATTCCCTTTCTCTGTTTGTTCCGAATTCCCGTTGGCCCGTTCGTTTTCCTGCGTCGAACTGCACCAACCTTTCGGTCTCGACCAGCCTTTTGATCTTGACCAGCCCTTCCGTTTTGACCAGTCGTTTGGTCTTGACTAGCCCTTCGGTTTCAATCAGTCTTTTAGTCTCGACCAGCCTTTCGGTTTTGACCACCCTCTTGGTGTCGACCACCTTACTGGTTTCGACCATCCTCTTGGTTTCGACCACCCCCTTAGTTTCGACCACCTCTCGGTGTCGACCGCCTCTTGGTTTCGACTGCCTCTTGGTTTCGACCATCCTCTCGGTTTCGACCAACCCCGCCTGTCAGCCCTCTGCTTACATCCTCTTTCCTTCCTCTTTTTTTCTCAGCGACGTAGGGATTAAATGACGTCGTCTCCGCAACGACATGAGTATTAAATACTGTTGTTCCCACAGCGACATACACATTAAATGCCGTTGTAGCCGCCTCTGGTGCTACCGTGAATCCCTTGATCCATCTTGTCGCTTGGTCCCCCTCCTTCCTCTATAAATGGAGCACCGGGAGCCCTCGCCTCCCTTGCTTTCCCTCAACTCTCCTCTTTCTCTCGCCCGTTTCGCGGGTGCCGAGGTTTGCCACCACCGGTTGGAGTCCATGCCATCTTCAACCTCCTCGCTGCCAAAGACTTTGCTGGAGTCTGCGCTGTATTCAACCTCCTTGCCGTCGAAGAGTTCGTTGGAGCTCCCGCGTCGTCTTCGACCACCATTCGTCGTTCACCGTCCTCCTCTAACCACCTCCCCTAGCCTCTCTCTTGGTCTTGGTGAGCTCCCTGTGCCCTGTTCTCCCTCATGTTCTTTCAACCGCATCAAACAGTCGAATCCTTCTTTCTTCTTTCGACCACGTCGAGTAGTCGAATCATTTCCTTCTTTCGCCGCGTCGGCGATCGAATCCTTCTTTCTTCTTTCGACCACGTCGAACGTTCGAATCATTTCCTTCTTTCGACCGCATCGAGTAGTCGAATCCTTCTCTCCTTCGACTAGGTAGTCGAACCTTCTTCCGATCACCTGTAGTCAAACCTCCTTCTGAGTGCTCATTCTCTTTCATTTGAGCTCTGATTCGAGTTATTCAAAATTCTAATTCATCTAAATTTAGTACCTTTTTTGGCTCTAGTTTGGTAATTTCTTTGGATTTTATTTGGATTTATTGTATTTATTTGGCTCTTTTCGCACGTGTAGATTCTGACTTCTCTGAAGAATTCCTAGAACCGTCATTGAAGCATTTCAACTCTTCACCATGGCAAGTCGTAGACCTTTGATCATGTCGTGCCCAATTTATAAATTAAATTGTTTTATATCAACATGCATGGCTAGTCGTATAAAAATGGTTGAGAATAGTTAATACCTTCTTGGCAGTATGGCTCCTTGAATAATTGTGAGTGACATGTTGACATGTAGCCTTGGACACCATAGGTTGGGTAATATTAGTTGGACATTATTGTGATACCAACATGGGTGTATATTATGCTTAGTCATGCTTTAGTTATGCGATGGTTTCTCGATCACATGATTCAATGATGATAATTTGACTTAATGATATATGAAATTGTGGTGCGATACCATTGTTGTGCAAGTGTGGTGCGAGATCACAATTGTGTCAATTGTGGTGCGATGTCGCTGCTATTAAAATTTGTTGTGCCATGGCAAAGGTTGTCATTTGGCCGGGTTGAACGAAAAAAGATTTATGCTCGATGAGTGGTGGTGGCAAAGGTGGAATCGCGAGGTAAAAATATGGAAGGCATATTTTTGGTCGAGAGGCACTTAGGTGCGAGAGGCACATGGGATGAGGTAGTCTCGCTGAACAATCACTAAGGACTTAACTTTGTGAGCCATTGATCCGGTCATACCGTACAACCACAAGTCAATTTATGGGGTGGATCTGGATAAATAATTAGCAATGTTTTGAGTCGGTTCTGTTTGGATTGATGAGCGGTGTAAGAGGGGCTAGGAAGGTGAATCTTAACGAGCGAACCGAGTTAAAATTGAGCTTTGTAAAGGTCTTGTGATAATCTCTTAGTCGCACACCTCGGAAGTGTGTGGGCGGATAGTATAAGATGATTATCTCTTGTGGATCAAGCTGTACAACCTCTACTGAGTGTAAAACTATTCGAATAGCCATATCCCGGTTATGGACAATGTTTGGTGATTTCACATGAGGGTAAATTTTCTCAAAATATTATTGTGGATGGATACGAGTTGCTTGGGAAGTGAGCAGTGTTCACGAGTTGTTTGGGAAGTGAGCGGGATGTTCACGAGTGTTTCAAAGAAACTTGATTACTTATGTATTAATCTTTTAAATTGTGCTTTACGATCTACTTAATGTATTTTTCAATCAATATTGCTTTCTACAAAATAACTATAAAGCTATCCTTATTAAGTCTTACATGAATACTATTTGTATATTGTTCTCTATGACTTACTGAGTACTTTATGTAGTCACAGTTTTGCACCATTTGTTGATCAATCACCAGAGAAGAACTAGGGAGCACAGCGTTCTTTGAGGAGGAATACTTCGAAGACCATGCAAACTAGGATGCGTCCTCCACTCTATTGCCTGTGGGTATGTCAGATGGCTTTCACGAGTTTGTCTTATGCCATTGTAAGTTTACTCTAGTCGTAGATCTGGTCGTGGATTTGGTCGCGGATCTGGTCGTGGACCTGGTCGTGACCTTAGCCCTACATGGCAAGATTTGTAAAACCTTGACTATAAAGTCATTTTGCTGTTATGTATTATTAATTTGTCTGCTTTATTAGCCGTTCTGTTGTATGGATATGATTTTATCTATGTTGCAACTGTGTGGACTAACTACTGATCATGGGACTAGTTTAAAATGCACAAAGAGTCCCAGGGTTGCATACTCGGGGTCCCGACATCGCCCCACTCAAAATAGCGCATGGAGGTGTCCACAACATCAACGAGATAATGTTGGCACAAATTCTAAGGTAACGACATCACACCAGTCAAATAGGACTGTTTTAAAGGAGGTGTTGAAAGCTGTAAGTAATGGAGCTAAAGAAGCCTCTAAAGCTGGTTCTAGTGCATTTTCTTCTGCTCGTACTAATAACATTGAGTGCTTCAGTGCAAAAGAAGAGGGTATATGATGCGTGATTGCCCAAATCAACGAAAGGTGTTACTCATAGGTAATGGTTATGCTTTGGAAAGTGCTAGCGAGGATTCTGAAAGAGAGAAATCAGAAGACACCGAATACGAGGAAACTCCTTTTGTGCCAGGACCAACTTTTGATCAATTGGATCTTTCTACTAAAAGTGGTTTGAACATGCTAGTTCAGAAAGTGCAGGTGCTGAAATTGAAGCTAAAGGGCAACGGTGGAGTGCTTTCCAAGCAGTGCAAGATCAAGGAATAAGCGACTAGATTTGATAAGCAAATAAGGTTTTGATCTTATGATCGAGTTTACACTTATTCAGCCATGCAGGGCTTTAGGCAAATAAAGAGAAATAGCAGCAGCGGAACGAAAAGAAACTTCGGCGGAATCCATCACTTGCCACAAGCAACCGACTGAGAATAAGACCTAACGATCAACCTCGTTCAAGAACACCTCCTCCAAAGCACAAGTTGAATCCTCCACTCCTTCCTCTAAATGATGATTATAGCAAGAGTGGGCACATCTAGTACTCAACAAGTTGTACCACATAATGTAATTATAGATGATGGCTTATTCCAAAGGAAATAACTTCTATTGTTATTTTGCGAAAAACAACTATTACAATTGAATATGAATAATAGATTGAAAGCGTAAGTTAAAATAGTAATAATAATAAGTAAACAAGAGTTTTCATAAGTTCACACAGCTTAATCCAGTTCTTTCATACAACTTCTTTCCCACACTGTTTTTATGAAATCTACCATTCGGATAAATCACCGAGCATGTCACGATCGAGGCGCGGCTATTCGAATAGGTTATTAACACCCTGCAAAGGTTGTACAACTTTACCTACAAAAGATAACCAGTCTATATAGCACCAATCATAACAAGACCTTTTAGAAACTTTATCTCGACAATTGACCCTCCTAATATGCATACAGTCGACCCCAACCTCCTCGTTGGTGCGGCGCACACCGTTGGACACAGAGACGATGAAGCGCCCATAAATGTGACTAAACAATGTTGTTCACACCTCCACCCATCATTAAGCGCTTAACCTACCCCCTAAGTATTCAATATCGAAATTCCATAACTTACTAGGCTAGACCTATCCCATACCAGGCTTGTGGCAGTACGATATGACTCAGTTCAATGAAACACAAAGTTAAGTCCTTAATTGTCCAAAGCGAGACTGCCAAACTACTAATTCACCACAATCCACATTTCCCAATCACAAGTCCACCTCATCACAATCCCTTCCACCAGCCTCAGTCTAAATCTTTTTTCTACCCTATTGATTAAGTGCATTGCATGCTATCAACAGGTGATAACATACATCACACAACATTTCATAAAGATGTTGCATAATCACTTAGTCAAGTATGAGATTAATATTTCAAAATGAATATCAATGACCCGTTTGTTATGAGGTTGCCCAAAAGTCTAGTTGGCATCATTCTTGGCAACTCGGAAGAGTTGAGAAATAGTGTTACCAATGTCTCGTACTTGTCCGGTAGGGTCCTACGCATCTTGCGCACAATATCAATATCAAGCAAATTAGTACCAAGGCCTTTGACTTCATTTACGATGTTGATGAGGTGAGAATACATTTCATTTATATCCTCATAAGGCAATATCATAAATGTCTCATACTTAATCCGAAGCCTATGCAATTTGGCCTCTTTGACTGTTGATGTTCCTCATGGATTTTTGAGAGGGTAGTCCAAATACCATGAGCGGTTTCCAAATTACTCACTCTATTGAACTCATCGCGTTCAAAGTATCAAAGAGAATATTCATTGCTTGAGCATCTAAATGAGCATTCGCGCCTCAAGTCCGTGGGGTGTAGTGGATCAAGAGGCATGGCGTAACCCTCATTTATAATTTTTCATATGCTCGGACTCATGGCCTTTAGATAAATAGACATTTTAATTTTCCAATATGCATAATTTGAGCCATCAAACAAAGGAACCTTTTCTATAACAATTTCATCACTAGTGCTTGAGCTAAAAGGGGCGAATAGGAGGTTTTAAAATTAATTGACTATTTTAAAACTTTAAGCAAGATAGTCCTAACAAAGCTTTCTAGCACAATCAAGAAGATAGAACTACTATGCTACTTAATACAATAAAGAACTAAAGTCAATACTAGATACAATTCTAGCTAAGCAAAGCTTGTACAAGATAATTGTTAGAATTGTAAATGAGGAATAGTAAAGACAATAATTAACCACAATGAAGACAAATGAGTTTTCCTATGGTATTGAAGGCTTGTCGGTCTTCACTAGTCCATGTTGAGGAAGCTTGAACCAATCAAAGCGACACCACAAATTAAACATTCTCTCGATTTCACTAATGGTTGTTCTTCCTCCACTCAGGAGATGGTGAACACCGAACTAATCACAATTTGGCGTGGGCCTCTTCACAACCTTCTTGAAGAGATCATCACCATGCAAACTCTGCTTAAGCCGTCACGTGTTGACAAACACTAAGAGTAATGAATCACAATCTTAAACATGACAATCAAGTGCTAAGGATCAAACTAGAATGAATGCACTTGAATTTGGCTCAACTACCTCAATATGAGTGCAATAAGTGTATGAGGTGTGGAGTGAATGCTCTTGGCTCAAAGGATGTTAAATGAAGTCTCACTGTCTGTCCAAGAGCTAGTGGAGGGGTATTTATACCCCCACAAACAAATACGACTGCTGGGGGCAAAAAACTAAACTTTTTCAGCACAAGCGGTAGTACCGCCGTTCATCGGTTTGTACTACCACAACTTCCCAAAATGCACACAAATGGCTAGTGCAGACGCATTAACTGCTGAGAGAGCCGTTGAAAAATTCGGCACAGTACTAATGTCATTAATCACGCGATGATGCATTTTCGGTCATACCGATTATGAGAGCCGGTACTACCGCTTTACTTTGAGGTCCAAAGCATTACCTACCGGAAATAACGTAGCGCTTCACAACTTTCGGTTATACCAGGTTTCGGTAGTTCCGCGATAAGCACTGCGGTATTACCGCACTTCTAGAGAAGCAAATAAACTCTGAAAAGCGTTGTTCTGTAAAAAAATATACCGCTCTTTGTTCGATGCTACCGAGTTGCGGTAGTTCCGCCCAAAGACCTCTGGTACTATCGCTAACACAAAAACGACCGAATTAACTTTGCCCGATCGGACCAAAAATGTGGACAACTTATATTCGATTGGATATTTGGACCACAGGTCTTAACCACATGATTGGATCATGCGTTCGGACGGTCCGAACGTTCACCAGTAGTACCGCCAAAGGTTATGCAGTCATACCGCTAAGAGATAGTTCCGCCATTTAGGCTCTTGTACCGCCATTTTCCATGGGAGCACTTGAGCTTCAAAAGGTGTCACTCTGTAAAATGAGCGACCAACTAAAACTCGGTCCGACCAAGGTTACGGTAGTATTGCACCACATTCCGGTCATATCGATGAGCGGTAGTACCGCCAACTAAACGTCGATACTACCGATTACCCTGAGAAATGCATAGTTGGCTTTTTAATTAAACTTTGTATGCATGCAAGATCCTAGATTGATCGAAATGGCACAAGAACATGCTATCAAGCTACTAGTCATGACCCCTCTTAATAGTACGGTATTTAACCTAAAATCTGATCTTTCATCCTTTTCTCCTAAGATCGGTAAACAGAAAAAGGATCCTAGACTACTTGTACCTTGTCTTTGAACCATATTGATCCTCATGTTGAGCTTTAGCATGCATCTCCACGTTGTTGTATTCACCACTGGGACTAATCCTTTTTAAACACTCAATAAACACGTTAGTCCCATAACACATATTGTCATTAATTACCAAAATAATTTTTAGGGGTCTACATGCTTTCACTATGATAATACCAACAATTAATTTAACCAAGCTAGGGTGATAAATGAGCATGGTAATACAATTCACAAGGGTGATATAGGCAAGTTGGTTGCATAATTAATCCCAAAATAATTAAAACATTTTATAATTGAATTAGCAATGCAATAATTTAATTCAAAGTAATTTTGTAAAACTGGTTGTAACATGATCAAAGCACAACTTGCCTTGGTACAACTCTTACTGTTGACATTGGTATTGATCTTGAGCAAATCCCCCTTCCTCGAACGCTCTTGAAGTATCAACATCTAACGCAACGAGAGAGAAGAAACACAAATAAATACCAAACAGAGGAAAACAAACTCCAAAAAATTATAATAAAAATATTGAAAGGTAGGGCTCAATTTTAGATGAATTTAGAAACTTGAACAAGCTCAATCAGAGTTCGTATGAGGAAGAAAGAGCTCTTGGAAGTTGATCGGTTGAGAAATTTGGGGAAAAAGAAAAGCGAGAGAAACTAGCAAGTGGAACCCACTGGAAAAGAATTTTTGAAAATAGGACAAGAGGATGACATGTGGGAGCCACGGTCTATGGATCGGGTTCACGGGCTCGACTCACGGTCTACGGTAGAATGGGTCTACTGCTCGGGCTTTGACATGTAGGGTCCACACGTACGTGGCTTGGTTCATCGTGGACCAAGTCCACGTGGGATTGGATCGGGCGCGGGTACGGGTGAGGTTGACGCAGCTGACACTCGACACAGGGGCTGAGGTGGTGGTGACATGGCGGACACGTGGTGACATGTTGGTGACACATCAGCCCGACAGCGGTGGCGGCTCGGGAACCAACGGTGGGCGGTGGTAGTGACCACGGCGGAGAGAGGAGATGGCGGCGATCATCGCGCTTGGGTCAGTGCGGACACGAGGAGGCGATGGAGTCGACCGGTGATGAGGTTTAAGTAGCTACGGCTCTCACGAGTTTTGGCGACGGGCTCTGATGACACTCTGGCGACTTCGAGGTGGCGGCAATGTAGATCCAATCATTGCGATCCCGATGGTGGTGAATATGAGGTTAGGGCTCACCGGCGGCGATGAAGACAACGATGAGGGTTTGGCGATAGTTTTCTTCTCCACGCGATTCGACGGCTATGGCACTCAAGCGAGGCGACGACTAGGATTTCCGGTGCGGCGAGGACGGTATAGAAACAAAGGCGACGGGCTTTAAATAGGGTAGGAGGTGGAGTCCGGCGACTACGATGGCGGTGTGGCAAAGGAAAGGAAGTCCGGTCGGGGACGGAGATGACGCCTGATAGGCGGGCCCCACCTGTTAGCAATGGTGGTGAGCGCGGGGGACGTGTGTCACACGCAGGTGCGATGTGGCAGTCAGTTGGGTTGGGCTGCAACGTGCGTGGGAACGAGTCGGAGAGAGAGAGGGAATGGGCCAGGATTTGGATTTTGGCCCAAAGCCTTGCAGCCTTTTTAATCTACTTTTTCTTTTTAGAATATACTAGAAAATAGAAAAGACAATTAAAAATAGCAAATAGACTTGGAAAATTTCCAAAAATATTTGTAAATATTTCCAAGCACATGGAACCCAAATAAAATATTTTTAGAATTAATTGATGTTTGGATTATTCACATTAAATTATTTTGACTTCTAAAATTCCCATTTAAGCTTTTTAAATTCAAATAAAATCTGGTGAAATTTTTGAAAGGATTAAACTACTCAAAAGGGATTTTTGAAAGCTAAAAATTGGGATGTTACAAAATGCCAACCAACAATTTCAAGAATTATTGTCAACATTTCCACCTTTATTGATCATAGGAAGAATGCTTAAGAACTGGGCAAAGTGAAAAACTTAATGTGCTCAAGCTCGTGAGATCTAGGTAACAGGATGATTCTATATGTTTTCCTACAAGCCCTAGAAAGCTATATCTCAACACAAATCACACTAGAACAAAATATAACCAAGAATCACAAAGAACACATCAAGATGACAAGAGAATCGAGTAAAAACACAAATAAGACATGGTGAATCAAGTTTGATTTTCTATTACCACTTGGAGAGGAAGGATTACATCCACTCCACCAGGAGGGCAAAACCCTAAGGTCAATACTTATCTCAACCAAAACCTAATTTCTCTATTGGAGAAGTGCAAAAACCTAATTTCTCTCTCTAGTGCCCCCTTATATAGTGGAGGCTCACAAGAAACCCTAATCTGGTCATAGAGTGGATCACATCCACTACACACACTCATGGGAACCCATTAACCCACTAAAGAATAAGGTTTTTCACTCAACACACTCATGCACGCTTTTCAAGCGTTGTTCTTCACCCTTGGCTCCAATAGCTCATCACGTCTTGTCCTCCATGAAGTATCCTAGACCTAATCCACTTAGGACACCACCGCAGATAACGGTTTTGCAAATCGCCCACTTTTCTCGGTTTTGGACAAATGATCACATTGCCCTCAATCGACATCCCAATTCCTTTTCCTCAAAGCATCGCCCCATGCTTCGCCATGATCCATGTGGTCCTAATGATTTCCGCCAAGCCTCTCACGTGTCTAGATCCCATCGAACCATCCTTACTTACAAACGGGCCCAAGTCACTTCGCACATCACATGGCTTGCTTGACCTTCACCACTTGTGTCTTCCACAGCCCTTGTACATCTTGTGCATTGTCTGAGTACAACTATCTCACCCGGACTCTATGGCCATTTTAGAACTTGGTTCTCCTAACTAAGTCTCGGTCTTCCTTGCTGTTGACCATAGTTGACTCCGAAACCACCTGCCCAACAATAGACCAAACAAACTATTTTCGGGCACAAGTTCTTCACAGCTTAACCAACATTAGTCCATAACATGGATCATGCAAACATATGCACCAATTCTATGACCTTTGGCCAATTCCCAAAAATTCAACACAACTCACTGCACCGAAAACTCCAGACCGGTCAGACCACCGCCATCACGCCGGTCAGACCGCCAATCAATGGACAGTCTGACCTCGACGTATGGCCGGTCTGACCCTGCCCATTGGTAACACGACACCGATTTGACCGCCAACCGTCTGACCACCGACCATTTGACGGTCTGACCGCTTCCCATCACCAGAAAACACCCTCTTTGAAATTTCGATAAAACTCTTTGAAAAAACCCATTTTAGCTCAATGCTCAATCTGCCATGAGACCTAGTGCAAACACATCCCTACACATGTCTGCATAAGTGTTTGGTGTCCAATCTCGAAAAATCAATAGGGCCGGTCTGATCGCTTGTCACATGGTGGTCAGACCGCCCTTGAGAACTTCAGCCCAAGTCTTAGGAGGTCAGTCAGACCAGCCATGCATGGCGGTCAGACCACCCATGCCCATCTATCTACCTGCCCTTGCAAACCGGTTAGACCAGCTGATAGTATGATTAAGTGTATAACTAGCCTCTATGACCGTTCTGGATCTTGGTTCTCCTAACTAAGTCCTAGTCTTTCTCACCATTGACCATAGTTGACTCTGGTGCCACCTGCACAACAATAGACCATGCAAACCATTTTCAAACACAAGTTCTTTACAACTTGACCCACAATAGTCCATAATATGCATAATGCAAACATATGCACCAATTTCATGACCTTGGGTCAATTCCCAAAATTCAACACATCTCACTATACTGAAAACTCCATGACCGCCGGATCGTCGCGAACTAGACCGGTCCATCGCCAACCATTGGCCGGTTTGATCGCGATAGCCAGTATGACCGTGCCCATTGGCAATAGGGCACCAGTCTGACCTCCAACCATTTGCTGGTCTGACCGTTTCCCATCACTAGAAAACACCATATATGGAATTTCGGTAAAACTCTATCTAGTTTTAATTCAATGCTCAATCTGCCATAAGACCTAGTGCAAACTGTGACACCCCAGCCCAAACGAAGTCCAGAATGTCACCTAAACCACTCTAGCTACCAATTTAAAACTTAATTAACAATTAATTACAGCAAGCATGTATGGAACAAAAACCCGTCCATCGGTCACGAGCATTTTAGTCTCAAGCATTTAAACTAAGCAATAATCAAGTCCATAAATAAATTCTAAAATAAATAATCAATGTTTCTAGATTTAAAAGTAAATACTCTAAATATATATTGAACGTGTGTTGTTTCGCATGTGGTGCTTGTGAGCAATGCCATCCCATGCATGTCACCATTAGCGTCACCTAAAATCAACAACAATGCAAGAGTGAGTCTAAGACTTAACAAGCACATAATAAAACCATAAAAAATAGTTTATCGGCCATAATCAACCATATCATCATTATCAGTTAATTGTTGTTACACTCATTCTTAAATAATCACATCATCTCATGTATGCAATGTTCTAATATGCTCAGGATCATATGCAACTCAATCAGCTGATACTGGTATAGCGGAGTGTTCACCCGTCGATGACACACTTTTCCCTCATCTTCGTTAGGATGGGGTCCCTACATGAAGGTAGTCTCCGAGGTCTATGATCGAGTCATAGTTGTTAGAGATCGTAACCGTTTCCACCACTTCAAGAACGGTTCTTGTTCTTGCTTGGACTACTGGTAGGCCAAAAGCAGAAATGGCACTGGCTTCTTCTGTTAAGATTCACTAATTGCATACAACGTATCATATAATAGGAACGTAGAAGTAACCTTTATCCTATTCATGATCGTAAGATCATTTGCTTGCAGTAAAGAATTGACAGTATATTTGTGTGAGAACCCGCGTAATTAGCTAATCTAATTTTTAGTAATCGGTAATTAGCGGTAGTTAATCCCGTCTTAGCGGTAAGTTAGCGAGAGTGTTGCGATCATCGTTAAGCCTTTAATTGTCGTGTTTCGTTTCGTGAGCAGCGCATCATTGCATTCATCAGTGTACAGTAGCATCAATCATAATTAGATTGCAACTTCCATTTGCATTAGATAATTAAGTCAATTGTAAGCATTGCCATAGAAGTGCATCATCATCTCATATCATCTAGTGCTGTTTAAATAGTTACATCTTAGATTGGTTTACAAACCAATAAAAAGAGTACATCCTGCATTGCATATCGCCGAGCCCTCCTTGTATACTTGTTCTTCGATCGTCGACCCATCAAATCCCGGTGTCGTCCTTGTCATCCAAGAAACCTGCACGCGTACCACTCTCCGCCAGTGTTGTTAGACAGAAGCAAGCCACAGTATTATTAAAGTAAAGATTGCCGTCAGTCTCCCGAAGTGCAGCTGAATACTCGGAGCAACTTGAGTAGTCGGTCCCTTGACCATCAAGACACCCAGACCAATCGGAGTTAGTCGGCTCCTTGATCGCCAAGATATCCTGACCACCCGAGGTCCTTCGATACCTGTCACTTCCGTGAGTATCATCATCCGACGTCAATAAAGCCCAGCACCCACTTTAAGTCAATTGCCTCAACACACAATAGAATCCAACGGTGCATTTCGTTTATCTCCACCCTCCGCTCAAGACATCATCTGCAATCGAATCCAACACCCACGGTATATTATTCCGACCAACAGAAAGCCCACAAAGGAGAGCAGCCAAGAAGATAAATAGGAGCAGATTGCGGTAAAAACAAAGTTACCCAGGAAGGGATAAGCACAACAAATAGCCACCACATGACCAAAGACAAAGCCATGCATGCAAACTCAACCCCAGCAAGCAAATACGTTCCCACTCCAAGTTCACCCCCTCCAGCGAAAGACAACCAAGCATCCAGGTTCAACCCCCAACTCAAAGCCAACCAAGCAAGTCCATCTCCCCCATCACCATTCCAGCCAGCCCAACATTCATCACCCCAGCAGCAAGCACAAAGCAAGGGAGGCAAGCACAAGCACTAGCACAAGTCACCACCAGCCGCAAGAAGGGAGGCAAGAGGTCCAAGAGGAAGGGAGCAAGGAGAAGAGCAAGAACCACCGAACCGGGACCATCGGCATCGCCAAGCATCAAGGCGACCAGAGAACAAGCTCGGCATCCTCACCATCACAACACGCAGCCGATCGCAATGCGAGGAGAAGAGGAGAGCACCACTCGACGCCGACATCGCCATCCTCCTTCCCCAATCCCTAACCCAACAGAGGTAATCCCAGAGCACCTCGGTATGCACACATACACATTCATCATTCACATAGCCATCATGCATCAACCTTTTGGCAATCAAAACATAAATCAGGCATCATCAATAACATCAAAGCTTTGCTTGGGTGAGTAGATCCGAAGGGAAGGCCGTGCCGTGGCGGCACCGAGCGAGCCAGCCACGGCCGAGAGACCTAAGGTAGGGGCGTGCGTGAGCGCGGGCGAGGGCCGAGCCAGGGTTGGAGGAGGCACGAAGCCGGGCCGTATAGGCCGAGGCGCACCGCCCCGTGCCGGCCGAGGCGGCACCGCCCCGTGCGCGCCGAGGAAGCGAGAGAGAGAGAGGCGTGGCGGCGGCCGCCGGCCGAGCGAGGAGGGCGAGCGCGGCGGCCGGCTAGAGAGCCCGCGGCGTCGAGTGAGTTGAGAGAGAGGAGAGGTAGATTTGGGGAAAGAAGGGAGTGTGGGTGGTGTAGGGCGTGTGTGCATGTGTTGTGTGGGTTTTGGCCGAGAGTGGGGTAGGAGAGAGAGAGTGTGTGGGGGTGTGTGGTGGTTTTGAGAGGGTGATGAGGGATTAGATGATTAGGGTTAGGATTAGGGCAAGTGTTAGGATTTCGGGTAGATTTTTATTTATCTGTTTGTTGTGATTGCTGGCCGTGTTGGTAGTAAAGGTTAATTGCTTAATTTTCAGCTGTTTAATCCTTGTTGTTAGTAGATTTAATTGAAATCTTGTCTAGTAACCAACTTAAAATCATGTTGTAGATTAAATTGCTAGATAAGTGTAATAGCCATATTGCTGTAATAATCGAATAACTAGCTTGTGTAGTAGCTTTGTGCATCGCGAGTAATTAGTCAGGTAGTTGCGATATTTAATTCTGTTAGTTTAATCAGTTAAGCTTGAACCGCGGGTTGTCGACCGTAGTGAGCGTTTTCAGTAGAGCGATTATTTTAGGGAATGTTAACTTAGTTCAGATCTCGAAAAGTTTTATTTAAATTAAATTGTGCTAACAATTAGAAGTCATTAACTTAGATACTTATATATATCACTCAAAAATCAACTATGTATTTAATTATATTGCTATTCGTGCTGTCGATTGCTACAGAGGACGAACCAGCACTGACGGGAGCAGCGGACCAGAAATTCATCGACGCCAATCTTTCCTACAATTCCGAAGGCAAGCGATCCTCTTGAACATGAATCTAGCTATTTCAACTGTAAACTTTATATTACTATATCATATAATTATTGCATCAAAACTATTTCTCCAAAAGCAAATCATTAATTGGTTATGAGAATGAAAGAAAGGAGAAGATATGATGAATGATGAATGAGATGCAAGCAAAGTTAATATTATGGCTGGTAAAGGGGGCCCGTTGCAAGGAAGAGAGAGGGCAAGAGGTGGGACCCCTTTACATATGGTTAAAATATAAGGACCAACAAAACTTTTACTCGGTCAGATGCCGTATTTGAGTACCAACCATTTTCCCGCTTGGTAAGGAAAATGCTACCCTGTTACGTGATTATTCTCTCCACAACGGGTAAGTAATATTGCATGGGTTGAGTTAGGGAAGGTCCCAGAACGGTATTCAAAGTCCAGAAATAGGGGAATCCGAGGCGCTATAGTAGCGCATTGTGGAGTGTTGGGTTAGTATCCCAACCAACATTACCCAAACTCGGTGGTGGCCAGGTCGTCACCGATGGAAAGTAATGGGTGGAGAAATTAATCACGTAACCTGGAAAACGTTCTGTATTCTGAACTCGAAGTCGCATCAAAGGAAATGCGGTGGACCTAGCTCAGAGAGAGCTCAGAATAGCTATGGGTAAGGTGGTACAAGCCTGCGTAGTGCTATATCAAATCATGAATTCATGCCAGTCTCCTGGATTGGAGTATACGGGAACCGCTAGGGGTCTTTCTTCTCTCCGAGTGACTAGTAGTCTTTTCAGAATAAAATTTTGCCACCTAATGTTTTATTGAGTTATTTTCAGAAAAGAGATGAGCTAGAAAATGAAGAAAAGAACAGAGATGAGTCATACAGTGCATTTTGCTACTAATGCTTGCTGAGTACATTCATTTGTACTCAACCTTGTTAGTATTCTCCTTTGTAGATCCTAGTCCGGCCGGGAATTATCCCGCGTGGGACGAAGGACTTGCAGGTACTGATGAAGCTGCACGAGGCGAGAACGTTGACTATGAGGACCAGGGTGAGATGGGCAACTGATTTGGCGCTGAGGACGAATTGCAGACCGGTGGAGTAAAGAAAGGCAGACGAAGGGACGTAGTCCCATTGTGCCGCTATAAATTACTATGTAAGAATCTTAGCCTTGCGTGGCTAACTGGAATAGAAAGTACAGTTTCTATTTTATTGTTCTGCTACGTTAACTCTGGTAAGGGTTTACTATTCGTTGGAGCAGTGTTCTACTGAGCAAACGAATAGTAATCCGTATGCCTAAGTGTGATTACCCCTGGGGTAATGACACGGGACGCCACAATTTGTATATGAAAAGTAGGCGGCATGATCATCTACTTGAAAGCAGTGGGGCTGCATGGAATGTCTCAATCACTCATTGGTGATCGGGCGAGCTACGGTGGTATGCGGGTGGGCCACGGCATACCACAGGCCCACCGAACAATCCTCAATCACACATTCACATGGAGGAAGATAAACAGAGATGTAGATCGAACGGACTCACCGGTTGGCGACTCGACGGCGGCGGGCGCGAGGCGGCGGGTCGGGCGCGAGGCGGAGGGTCGCGGAGGCGAGGGGAGGGCGGCGGCCGTGGGGCCCTGGGAGGCGAAGTCGGAGGGCCGGGGAGGCGGTCGAGGGGGGCGAGGAGGCGGCCGGAGAGGCCGGCCGGCCGGGAGGCGGCCGAGGGGCCGGGAGGCGGTCGGAGGGCGGCCAGGAGGCGGTCGGAGGGGGCCGAGGAGGCGGGCGAGGGGGCCGGGAGGCGGCCGAGGGGCCGCCGCCGCCTGTGGAGCCGCAGGCCGCCAGCGCCGCCGCTGGGGAGGCCGAGGCGAATCGCGACATGGCGGAGGAGGACAAGGCCCGGTGTCGCTGCTGCCGCCGCTCGTGCTAGACTCTAGTATTTAATAAGGTTTGAACTTTAATAAAGTTTGTACTTTGTTAGTTTATTTAGTAGTATACTAGTACAGTAGCTATTAGCCAGATGATATTATTGATGTTTTTTTGGAATTGTTCGATTATGAAGAGAAGCGGAGACATTGCATCTCTTTTTCGTAAACATGCACCAAGAAGGCGATGGTCGCTTAAATCTGTCCCATCTTCGGTTGAAAATGTGACGGAAAAGCAAACTCAAGAGCAAGAGAGTAATTGATGAAATTGAGAATCTTACGCCCCGCTTCGCCACCGTCATCGCGCCGATTTATGACATCAATCGCCTTCCGCATGATCCGTGAAAGGCGGCCCATTGAAAGTTATTTTGTTAATGATCAAGATGCACCAAGAGCATATATTATTAAAGGCCCATTTCAACCTTATACACATGATTTTCCAAAAGAAAGATTGGAAATAGAGATCGTCAATTCAATTTTGTATGGTTTCATAAACATGAGGAGTGGCTTGAATATAGTATCAAAAAGGATTCGTGTTTTGCTTTATATGCTACTTGTTTAAGAAGGGTACCGGTCGATAAATTCTTGTTGGTGGTGGAGAAATTGGAATATAGGAGAGAAAGCACTTTCAAACATCCTGGTTCTAAAGCACATAATGCACTCAAGAGAGATACATTGGCTTTAAGAATCCCAAGGTAGCAATTGATTATCACATTGAGAAGTGGATGATGAGGATCTTCGTCTTTACAAGAAAAGGTTGACTTATTCACTTAGATGTATCAAGTTTCTTTTGCATCAAGGATTGGCATTCCGTGGACATGATGAAAGTGAAGAGTCTAGCAACAAAGGGAACTTCCTTGAACTTTTGAAGTTTCTTGCAGAAAACAGTGAAGAAGTGAGCAAGTATGTTTTGAACAATGCTCCATGTAATTGCACCTTAACTAGCCCAATGATACAAAAGCAAATTATTCATGTTGTGCCATAGAAACTAGAAAGAAAATAATTGAAGAACTTGGTGATGAGCCCTATGCAATTTTAGTGATGAGTCTAGTGACATATCACATAAAGAACAACTAGCTCTTTGCTTGCGTTATGTTGATAAATTGGGAAGGCCATGTGAGCACTTTATTGGAGTTGTTCATGTAGATGATACTACCTCTTTATCACTTAAAAATGCAATTGAAGCTTTACTTGTTAGTCATGGCTTGACTATGGCTCAAATCTGTGGTCAAGGTTATGATGGGGCTAGCAACATGAAAGGAGATATTAAAGGGTGAAAACATTGATCATGCAAGAGTCACCGCTTATTATATCCATTGTTTTGCACATCAACTCCAACTAGTTCTTGTTCTTTGTTGCTAAAGGCAATCTGATTGTGTGAGTTTTTGATCAAGTATCTCTCCGTTGAATATTATTGGAGTTTCTTGTAAGCGTCATGGCATGCTTCAAATGCTCGGCTTGAGAATATAAAAAGCACTTGATTGTGGTGAACTTGAATGGGAGTGGATTAAATCAAGAGATGGGTTTGCCTAGGCTGGTGAGACTCGGTGGGGCTCTCATTACAAAACCTGTATGCAATATCATTATTATGTATTCCACAATCCATGATGTACTCATAGATCTTGGTGATGATCTGCACATAAGGCCGATTGGACAAAAATACATTTTGTGCTTGGAGCATTTGAGACCTTTGAGTTTGTTTTCTTTGCACACTTAATGTTTGTTATTCTTGGATACACAAATGAATTATCCGAGTGTTTGCAAAGAAGGGAGCAAGATATTCTTAATGCAATCTCACTTGTTAATGTGGCAAAGAACAGAATGCAACAATTGAGGTCTGATGGTTGGGATAAGTTCCTTGAGAGGGTCACTTCATTTTGTGATAAACATGGTATTGAAGTTCCTACTATGGACGGTGATTATGTGCCTTATGGGAAATCAGCAAGGTACGCTCGTGCTCGAAACCAAACAAATGATGATCACTTCAGAAGAGAAGTATATATTGGTGTCATTGATCAAATTAGCCAAGAGCTTGATAATCGGTTTGATGAGATTAATATGGAATTGCTCTCTTGTATGTCAGCCTTCAATCCTTCCAACTCATTTGCTTCTTTCGATGCACAGAAGGTACGTAGACTAGCTGAGTTCTATCCTAAAGAATTCTCGAGCAATTATTTGCTAAAACTTGAATTGCAACTTGGTAATTATATTGATGACATGAGACAAGTTGATAGTTTCAAAGATCTAGACAATCTTGTTGATCTCTCAGTTAAGCTTGTTGAAACAAAGAGACATAAAGTGTATGATATGGTTTACATGCTTCTCAAATTGGTTTTGCTTCTACCAGTGGCAACAGCAAGTGTTGAAAGGGTATTTTCTGCAATGGTTTTAGTGAAAACAAAGTTAAGAAATAAGATGGGTGATAGTCTTTTGGATGATTGTCTAGTCACATTCATTGAGCGGGATATTTTCTTTGAAGTGGATGAAGATGATATAATTGAGACTTTCATGTCTTTTAGAAAGCGTAGGCCAAAAAAGTCAGACAAGTAGTATTGTAAGTCTCTTTTATGTATATTTAAGACTATTAGTATGGTGTTTGAACTATTTATATTGTAATTTGTGCAAGTTTCTAACTTAATCATTGATTTTAAGACTTATCATATTATGTAGTGCCTGTATACCGAATCACGGTGCAAATTTTATAATTATTTACCGAATTGGCAAATGGTTTTATCGAATAGCATATGAAAATTTTGGTGTGGCATACCCTTTGGTAAAATCCTGGATCCGCCACTGTTGGTGATTATTATGTGACATTGTTGACTGATTGGTGATGATACCAATCATAGAAGAAACCGAGAAACTGGCTAAGATTCCGATCCCACTGGCATGAACTTTTCACCAAACGTACGTCTGCCTCTCAGCATACTTCTTTGCAACTTTCCTCAGTATTTTAGTTAGAATTTCCCATGGAGTGCTCGATTTTCCACTTTTGAAGGCAATGGATCTTTCTTGAAATATGTAAACTATTTAGGCCAGTCATAGAAAGTACAGTGGTAGTTTTAATCTTTTTTTCTGTTGAGGGAAAAAGTTTCATTTTGATCTTGGGGTAATGCAATAGTTAAACTGTTAAAGTATCATGAATATGCTTGACAACCTAGGAAAGCTTAGAAAGTGACGCTGTATGTTTCAAATGATGCTCAGTACAGCTGTCATTATAGATAGTGATTTTGTTCTCCCAACTTGCAGGTTTGAGAAACTTATCTCCTGCATATAGTGGGTTATCTTTTCCAAAGGATGTTTGGTCATCCATATAGGAATTGTGATATTATGGATAACATAATTTCTCTTCTTATTTCTTGTTCATCTGTAATCTTTCATTTTTTTTAATGATAAATTCGCTAGCTTTGATGATCTTGATCTTGATCCCTGTACTTTTGTCTGCTTTGGGTGTCATCTTCTTGTTAGGATTGCATGCTTGCTTTTGATAATTACCTTCTGTTTGACCTTGTGGAAAACAGTAGGTGCTAAGTCATAGTCAGCAATCTGAAAGCATAATTTTTGTAAGAAAAATGTTAGAGGTGTACTTGTCACTCCTGATGTGTCCTGTGTCCATCAAATGGATCTTACCACCCAGTTGAAGTTAGTCAAGTACTCAAGTTCCCATTCCAAAAACCCCGTTTTCTATATGTTCTATCGCCCCTTCCTCTCCATTGAATCACACTAATGTTTTCCTCTGATTTAGCTCTTCCTCAACCCCTCATTTCTCAGGTGTCCCACTCCTTTTCACTTTCGAATCTATTCTGTTTGCTTCAAAACCAAAAGCCCAGCATCATTTTATTCGCCAGAGGAGTAAAGTGGACCTACCCAAGGACCACACGCTGTGTCCATCTCCACCAATACTTCGCTTCTACGTAATTTCAGCTTTTGTCCTGAAGCAGCAGTGTGCTTGTAACAATGAGAAATATGGCTGTATTTCACCCATCTGATCCATCCATATGTGCACCTGCCCATCTCTTTCCAACAGTGTGGCGATGCTAGTGCTGGTCCTTGTCACTTAGCTAATGTCTTGTTGGACCATGCGCACTTGGTAAAAGTTCACGCAGGACAAGCGTTGGATCTTGTTCACCAGTTGTGATCAAATTTTCGCATCTACCATTTTTTCTTCTTCTGGAAAAGGACAGGTGACAGGTTCTTGTATTGATGTGTACTCTACATATTCTCCATGATCAAATGGACAGCAGTGGAGGTTTCAATATGGATTTTACACTATAAAAGTTATTCCGCAAGTTGAATGACAGTAGGTAACGGTGAACTTATAGAAACTTTGACCTCTGTTGTCTTTTCTGATTCTGCAATGCGATGCTGTGAGGAAGGAAGGACGGACTTTTTTGTTTGTCATGGTTGCCGACTTCCACCTTGACTACTTGCATCTTTCCTATATTTTTCCTCCTTTGGTGTTTCCCTCCTAGTAGTTAGTTGCAACAAGTTTGCCTCTCTTGAAGTTTAGGGAGGTTTGAGCTCTGTTCGTTGCCTGCCTCGTTGCATTGCAGATTATGAGAGCCCAAAGAGGAAAGCGATCAGAGGTAATTTGCAGAAATCAAAAGCTTCTAGTTCTTGATATCGTGGAGTTATCTAACCTGATGTACATTACAGCCGTTTTGGCCTTCAATTATGATGAGAAAATGGCTAAACATTAAGCCAAAATTAAATGATTTCAGTGAAGACGAGTTTGATACAGAGAGTGAAGATAATGGTATGGCAAACTGCTAGAGCATTGTTTTTGAAATTTATTTGCTTGCACTCAACCAGAATTTTCAAATCTTTTCTCAGATGTTAGTGACTGTGCAGAGGATAGCTTCTTTGAGAGACATGAAAACAAGTACATGATTAGCGAATCATCAGGTATTGTGAAATTATTATCATAATGGTTTGCAGTCAGGTATTGTGCCTTTTCAATTTGACATAACCATTGCTAAGGCATGTACGGTGATTTTGAAGTTGCATTCATTATCTTTAGTCGAAATGTAGTTCCTTTAGCCGAAATGTAGTTCTTATGGAGCAACAATTTTTCATCTTGCTCGCTATCTACTTTGAATATATCATTACCACTGTTCCTAATGGTAGCGGAGAAACAGTTCTGTTACTGATTTTAGATTTGGAAGATAATATCAAAATTTCAAGCTACAAGTTTACAATCACACTGATACTACATAAATAGAATCTGGAAAGTAGAATTGAAAGATTGAAAAGCTTACCATGTACAATCAACTCTGCTTGGAATCCCGTTGTTCTTCTATAGGTGATGTTTTTTTTTATAGTTTTTGCAATATCTGAGATAGACTACTGACCATTATTTTTTTAATTATATGCTAGTATAGATTAACAAAATTATAATATAACATTAACATCGCACTTTTAACTAGAAATATATTAATATAGTTTTCATATGGCCAATTTAGACACCACAATAATTTGATTTTTTTTTAGTTTTCGCAATATCTGAGATTGACTATTATGACCATTATTTTTATAATTATATGCTAGTATAGATTAACAAAATTATAATATAACGTTAACATCGGCGCTTTTAACTAGAAGTCTATTAATATAGTTTTCATATGGCCAATCTAGACACCACAATAGTTTGTAGTAGCAAATTTGAAAAAGTTTTGGCTGCAAACTTCCTAAAACAGAACGCAGGGAGTAATAGATAACCGTAGGCAGTTAGTCACTTGCTATTTCTCGATACTGCATACCTGATATTTTTTTGTCCAGTAGTACGGTCATAGAAATAGTCTTTGAATATTTCCTATAGCTTACAAAACAATGGAGCATGTAGCAAATAATAGAACTTGTCTATCAATCCTTAGGTTAGTTGATATGTATCCAACTAAGTCAAATAATCCTGACCATTAAGGATACAATTGATAGCTATATAATTTTGTGTGCAGTGCAAATTCATGCCTATCATCTTATAAATCCTTCTGCTGTTTAAATTTGTTTAACTTCTTTGCGTGTTTGATTTCAAGTTGTCAACCCCTCTTGCTAGGAGATAAAACAATTCCTCCTTTGCGAAAGCTTCAGAGATGGAAATCAGAAAGCTCACGTGTTAACTACATAAGTTACAAAGATGTGAGGTTTGGCTTACATGAGTTCATATGTAATCTTCAATGCATTCTGTGTCATGCATCTGGTGCCTTTAGATAATATAGTGGTTACCACCAGGGTGATGATAGGAACATGGAATGTTGCTGGAAGAACCCCTAGTGAAGATCTTGACCTTGAGCAGTGGCTTTGTACCCAAGAGCCATCAGACATGTATGTTTTAGGGTGGGTACCTTCTCAAGCTAATGTTGCCATGTTTCTTGCATGCTTTGTTAGATGGAGAGGGAGAGTGGAAATGTGAATGGTTGGCTGTATTGCAATAGCCCAATGGGCAATATATAGAGTACAAGAGACACAAGACTAAATCCTAGAATAAGAGAGAAATACCACAAATACCCTTAACACTCCCCCCTCAAATGCAAGGCGTATGCAATAGCTCTGAAGCACGGACACTCCACTTTACTGTCGTATCTGTGTCGAACACCGTGTCCAACACGGATACGACACTGACACATCGCCGACACGTGTCGGCGGCGTGTTGGCTGATTTTAAAATGAATTTTATTTTTCAAAATTCCCGACACGTGTCGGACATGACGTGACCACATGTACGACACGGCTCAGGACATAGCCCACCAAGGAAACCCTATTTCCTCCCCTGCTCCATCACGATCCCAAATCCCCTGACGCTCTGCCTCCCGCACGCCGCCTCCCCCCAGTTCCCCATCGCCCTCCTCGTGCAGCACCTCCTCCCTCGCGCTGCACAGCACCTCCGCCGGCTCCTGCACCTCCTCCCTTGTGCACCGTCGGCTCCAGGCCTCGAGCACCTCCTCCCTCGCGCTGCGCTGCCGGCTCCAGGCCTCCAGCACCTCCTCCCGTGCTACACCGCTGGCTCCAGACCTCCAGAAGCTGCTCCCTCGCGCTACGCTGCCGGCTCCAGGGCTCCAGAAGCTGCTCCCTCACACTGCACCACCGGCTCCAAGCCTCCAGCACCTCCTCCCGCACCCCGCTGGCTCCAGCACCACCTCCCTCGCACCTCCTCCCTTTGCCAGTAATGTAAGTGTCTAAGTGATGCACTGATCTATTCTTCAGCACCGATGCAGTGATGCTCGTCCCTTCCAGTAACAGTTAGTAACATAAATGAATGACTGAATGTAGTGATGCAATGAGGCATGATTCAATTAGATGTTTGCAATTGTAATTTGTAAATAGATGATTGGCTGATTACGTGTTCTTATATTATTGATTGCTTGTTTTTCATCATTTTAGAAAAATAGAAACTGATAATTCTAGTGCTTGAGAGGAGCAAACCACCAACAATAGATTCAAGCCTCCATTGTGGAATCATACTGATGTTGTAGACAAGGGTGGTCAAGAGGGAGGAAATGTGAAATGGAGATGCAAGTATTGCAAATATGTTAGCACTAGTAGCTACTCTAGAGTCAAAGCGCACTTGCTGAAAATTACTAACAGTGGAATCAAGATATGTCCTAAGGTGATAGTACCTATTTTTGCTCATCTTAAAAGTGAAGTTGCAAAGGTTGAGGATGAACAAGCAAAACAAGATATGTGTAATTTATTCTTATTATTTAATTATATATAGGCGTGTTGACGTATTGGTATTTTTGGAAAAATGGCGAATTCCCATGTCGGTGTCGTGTCGTGTCATGTCGACGTATTCGTGTCCGTGCATCATAGTGCAATAGCATTGTATTTGGAAAGGGTTGATACTAAACCCTAAAATAGGGAAAATTCAAAGTCTGAGTCTTGATAATATTGTCGTAACGTACAGCTCTTAGAAAATATATTGAGTATCAAAAGATCTCCTCCCATCTGGGGTCATACGATAGCCCATAAAGCACAAGGTGCAGGGCTGAGAAAGTAGAGGCAGGTGGGAGCAAAGTTGACCGTAGCAACACTTCGAAGAAGATGGTGAAACCAATAGGAATAGAGAGAGTTGTCAAATCAAGTCATAGAGGAATGGATAAAAGCATAGCGGCACAGATCGAAACCCGAGACGGCGGCGGCGTAGTGCACAAAAAGCATAGTGGAGGCGCAGTGCAGAAGAAGCACGACGGCCTTAGAAGCTCAGGGCGGTGGCTCAGAGAGAATCGATGGCATCATAATGACTTCTACGATCTGCAACGGCTCGGAGAGAAGAACGGCGACTGCTGCCATGTGAAAGGGAAGGAGTGAGCCAGGAAGCAATCAGCTGATTGACAGGGATTTTGTGGACTCACATGACTTAGACGAACTCAACGATAGAGTGTTACGGACTTGGATGGACTTAAAGGGAAAAAGACTCAAAGGAGCAGCAAATACTTGCAGCAGCACTCTTTAACAGCAGAAGAAGCTGTAAGAACCCAGAGCCAGACAAGCCAAAGTAGAAATCGAAACCAGAGCCGGTGAAGCCAAAGTGGCTCCGGCCAGATCTGGTTATAAACCAAATCTCACCCTGTTCTCCTTGTCCCCCTCTGCTCACTTCCTTCCAGCAGACGCCTCCTCCTCCCTTCTCCCTTGGGCTCCTCCTTCCTGGGCTCCTCGTGCTCCTCCGGCGGCCAGCGGTGCGACGGACAGAGAGAGCCCGGGGGGTCTCGGTTTTGGGGAGAGAGAGAGGCGGCCGAGGAGGGTAGCGTAGTGGAGGACGGCGCGGCGGAGATCGGGCAGCGGCCGAAGCCTAAGCGACGTAGAGGGGCCCAAGGTGGCACAACGAAGGTCCCCGGGGATGGCAACGACTGGATCTGGGTGAGGTGACGTCGGCGGTGGCCAGATCCAGGCGATGCGAAGGAGGATGGTGAGGGAGCCGCGGCGGTAGCCCAAGGGAGAAGGGAACCATGGCGGCAACCCAAGGGAGATGCGGCAAAATCTAGGGCCATGTGGTCGTCGCGGCGTCGCAGATGGCCCGGAGTAGAGGAGGGAGGCGGTGCTGGACCTAAGCAGCGGCGGCAGCCCAGGCGTCGGGGTAGCTTGAAGAACCTCCCCCTCTGCATGGATCCAGCCAGATCCGTGCGAGAGAAGGCCAGGCGGTGGCGTAGCCGACCAGGATCGAGCTCGGAGACAGCCGATGGTGCCAGATCTGGACGAGAGATGGTCATGCAGCGGTGGATCCGTTGGGATCGAGCTTGAAGACTATTGCTTGTTGCTTGATGTCACTACTACAGAAAAGGTCATCACAGACGGTTCAAAATCGTCATCACAGATGGTTTTTCTGAACCATCTGACTTTATGGGTCAGTGATGACATGAGTCATCACAGACGGTTTTTTAACTGTTTGTGAAAAAAACTATCACAGATAGTTCTGAAAGACGGTTCTTGTTCAGAACTGTCTGTGATAGTTTTTCTATTGCAAAAAAAAATCAGATTTTGCGCCAAACCAATTAATTGCTAGACAGTAGTTTCCATATGCAACCTCTAGCAAGACAACTAAAATCCAATTAAAATTCTGATGGCAAACACATTATAGGAAAGGAAAACTAAAATGTTTCACAATGTCTCCTTCGAATGGAAAAAAAAGAATAAAGTTACAAAGTTAAACTAGCTAGAAACCATCTGTGCCTCCAAACTCGTGAAGAACTCATCGGCTTCTTGGATTGGTTCAACACTTCTTCTCTCTGTACCTCACCAGTATATCAGAAGTTGTTCTTGCATGTCGTCCGAGTTCGACTCAAGCTCGTCGGCAAGGAGAGACGACCGAAAACCTCTGGTGGCACTCCAGCATTAGGTACAAATAAAATAAGAATCATCAAACAACCAACAAATTTTGTATGTTTTGGGGATATACACGTACCTTTCGGTAGTCTACCTCCTGCGGCAGACATAGAGCACCTACGCGTCCCTCCTCCTCCTCCTCGTTAGCTGCGTCTCCTCGCCGAACCGCACCAGGGAATCAAGGGCAGTCGTCGGAGCTCGGCGTGGAGAGGGGAGAGGGAGAGACTAATGGAAGACAAAGCGGGGGTGGGTATAATATATAAGGACAGCGCCAAAACATTTCGCCTCCCGCGCAAGCGTAAAATCGTCTGTGATAAGCTAGTATCATAGACGATTCATATTAAAAATTGTCTGTGATAAGCTAGTATCACAGACGATTTAGATTAAAAACCGTCCGTGACTTAGAATTTTCTTTACTCTATGATTTTACCATGGCTTCTGTGATTTTACCATGGCTTGGAATTTCCTTACTCTGTGATTTTACCATGGTTTGGAATTTTCTTACTCTGTGATTTTACCATGGTTTGGAATTTCCTTACTCTCTGATTTTACCATGGCTTGGAATTTCCTTACTCTCTGATTTTATCATGGCTTCGAATTTCCTTACTCTCTGATTTTACCATATCTGTGATTGTATATAATACAAACGGTTTTGATCAACTGTCTGTGATGAGACGTCCAGTATTAGCCTTTTTGTAGTAATGTGTGCTTAACACTAAAAGGTGGCCGCCCCTAGGAGTGGATATTACTCCTCCCGGGGAGGAGGCCGACTAGAGGGGGGTGAATAGGCGGTTTTAAAAAAATCTTTTAGCTAAAACCTTTTCTAATATGGAAGCTAATATCAAAACAGTTTTGCACACTCAAAACTTAAAACAACTAGTCTTTACTAAGTGCACCAACAATATAAGCCTATAGATAATGAAAACAATCATACAAAGACATATAAGCAATTTGATACAAAAAATGTAAATTACAATATAGTAAAGCACAAGAAAGCAAACCACAAAGACACGATGATGGTTTACCGTGGTGTTCGGAGACTTACTGGTCTCCCCTAATCCACATTGAGGTAAGCCCAAACAAATTGGACCGGCTCCACAAATTATGTCAACACCTCCGAGGTAAGTCCAACCACTTGGACCGGTTCACAACACGAACCAACACCTCGATCCACTCGGGGTTGCTCTTCCTCCACTCCGAAGATGGCGAGCACCAAACCACTCACAAACTGTCCGGGTCTTCTCACAACCTCATTCGACAATATCACCGACGCAACTCCTCTAAGCCGTCTAGGTGTCAGCAAACACTAAGAGTAACAAGTCAGAGATGCTCACTTGAACGAATCAAGTGTCTAAGCTCAATAGATACACAATCCATTACCTAATGCAACACATGCACTTAGGATTTTCCTCTCAAAGCTCACTAAATACAACACATGCACAAAAGAGAGGAGAGGGCTTGCTCTTAGCTCAAAGGTGTGTATTTATAGCCCACACACAAAAACTAGCCGTTGGGGACAAAGATGCTGAAACGAATCAGTAAATGCAGTAATACCGCCAATCAACGTTAGTATTACCGATCTGCTCCAACGGCTATAAAACTAGCCGTTGGACACACGGGAGCAAGCCAAACTAGAAAACAACTTCTTTGGAAAAACATACGCTGAACAACTGCGGTCATACCACAGACCAGGTTTACGACCACGCAGGTCTACGACCAGGACCACGACTAGGCCTATGACCAGTGTCTTCGACCACTGTCTACGATCACTGTCTTACGACCAGTATCTTCGACCAGTGTCTACGACCACTGTCTTACGACCAGTGTCTACGACCACAGTTCTACGACCAGTGTCTTTGACCATTGTTCACGACAAGGTCTTCGACCAGTGTCTTCGACCACTGTCTATGACCAGTTACGGTAATACCACTCATCAAATACGGTCAGACCGCCAGAGACTGGAAACATAGAAATTGCATTCCGTTTCAACTCAAATTGCAAAACATATTTACCAATTTGATGCGCGATGCGAACAACAGTTAAAAGTGAGACTCTCAACAAGTTGCAAAATACATTTGCCAACTCTTAAAATCACACCACAAGGAATAGGGTACATGGACTAAGACCATTTGCAAAATATATTTGCAAACTATAGTCACATGCTACAAGGATTATACATAAGCCTCAACTTTTTGCAAAACACATTCGTAAATATAAGCAACATGCTAACAAGAGCTAGAACAAGCACAACGAGCTATCAACACATGACTAACTCAAGCTACTGGTCAAGATCCCTCTTAATAGTACGTCAACCTATACTAGCAAACCGGTCTTCCAACCAAACACAGAGACCGGTAAAAGACTATGAACACATCCTTAGCCCTAACTAGTCATACCTTTGCCTTGCACACCTTCTTGAAGCTTGATGGCGCATATCTTCACTTCAAGTCCGGGTCATTGTCTTGACTTTGATAATTATCAACACATGATGATTTTCTTTACTTCGGAATCTTTGACTTGATGTTCATCAACACACGATGACATTCTTCATCCCGAGTCTTGATATGCATCAACACATGATGCATCCTTTACTCCAAGCTCTTGACTTTGATATCATCAACATATGATGATTTTCTTCATCCTGAGTTTTGATTTGATGACTATCAACTCATGATATCATCCAAAGTCTCCAACTTCATGGAATATAATCTATTCATCTAACTCATGAAAAATATTAGTTCCACAATATGATTGTCATTAATTACCACAACATACCATTAACTCATAATGGTGGGACAAGATACTCCAATTTTTCCCTCTTTGGTAATTGATGACAACCATCTCAATTGCAAATAATTGAATGTAAAGACATATGAGTATATATGAATTACACAAGTCTTATATACTCAAGGATATGTTTCAAAGTAAAGATCCTTAATATATGTGAAAAAAAGGAATATGGATCAATACAAATGAAATCACAAAATATAGAGTAAACTCCTCCTAAATGTGTGTATACATAAATATGTAATAAGAACATATGCACATATTCAAGTTAACCTTTTGGTGGAGTTCAACCTATATTTTGGATCCGAGGAAGCAACAAGATATATGAATATAATGTTGAAAGCATACCTCTTTAATTTTCACCTTTATATCCAATTGAGACTAAACAATAGGTATAACAATAAAAGTGTTAGTTTCACAAATAGATTTGTCATTAATCACCAAAATACTCCATTAACTCATAATGACGGGTCTAGATTCTTCACAGGAGCAGCAGTAGTGCGGAAGACGAGTGGAAGTTGCTAGAATAGAACCTAGTGCTCTGATACCATGTTAGATAGAGATGGAGAGTAAAAATGTGAATTGTTGGTTGTATTGCAATAGCCTAATGGACAGTATATAGAGTACAAGGGATACAAGAATAAACCCTAGAACAAGAGGAAAATACCACAAATACCCTTAACATGCTTGACTGCTGACATCTGATTGGCATATTATCAAATCTTTGAGGATGGAGCATGTGGTACTAAACATGGCTAGTTAATATTTCACTTGTGTTTCAGTTTCCAGGAAGTGGTCCCATTGAGTGCTGGGAATGTCTTGGGAGCAGAGGACAGTAGACCAATACCTAAATGGGAGGCTATTATCCGCCGAACACTTAATAAGTCTCAACAACCCAAAACAATCTGTAAAAGCTACAGTGCTCCACTATCACCATTACTAGGACCTGTTCCTTCTAGCGATGATCATGAAGATACAAAATGCAAACCTGAAGGTGAAGTGACGGAAAAGTTAACTCGTCAACTTAGAGATAAGCAAATTAGTATAAGTAAGCTCAATTGCAACTGGTCAGCTGGGACTAGCTCGTTGGATTGGCCAGAACACCCACTAGACATTCCATCAGAAGTTTTGGTATCAGGTGTAGGGTTGAGGAGAGTCATGAGCTTGGGGCTATCTAACACCGACTTTGTGGAAAACCCTCAAGGTTTTGAGCTACAAGATGTAGCATTACAAGTTGGGATAAGACGGGCATATCATAGCTCGGGGAATCTTGGCATGTTATGGTCAGAACAGCAGGAGAAGTTTGATGTTCTAAATTCGCTTGATTACATATCTGATTCGGCGTCAGAAGAAGACTCACCTTCTGTTGGTGCTGTTGAGGATTGCGCTACTCTTGTGAAAAGAGAATCTTTAAAGCATCGTGCAAATTATGTTCGCATTGTTAGTAAACAAATGGTTGGTCTATATGTCTCTGTATGGGTTTCCCGAAAGCTGAGGCAACATGTTAACAACTTGGAGGTAGCTTCAGTTGGGGTTGGACTCCTGGGCTACATGGGCAACAAGGTCTTAGCTCTGTAGAATGTACATCTCTACTATTTGTTGATGTATAGTGCCAAATCAAGATGCTGAATTTATTTAGTCGTCTCATTTTTCCTACTGCAGGGATCAATTTCCATCAGCATGTCTCTTTTCCAAACTCGATTGTGCTTTGTCTGCTCCCATCTTGCATCCGGCCATAAGTCTGGGGATCAACAGAAAAGGAACTCTGATGTAGATGAGATTTTACAAAGAACGAAATTTTCTTCCTTGTTTGCCGCTGGTCAGCCACAAAAGATTCCTTCACATGAGTATGTATATACCACTTTTGTCCCTATTACGCTGTCTTGCCTGAAAATTAGTTTACTCCTGAGGTCATGAGTTTTCTTTTCAGCTAACTGAATAGCCCAGGCAAGCTAATCAATTGTTACAATTATATTGTGCACGAAAACGAAAATATTATAAGGTTTATTATGGGACAACAAATTTGAACTTCTAGTAACTATCCACTGTAATAAATGATGCCAGTCCTGGTTATCAGTTATCACCGAGTTTTCCAGCCAATAAGAGTAATGTATATGGAAACGTGTGATGTACATCAGTACATCGGGGGTAAACACCGTAGAAAATGTCAACAGCGACGATTTGAAGGAAGAACGACGCAGGAGAGGGTGCCTGTGATAAAGAAAAACTGACTAAGGAGAGGAACTTGAGACTAATTCATTCTTGCTTAATCCCTGATACAATGTTGTTCTCTTTTATAGAAGATGCATAATGATCAAATCCTAAGAGAGAAGGAAAGCAACCAACTCATAACAAATACTAGACACAAGGAAACTAATCGATCCAAGCATAATCTGCTGTATGATGCTACAGTAACACGTGCCACGTGGGTCCTGTTCACTTGTGAATAGTGTTTCCTGCGCGTGACAAAACGATGACCATTCAGTGAAAGAAATAAAGTTATTGTAATAGTATTTCCCCTAATACAGCTGGCTTGTAAACCTACCATATGTTTTACATTCTTTTTTATCTGTCTTAAAGTAATATAGACTTTGTGTTTCTTTTTTTTGGAAAGGTATTGTTGTTCTCTTGTCAAAATATGTAACTATATGTAAGGCGCCCCCGTTAAGTATAGACCGCAGTTTTTGCATTAAGTAACTAATTCAGGCCACGCACACTGCCTCCCAAACGAGTTTGTTGTTTAATTTTGCTTACTTCATGCTACATGTAAGTTTTGCTAACATAGTTTATTTCCGACGTCCCATTGAAGGGTGTTGCTCGGCAATAGGAATAACAATTTGAAAATGTTGCATTTCATCTAGCATGATTTCATCAGATGATGTTTTAATTTTGAGTGATTAATCAGATGTCAGAATTTCATTTTGGAGCAGTCAAATTTTCTGGTTTGGGGATCTTAATTATCGTATTGACATGCCGGATGGTGAAGTACGAGATTTGGTAGCTATGAAGAGGTGGGGTGATCTCCTGAAGTCTGACCAGGTTTGACAATGAACTTTCATGATTGGACAATACTACATCTACTATGCAAATAGGGTAATATTTTATTCTTTGTGAAAATTAATTCACATCCGTTTGTACATATTTTAGCTAACAAAGGAGCTAAAAAGTGGGAATACTTTTGTCGGTTGGAAGGAGGGCTTGATTAACTTTCCACCAACTTACAAGTATGAAAGAAATTCAAGTAGATATGTTGGGGAGATCTCAAACGAAGGGGAGAAAAAAAGATCTCCGGCATGGTTAAGTCTTTTTCTGATCATACTCTACTTATAGGCATAACTGCAAGAGTGCCCGTGTCTTCTCATTTCTGAATAGATCAGCACATGCAAACCACGACCATGTTATTTCAAGTAATACGCCATATAATTTTATGTTTGAGTGATTAATCTGTTTCTCGTTCTTTGTAGACTTGATTATATTGTTAGATTAGGAATTCATTTGTATTTCCTTATATACCTTTTGTATGGTATATATCCCATTGTACTCTATATATATAGTGCTCATTGGGCATCTTGAATACATACACAATATTCATAACATGGTATCGGAGCGGGTTGTGAAACCCTAGCAGCCGCCCACTCATCTTCCGTTGCCGCTGCCACTAGGAGGAGCAATCTCCACTCTCGGGGGCGGCCACATTAGTCGTAGTCTTTCTCTCGGTAGAAGAAGCAGTAGCAACCCTCTTCTCTCCCTTCGCGTGAGCCGTCACAGGCTGGTCTCCAAAGAAGAAGGGGAAACGACGGATCTGGGTTTGCTGTCGCGTTCCAAGCTCGGTCCCGGTCAGATCTAGGGCTCTCCATCATCGTCGGCCATCCTTAACTCTTCTCGGCCGCCGCCTGTGCAGATTCGATCTGGATTGGGTCTTCCCCTGCTCGAGCCGCCAGAGGATCTGGATCCAGGTCTGGATCAGTCGCCGCCTCGAGCTCCTGCTCGTGTGGGGGTCAGAGCTGAGGAGTGCCTTCATTGCCGTGAGCTCCGTCCCGTCCGGACCCTAGCAGCCACCGCTTCCTCCGCCTCCTCGCCACTCAAGCACCCGATTTCCCAAAGCCAGAGAGGTGCGAGATGATGTGGTGACGCCACCGTCGTCCCCGGGCACCTCCTGGCCTCTGGATCTGGCGACTAGTGGCAGGGCGCACCGACCTCCTTCACCTTCATGCCATTCAGCACTACCGCCTGATCCGGTCACCATCGAGCTCCGCCCAGGCTGCCCCAACCTCGTGTCGCCACCAACTCAGATCCGCCGCCTCCCTGAGCTCTTACTCATGCAGGGGTCAGAGCTGGAGATGGCGAGGCGGAAGACGGTGAGGGAGGAGTCACGGAGGGAGGTGGGAACGTTGGACATGGCTAGGCTTCCACTTTGTCAGCGATTTTTTTAGAGGTCGGTGCGATGTTGAGGGAGTTGGTGGAGATTGAGAAAAGAGAGAAGGGGGAATAAAAAAACTAGTATATGTTGCTCTTTGATTCATTTTGTCGTTGCATCCATCCAAGTCCGTAACACTATCTTTGAGTTTCGTCTAAGTCGTGCGAGTCCACAAAGTCCTTGTCAGTCAGCCGATTGCTTCCTGGCTCACTCCTTCCCTTTCGCATGGCAGCAGCGCCGCTCTTTCTTCGAGTCGTTGCAGATCGTAGAAGTCGTTATGATGCCGCCGCTCTCTCTGAGCCGCCACCCGAGCTTCTAAGGCCACCACACTTCTTCTGCATTGCGCCTCCGCTGCGCTTCTTGTGCACTGCGCCGCCGCCGTCTTGGGCTTCGATCTACGCCATCATGCTTTTATCCATTTCTCTACGGCATGATTTGACAACTTTCTCTATTCCTGTCGGTTTTATCATCTTCTTCGTTGTGTTGCCGCAGTCGACTTTGCACCCGCCTGCCTCTACTTTCTCAGCCCCTACACCTTGTGATTTATGGACCGTCGCAGGACTCCGGATGGGAGGAGATCTTTTGATACTCGACATATTTTTCAAGAACTACACGCTACGATAACATTATCAAGACTTAGACTTTGGATTTTCTCTATTTTAGTGTCAATCATTTCCAAATGCAATGTTATTGTATACGGCTTGCATTTGAGGGTGGGTGTTAGAATAGGAATTCTTTTGTATTTCCTTATATACTTTTTGTATGGCATATATCCCCTTCTACTCCCTATATATATTGCCTATTAGGCCTCTTGAATATATACACAATATTCATAACATATATATATCGTCAGTGCTCAGTACCGATCAGATTGTTTGTTGCTGTGTTTCTAAACTTTGCAAATTCTTCTGTAATTGTTCTGGCTACCTGTTCCAGTAATTGGAACAACCACCTTTTCAAGATTCTCATCTGCTCATTGTCATGCAAATTAATCAGGTGTGATCGCATAGTATGGCTGGGGAAGGGTACCAAGCAACTATCATATTGGAGTTCAGGTTTGAGCCTCTCGGATCACAGACCAGTCAGCTCCATCTTCTTGGTTGAAATTGAGGTGTTCAATCAGAGAAAACTTGAACGGGTTTTGAACTTCACCAATGCTGGATTCACTCCCAACGGGAAATATTACACGATGGTTGATCCCTGAATTTCAGTCACTGGTGCTTAGCCGGGTATTGAGTGTTGCAGCAGGTTCTTCTGTTTGATCAAGTCTTGTAATGTGTGATAGGGAAAGGTACATACACATATAGTCCGGTTATGGTTTTGATATATGTTGGCGCGCGCATGAGTAATACGCAATTGAAGTACTGCTTATTAGATTGTACTTGCGTATATTCCTGATGTGAAATGAAATCCACATTTCATCGGTCAAGTTGTATATATATTAGATGATGCGCATATTTCTGTGTAGATCAGCTGCACATGCACATATTCGTACAGCCTACTGGTCGTTCGGTTAAGTTGTTCCCATTCTCAGAAAGTAACAAACTTGTAAAGCGAAAACCTTTGTACCGGTATCAGCTGAACGACATTAATACATGTAAGCGAGACCACTGCACATGAGATGGCAATCCTGAATGGCTACACTGAAGCAGCTAAATTATGGTTTTTACATCTCAATCATCCACCTAGAATGGCCAAGTATCTGAAAGTGCATAGGTAAATTCACATCGTCAACACGTGACGATGTTTGCATTACAGAAAAGCAATATACTGGCCTCTTGTCGGTGTTTTAGAACCGATCTTACGTAAAGATCGTTTAATTCTGGAGGTCTTCATAATTAATCACGCAGACAGAAAAGACACGAAGATTTTTATACAGGTTCAAGCTTTCTCCAGAGAGAATAACAACCATACTCCTGTGTGTATTATATTGGGTATGCTGGTTACAATCAAGGTAAAGTCTAATGCTTGTGCTCCCAATTGTCTCTCGATCCTCCCCTATTATCTCGATCAAGTCCTTTATAGCGTCATGCAGAGGTAGTCGTTCCAGGTCAAGAGGCGCCTCATTATTCCGTATAATGGACGTAATAATGGTAGTAATCATCGGAGTAGTAACCCCTTCACGTTGCCTGACAGTTACTTGTCAGAGATAATGGCACGTTTCGTGCAGTTACTTCAGAGAATAACAGCATATATTGACTGCTTAGATCCCGTAATCAATTGAGCCTAAAGACAAGTAGACCCAATTAATTACGGGGTAGTCGTAGCTGAGCTGATCGTAGAAGGACTTACGACCAGGGGATAGTCGTAGAAAGACTTACAACTGGGTACAGGCTGTAGAAGGACTTATGACCAGAGGGGATCATAGAAGAACTTACGATCATGAGGTAGTCTTAGAAGAACTTACGACTATGAGGGTGGTCGTAGAAGGATTTACGACCACCTGGTTGTCTTCTCCCTTAAGACTATAAGGGGTATACCTAGTAGTCGTATGATGCCATATTTACCTATAATATTAATTACAGATAAATAGTAAACTGAAGATTATTAGATCCTCGTCATCTAGCCCCCCAGCTTCAAGTGAAAATAACTTACTTGGAAAAGGAGTCGTAGATGTTCTTACAGCCACGAGGTGGTTGTAAAGTGAGGGTCAAAGGAAAAACTCTTTAATGTGTATTTCATTTGACTAGAAATATACTTGGTCAAGAAGGTTGTTGAAAATCTTATGACTACAAGGTAGTCGTAGGAAATCTTACGACTACGAAGTGGTCGTAGTATGGTAATCGGAAGTAAAACCTTTCCGACTGGTATTTCTTTTGACCAGAAAACGACTTGGTTAAGGAGGTAATTTCTCTTGAGGTGTGAAAATAGCCTCGGTTTTCTCGAATAGGCAAATTTAAGAAAATCTGTCTGTTGGAGCAATTCCCGAAGTGGTGGGAACCATTGAGTTTCCACGGCGTTTTGTTTCAAGCGTGCGGTTATAAAAACTTACCGCAGGGGTGATTTTAGGGTTCTTACCTTTTCCCCAATTGCTCCAACTGTTCATCTATGTGGACACCATGAGAATATGCTCATGATCCTAGGTGATGTTACAATTGGCAATTTAGTTGAAGGTTTGTTGGAATTCTTGTTTTTCAGACTGTTTCAGCAAGTGTCAGGATAATCGGTCATTCCGGCGTGTAAGTCGCGGTACGACCGCTGTGCTGTACCGGCTTTAAAAGGGCGGTAGTACCGTAGTGCGGTAATACCGAAAGTTGCTTGGCGGTTGCAAATTTCCAGAGAGCTTGTTTTTGCGGATTTTGGAAATTCTCCAAGAGCGGTACGACCACAATGCTGAGAGCGGTACTACCGTGATGCGGTAGTACCGGGAATGACTTGGCGGTAGTACCGCATTTGCACTGATTGTTGATTTTTTCAGAGAATTGATTTTGGGATATGTCATGTCCATGTTTGTCTTGGTATATGAGTTGCATATTGCATGTTTTGAGCTAACGTGGGTCAAGTTGTGAAGAACTTATTCTCGGAGACGATTTCTCTGTCTATTGCTGTGTAGGTGGCTTGCAGGTCAACGACGGTCAACGACGAGGAGGATTGGGACTAAGCTTGGAGAGCTGAGGTCCAGAACGATCATGGATGCCGGGTGAGGTCAAGTGACTCAAGCATGGCGCAGAATGGACGAGGATGATCGAACGGGCAGTTCGATGCAGCTGGTTGGATCGAGCGGCGCGGGGGTCGGTGCAAGTGCCTTGGTGGTTCCGGTGGGATCCGGACGGGAGAGACTTGCCGACATGATGAGAGCCGTTGATCAACCTACTGTTGGGATACGGGTAGGCTACGCTAGCAACAATTCAAAATTTCTACCACGTAAACCAGGATGCCAAGCAAAATAGATGATCACAGATCATTACCACCGAACGCGATCAGCAATGGAAGTAGAGTCGAGCACTAGTCCGACGATGAGCGCGCCGATGTAGTGGTCGTAGATGATCGTCCAATCGTCCTCTTAGTCGATCGTCTCCTCCAGCAGCCTCCACAGTTCCTAGTGAAGATCGCGGATCGTCCTCAGCGCAACAGCGACCGCAGTAGCGCCTCTACGGTATCCACACGTCCAGAGAAGGAACAACCGTACGCCGGTGTGCTAGCACCAAGTCGCATGGGAAGACTCTCTCAAGAAGATGGCGGCTAGGGTTTCGGTGGAAACAACTCACGTGTCTCTCTTCTCCCACTTCAACTAGCCTCAAGCATCTCCTTATATAGTGCCCCGTATCGGATCCTATCCTAACACATTTAACGAATCGTATTCGTACTGGTTTGTTCCATCCCATTAAGTGTGTGACCTGTTAGGTTTATGTGTAATCGGTTGTGACTCGGAAACCCTTTCCGACCACGAGTCGTAGCGGTCCCTAGCAGGAAATAACGATTCCCGAATACACACAAGTTATATCGGATGAACCTTAATGCAATATGATCTACGACTAAGTCCTCATCACTTACGACTAGGTCCTATCTTTGTACGACCAGTTCGCACTCGGTCATGACCAGTTCATAACTCCTTACGACCAGGTTTCGACCACTCTGTGATTTCGTTCGATCAGTCTACGACTTGCTCGTATCACCATACGACATGTCTGGACCTGATCGAACCAAGCGACTTACTCTAGTATTCTCCCTTTGCCTCACGATATCTGGTTTGAACTCCAGGTGAGATAATGTGTCATCTATGGACTGTTCAATGTTTTCTCGATCAAGTTGTCGGATAACCTTACGTGGTCGAACACTTCGACCACTAGTGGCATGGCCATGCACTTTCTTTATCCGACTACTTCGAGGGGCCCAGAGACATCTCTCTCGTTATGTTAGGAGGGGCAAATCCCATATTCGACCGATCACATCCTCCGCATGTTTCATAACATACCCGAAAGCTACCTTTATAACTACCCGATTCTGAGTAGCGTTTGGCAACCCCTAAGAGTGCTATTACACATGTAGGGAACCATGCTGATCTCAGGTCTGAGGATTATACATCATCATTGCTTGAGACCAACTAATGACACACAGAATCATAATAATCTCAATAGTATCTCAAGGTGGGTCAATCCAACCCCACGTTCTCTAACATGTGTTCACATTACTGATTCAATATCCCTATATCCATGACCGGTGAAACATGGTCATCAATCAATATATCGTTGATCGTTGAGTCACCGGTGTTCGATCGGTGACATTCGATCGAGGATACTTTTAGAACGACATCATACAAGTCGAAGAGTTTCACCAACAAGTCACATACTCGTTGATCTTCAGAACTAACGATTCATTCAAGGAACAGAATAACATTTATTCAAAAAACTCATAAACATAGACGTGATACAATCATCTCCATGATTGCCTCTAGGGCATATCACCAACACCTACACGTGGCGGAGCAGGCGATTGCTTCAACAGGATTGGACTCGGTTCGTAGAGAAGGATCGAGAAGGGGTATTTTGGTAATTTACCAAATACCGACTTTGTGACTTGTTGGCTAAACCGCGGTGCTTAGAGAAGCGGTTTAGGTCATGAAGACGTGAAGACGACGCGTTGAGATGCGTGCGTATGTTAACCCGTTGTGTGTTAGGGTTTGACGGGTGCCCTAAGTGAAATATTCCTAGATGCTAGACTCTAGTATAAATAGAGAGGAGGGCTGTCACAACAGCCCCAAGCACTTCATTGAGAAAAACCCTAGGTTGTTTAGGGCTTAGGAGAGAAGGAAAGAGAGGTTAGGGTTCTAGGGATTGATTGATCGTGTGCTCATGTATTGAGTTGTGTCCTCCTTATGGGAGTGGTTGTAACCAGCAATAATCACGAATCAATCCATGGATGATTTCCCAAAGATGTGTCTCTTTGTGTTCTTCCTTCTTGTTTTATGATTTTGAGTCCATCTTTGATCCTTTGGTTTTTGATTGATCTCTTGCCCTCTTCTACCTTGCTGTGATGTGTGGGAATACATCTATGGTCATCTAGATCATCCATCTCCCACGAGCAAGTGTTGGATCGAGTATCTCGTTTTTGCTCGATTTTGAACCTTCCTTCGATAAAACTGAAAAAGATCAAAACTTTGACGTGGATCTTCTCGATCGTTGCTTGGAATAGGTTCCTGACATCCTTAAGAAGTTATGTTTCAATTTTGGTGGTGTTTGGATGTGTAGATCAAAAGTTACGTCGATTTTTCATTTCGTTTCCAGGATGTTTACTATTTATTCACCTGATTTTACTGTTCATCGCGGTATGACCGGCACTGTTCATCCGGTATGACCAGAGTGCGGTATGACCGGCACTGTTCATCCGGTACGACCTGTACTGTTCATCAATACTGTTCATTATGCTGATTTTTGTGTTTTTGATCGTTTCTTTTGGAGGTTTGAAGAGGATTCAGTTCAAATCTTCCGCTATGCTTATATATATTGATCTTTATAGTTCCTATAGCGATTGGAGTCAATATCACGTTTAAATCCGATCTTAAAGGTAAAAATTGATTGAGCTCCTATTCACCCCCCTCTAGTCGCCTTTCCGGTCCTACAAGTGGTATCAGAGCCCGGTTAGCTCTTCTCATAGATCTTAACCGGTCTTTGGAGCCATGACGACTGACAAGGATTCAACCAAACCACATATCTTTGATGGATCTGATTTTGCTTATTGGAAGGCTCGTATGCAAGCCTACATCGAGGCTCAAGGGCACGCTATTTAGCTTAAGGTCAAAAATCCATATGTTGTGCCAGCCAATGACGATGTAATCACTCCAGATGTTGAGGCTAATAGCAAGGCTCGAAATTTTCTGATTCAAGGGCTTAGTCGATTTGAGTTTGAGCGTGTGGCTCATTTGAGGTCTGCTCACGAGATCTGGAAGACCCTTTGTGACTATCACGAGGGCTCTACTGCGATCAAGGAAGTGAGACAGAACCAACTCAAGAAAGAATACTCAAAGATTGAGCAAAAGCCTGGTGAATCTTTAGATGAGCTGTGGGGGAGGTTCTCTAAGATTATTTCTGATCTTCGCGCTGTGGATCTTGTTTTCACTGAGTCTGAGAATGCACGCTAGCTCTTGGGTGCTCTTGATGTGAGAGTTTGGGGGATGAAGATCACTTCCATCAATGACAACACTGTCATGAGTGAGCTTACCATGGATAAGCTCTACTCGAGGTTGAAGACGCATGAGATTGACTTTATCTCGCGTCTCCCCAAGACAGAGTCGATGGCTTTAGTGGTCGACCCATCTAAGGGTAGTTCTTCTGATTTCTTGGATTACGCTTTTTGTGCGCTTTGCACTCTATGAGCGATGAGCAACTTGAGAGGATACCTGAGGATGATTTAGCCCTCCTATCCACCAGATTCTCGAGAGCATATAACAAAGTGAGGAATAGGAGGAGAGGAGGCCCTGTCACCTGCTTTGAGTGTGGTGAGCCAAACCACATTCGCTCCAAGTGCCCCAAGCTGAAGGGCAAAGAGGAGAAGGACTCTCGGAGGTGTCCTCAAGCTAAGGATGCAAAAGCTAAGAAGTCCAACTATCGCAAGTTCGTCAGTCGGGTCCTTGCTGCTCTTGAAAGTGTTGATATGAGCGATGTGGACTCAGGGACGGAGGATGACGACGATGACTCCCATGGCAAGAAGAAGACCCATGACTTCACTGGCATATGCTTCATGGCCCGGGATAGCCACGACGTCGACTCCTCCAACGACGACGACCTTTTCAGCGATCCCGACGAGGTACGCCCCTCTTTGAGTGAGATGAAACGAGCTTTGGTTGTTGCTGAACGAAAGATGAAGAAGCAAGCTAAAGAGATTAAGAAATAGGACACCATGATTGATAACTTGAACCTAGAAGTTGTTAGACTCAAATCCATTAATTCTGTTGATGACTGTGATTCTTGTTCTAGCTTGTTTGATGAATTGACAAACTTAAAATCTGCTCATTCCTCTGTTGCAAATCAACTTAAAGATGCTCTTGATGAACTAGAATCTCTCAAATCTAGTCATGTTTGCATGGATGCTCTTGTTCTAGATGTGACTGCTGTAGATGCTATTCCTTTACCATGCTTAAATTGTGCTTCGCTTGAATTAAAATTGAATAGCACTACAAAAGAATTGCAGAAATTTGATCCTAGTCATAATTGCTCTCGTTGTGAGGATAATAAGGTCAAACTGAAAGAGATGACTGAAATGGTTCTTTATTCTAGATCTGTATAATGTGAAAATTGCCTTAAACTCACAATAGAGAATGATGCTCTAAACAAGACTTTAGAGGAGAAAGCTAAAATTGAAAAATCCACGTTCATGACTGCATCCAAGAAAGCTATTGACTCTTCTTGTTGTATCTTGTGTACTAAAGTTGGAATAAATGTAGATAAGATACAACAGACATTTAGAGACAAATTTAAGGAACAGTTGAATAGGATTAAAAATTCCTATTGTGTGTCTTGTGAGGCTTTGAAAGTCGAGATAGCTATTCTCAAGGATGAGTATGATGAGGCAATCAAGTATAGTAATTGTGCTACATGTAAGGACCTAGCCAAAAAAATGATTACCTTAAAGATACTCTTGAGAGATTCACTGGTGGGAAGAAGAACCTCAACATGATTCTTGATAAATCTAAGGTGAGTGTGAAGAATAGTGGCTTAGGCTTTAATTCAATAGAGCATTCCAAGAACCATCCACCTAAGATTGCGAGAGCTGTTGAGAGTGGCTTGTTTGAGGTAGAGCCCCCTGAACCATCTAAGATTGTTTTTAGATATGCAGGTTTTGCCCAAACTTCTTCTAGCAAGACAGGTGCTTCTACTTCAACAGGTCAGACCCCTCAAAAGGTCAAGTACCATTGCACCTTCTGCAAGAAGGATGGCCACATTGTTGAGTTCTGCTTCCGTAGAGCCAAAATTGAGAGAAAGGAGAGGATGAGTGCTTTGAGGTCCATTAGAGGAGTTTCTGCACCTACTGTAGTCTCTAGAGCCAGGCAGCCTGTCTTTCCTGCTAGACATAGGCCTAGATTTGTAGATGACTTATTTGACTCCTTTGGAGGTTCTAGGCGGCATTCTGGTTTAGGATTTCATGGGGAGAGATCTCAGGTAGCATCTAGACAGGGGGAGTACCGATCTTTTGGTAGGTCGATTCGGAGAGGTCTATGTGTTTCTCGTGTGCATTCTGATGATTTTTCTCCTAACTATTTTATTGCTGCTTCTGTTGGTGTTCCCAAGCATCGTGTGGCTCAGTACTGGATTCCCAAGTCTTTTATTACTAACCCCAGTACTGAGGCACAGATGTTCCCTGCTTATGCCCTGTAGGTCCGTCGTGCGAGGAAGGAGGACATATGGCTTGTTGACTCTGGATGTTCTCGATACATGACTGGAGATTCTAGATGGTTCTCCTCCCTCACACGTGCATCCGGCAATGAGTTGATCACATTTGTGGATGCTTCTACCGGGACCGTGACAGCCAAGGGCACTGTGCGCATCAACAACAAGTTCATGCTTAAGGACGTCGCTTTGGTAAGTAAGCTGAGGTATAATCTGCTATCTGTTTCTCAGTTGCTTGATGAGGGTCTGGAGGTAAGGTTTAAGAGTGGTGAGTGTAGAGTTCTGGACTCATCAGGTGAGCATGTCTTTGGGATCACTAGGTTTGAGAGGATCTTTAGTGCTGATTTCAGTATTTCTTCTTCTTCTAAACCTAGGTGTCTTGTGGCTTCGGACTCCCATGATCTAGTGTTGTGGCATCGTAGGCTTAGATACATAGGCTTCGACCACTTGGCTAGAGTCAGTAGCAAGGATTTGATTAGAGGTTTGCCTAGGCTGAAGGCTGTTAGAGACCTAGTGTGCGCTCCCTGTAGACATGGTAAGATGGTTTCTGCTTCTCATCCACCTCTTACTTTAGTGATGACTGATGGTCCAGGTCAGCTCCTGCACTTAGACACCGTTGGCCCTTCTAGAGTACAGTCTGCAGGTGGGAAATGGTATGTGCTTGTGATTGTGGATAATTTCTACAAGTATTCATGGGTTTATTTTCTGGTTTCTAAAGACGAGGCTTTTGGATTTTTTTAGAGAATTGGTCATTAGACTAGCTGTTGATCTTCCTGGAGCTTTGAGAGCCATTAGGAGTGACAATGGGACAGAATTCAAGAACTCTTCTTTTGCCACTTTCTGCACAGATAGGGGAATTGAGCATCAGTTTTCTTCTCCTAGAGTTCCCTAGCAGAATGGTGTTGTAGAGAGGAAGAACAGGACCCTTGTAGAGATGGCTAGAACCATGCTAGATGAGCATTCCACACCTATAAGGTTTTGGGCTGAGGCGATCTCTACTGCTTGTTATGTCTCTAATAGGGTTTTATTGAGATCTGTGATTGGCAAGACTTCTTATGAGCTTAGATTTGGTCATAGGCCTAAAGTCTCTCATTTCAAGATTTTTGGTTGCAAGTGCTTCATTCTTAAACATGGCAACTTGGATAAATTTGAGTCAAGATGCTCTGATGGTATATTTCTTGGATATCCTGCTCATTCTCGTGGCTATCGTGTATTTAATTTGGATACTAACTGACGAGGATCTAATAATCTTCATTTTATTATTCCATAATCATGTAATATGACGTCACATGGCACACCCCTTAATGTCATAAGGGAAGAACAAGTCAGGTAAGTCGTAAGTCCTCCTACGATTACCCCCTAGTCGTAAGTATTTCTACGACTATAGTGTAATCGTAAGTCCTGCTACGACTACGTCCGGTCGTAAGCCTTTCTACGACCAGTACTCAGTCGTAAGCCTTTCTACGACTACCCCTCTAGTCGTAAGTTCTGCTATGACCAGCTCTACTACGACTTCCTCACGACTAACTGGGTCCACTCGTCAGAAGGCCCATTTAATAGTGGGAATCTAAGCAGTCAAAATACGTAGTTATGCCTGATATAACTATAGATAATTCCCCACTATCTCTGACTGATAACTATTTGACAGTATGGGGGGTTACTACTCCGGTAATTACTCTCATTATTACGCTATAATGGGCGATTAATTAGCTTGGAACGACAACGACCACCACTGCGTAGTATAAATAAGTGTCTTTTAGAGATAGAGGGGAGAGAGTTGGTTTTCTGGAAGAACAGTTGGTAAGACCCTCGGCTAATTGTAATCCAGATACCCAATACAAGATACACAGGAGTAGGGTTGTTATTCTCACCTGAGAAGGACCGAACCTGTATAAAAATTCCCGTGTCTCTTTTGTCTGCGTGATCAATTGTGGAGACCCCCCGAATCAAATAATCTTTACGTAAGATCGGTTCTAAAACACCGACAGTTGGCGCCGACCGTGGGGATCTTCTGGTAATTCCTTGTTAACAGTTCTTTCTTTTCTCTTTGATGCTACCATGGCAGGAGAATGGAACGAGGAGAATTGGTTCGACTTGGCCGATTACGCAGACATCGACATGGATACCGGATTCGACTATGAACCGAGTATCGAATCTTCTGACGGTGTTGCCGCCTTTGGAGATCTTCTATCAGATCTCGGAGACTGCATCACTACTGGAGTCGAGGAGGGATCCTTATCCCCCACGACAGTACGCCCAGTCGAGGAACCAACTTCCTCGGGGGGCAAGGGTCAACTTGACCAACAGCAGGACTGCATTGGGGCAAATTCGCAACACGACGAGAGTTTTTCCTCCAAGTGTTCGAGTCCCACCAAGGCAGTACGACTTAGCAAGACAGGTTCTGGAAGCCATCATTCCGGAACTCCATCGGCATCTGATGGTCCTCTCTCTCCGAGTATTTCCGCAGGGAAGAGGATCGAACACGCTGTTCATCCAAATCCAACCATCCCGACGCAGGACCCACCTGCAGACGGAGACGGTTATAACCCGGAGTTCCCTTACTTGGAGGAGTTTACTCCAAGTCGCCAGATGGTGTCGCTCGACTACTCCTCAAGTGAGGAGGTCTTGAGCGCAAGTGGAGGTCATCGAAGGGAGGTCTTCGTCCTTCCCTCTGATAAGGATCGTTCTCCCAGAAGAAGGGTTGACGATGCTTCCCGACGGGCATACTCTACACCACCTCGTCGCAATGGCAAGGACACCACCGCTGGCGAACGAGACGAACACTTTAATGAACGTGCGGGACATCCTCAATATTCTCGCATTCCATTAAAACCAACTCAGGGGTCTGAAATAGGCCATTCTGAGACAACCCGACGGAGGAAAATAGCGGCTCAGAAAAATCTTCCTGAGTGTGCTTATTTCCAGTCGGAGGAAGCTCAAGAACTCCAGCACATCAACGACTTACTGGAAAACCCGACTCAAGAACTCGCTCGAGCGCCAGGATATGATCTCTTTGCAGAAGAAATCACACAAAGGCTTCGTGACACGATGGCCAAACTCGAGCGTCTTCGTCGTCCACAACGGGAGAGGTCGTGAATGCGACGACGTCTTACGCGATCGTTCAGATAATTCGTCGCATGGAAGGCGACATGACCTTCATTCACGTCGTTCTCCCGATGTAAGGAAGACGCAACAAGCCCCCAGGAGAGGTGACCTTTCACCACTTCGGCGACGGGATGCACGGCGGCAAGCGGAGTACGAGGAGTATTCCCCTCATAAAGCTGAAACCTATCGTAGGTACAGCCCTCCTGCGGCTGGGTATCGACGAGTACGATCACCCGACGATATTAACCCTTCTTTTCTGCAAAGAAGGAGGCAAGAGGTTATCTCGGGGTGTCGTGCGTTTTCACCCAACCTTCGAGCAGTTCGCTGGCCGCTCCGTTTTCGACTAGTGAATATGGAGAAATTCGATGGAACTCAGAATCCCATCGAGTTCCTCCAGATTTATACTACGGCTATCCGAGCTGCAAGAGGAGGAGAGCATGTCATGGAGAATTACCTTCCGACTGTGCTCGAAGGATCGACACGATCATGGCTTTTAAACCAGCCATTCGAATCGATCTACTCGTGGCAACACCTTTGGTGAACCCGAAGGTCCGATTGTTGGCCCGATCTTTCGATGAGAATGATAAGTACGGTAGACGTCGCTCAACTCTCACAATCCTGGCTACGAACATGCAAAGCTCGAAACCACGCAATCGCTGAACTGCTCGACAAGTCGTTATCAACCGTGCATGAATACCCGGTTGACCTGACCACGAAGGTCGATTCCTGCATACACCGAAGAAGCACGCAGAACAAGATAAATAAGCAATCTGAAATTACGAATATGAATGAAATATTAGATAATTTGGGATTCCAAAGCGGTATTATGGTTTGTCTAGTCGACACAAGCAAATACACGAAGTTGCATAGAAGCTAACTTTTAACTAAACAAAATCGAAGAAAACTAGAGGGGGTGCGTCCTCCTTAAATAGGGGATGAGGAGCCACAAATCTAAAATAAACAGAGTAGCGGGACTAAAACTCGTGGTTACTGTTCACGTGAACAGTAACCACCCCCAGGTGGGCCGCCGGCAGATGGACCAAGTTCAGTATGATTACAAAGCCCAAATTGGCCCAAACAAGTGATATGATGTCTTCTTTTGATGATTGCGATCAGCCTAGAAGGAATTTGGAGGTGAGGCTAGATCCGTTCGAAAGAAGACGAAATAAGCTTTCAATCAAGTACTCGTGGACCTCTAACGGACTCCGTATGTGAAAGTTATGCATGTTTTAAGTTGGTGCTGTTAAGCTGATTCCGGAGGCCGAACTGGATTCCAAAACGGGTCCAGCTCGAACTGCTTGCTTGTCTTGGACCAAAAGTGATATGGCGCTGCACATATATATATTTCATCATTAGGTAGCATCATATAGTTCATATAATATAAAGACACTCCTAAAAACAAGCTCACCTGATAATTTAAGTGAAGCGTACGAGCTCTTATACTTGGAACAGTAAACATAACAAATATGGTTGTATCCATAGGGGTCATGTCCTCATCATCCTCCCTTTCTTGAAAACAAAGCCGTCCTCGGCGTGTGATAAGCTGAAAATAGGGTAACAAAGAAGCCAAAGTGTATGCATGGTATATGTATATGTCATCTGTTTTAATGGTTCTTCGTTGTTGCACAATTAATGTTAGACGACAGCAGCGATCATAAAAGATCATTGTATTATTACCCCAAGAATAATCATATATGTTAATGAGCAAAACAAAATTTCTCACATAGCAATTATTGCAACTAGTTTTGCAAATATAAGTGAAGTATTTATGCAATTCAACACTCTGAAGTTGTAAACTTGTAGTGGTCGCACATATGAGCAAATCTACAACTTTTGGAATCAAACAAAGTTCATCCATATTATCATATTTCAATCGAGCAATAGCAAATTCATCTAGCAAGGGTGAAAGGATGTGTAAATTCTTCCATACTTCAACATCTTGACGCAGATTGTCCATACTAGATGGTGCAATAAGAGATAAATACATGGGCATTGAATGATCACTAAATTTTAATTTTCTCTCATAATAAACAAGATTCGGCATGTAAGAATTGTTGTTCAAAACATCAAGCTTCAATTAATCCATGTAATCACAAGTTATGCATATTCGATAAACAAGAAATTGATTGTCTACACCATAATCTCCAATCAAATTAAACTTATACCCAGGGGTGCAGGCACTAGACAAGCATTTTGAACATACGATTTCAGAAACTTTCTCCATAGCATGTGACAATTTCATGGGTGAATCCAACATAATGTAACACAAAGAATCAGTAGGAGAAATTCTAGTCAAGACTTCTTTATGTCTAACCAATTCCACGTGATCATTATATGTGATTAACTCATCACATGAATCACTCAAAACAGCAGAAAATTCAATTATTTCATCACATGGTGCACTCAAGTCGGCAGGTAAATCAATAATTTTATCACATGGTGCACTCAAATCAATGCAGTCTGTATTCTCTACTTGAAAAATGTGCATATCAGAATTGTTTTCCACTAATTTTTGCTCTAAAATAGTATGAACAGTGGACAATTGTAGTTCTTCACAAACATACTCACCTTGAGTGACGATAGCACCATGATCTTTACATTTTTGGCTCTCCTCAGATGATGTAGGTGTATCCATCTCCTCATCTTCCTTCTCAACCAATAGAGTCGATGGTTCAGTCATCTCATTCTCCTCTTTGGCTTGGTTCTCAACTTTTTGCAAATTGTTAGTCACAAAAAAAGACACAAACATAGGTTTGTTCTTATGTTCCCTATCATCAAGCATTCTTAATTTCTTCTCAATCTGACGTTCAACCTTACAAGCAAGTATAAACAAATGAGGGAGGGAATTATATTATTTGTGAACAAGAATGTCCTGAATTTCTTGATTAAGCCCACTTAAGAATCTATTCTCTGTAGCTTCAGCATGTTCCTCTAAACCACAACGCAACAAACGAGTTTTCAATTCATGATAGTATCCCCTTACAGTTCTACTACGTTGTTTTAAACGTTGTAATCTAGCTAACAAATAATCGGCATGATATTTAGGAACAAATTCATCTCTCAAAAGTTTCTTTAATGCATGCTAAGTTTGAGGCACTCTTCTATGTCTACATAAATGCTTCCACCAAAATATTGCATCTTGAACAAAAACACTAGTGGCAGCTTTAATCTTTTGCCTATCAGACAAATCATAATATTCAAATTCTTTGTCTAAAGCTATCTCCCAGTCAATATAGGCATCAGGATCAAATTTACCAGCAAAAGAAGACACAACGAGTTTAGTTTTACTAGATGTGCTATCACATTCATGTACCTCCCGTGGTGGATAATCGCGTCTCAAGCGTGCATCTTCCTCGTGGACTTTCTTGCGCTCCCGTTCAATGACTCGAAGAAGACATGAATCTATCTTGTAATCATCTCGTGAGCCTGACATAGTTAGTAGAAAACAAAGAAACAAATCACAAGTATATGTTCCTATCAACTACTAGGATTTGGAGGCTCAAATCAAGTCACTCACACTCAAGCTTATACCAAGTTCTTACAAGTTCTTACCAATGTCGCAAGGAAGTGGTACAACCGGTGGCTGGTTCGTGATACTCTCACTTGCAATTAGCCAAACGATTGCGAGGAACGACACCTGTTGAGTTAGTAGGAAGTGGAGCTTGGAAGGCTTCAATATGGTAGCAAGAATCAGCAATAATCAAATCAGTTAATGCAAGTTGAAAATTTGTTCAAAGTACTAGCCAATGTTGCTGATCCTAGCCTAATCAAAGCTAGCTAATCAAAGCCCTATGCAGAGAAGTATATGTACGCACACGCAACGATCAATGTGACTTGATGCAAGCAAGGTAAAGCCTCACAACAAGTGCTAAGAGAGACGCTAGCCAACTACTCAAACTTTTGTAAAGGGCACAAGATTGTTCGCACGACGTGGAGCACAAAAGATAGCAATATCGGTGCAATGCAAACAGCCCTCTAGATTGAGCAGAAACAATGGCTAGTCTCAAATGATGAAAATGCAAAGTTTTATATGGCTTATATATGCTTATTTGAAAGATTTCGACGACATCTACAACTTTACAGTTGAGGCGAACTTCAAATTCCTAAGGGAAGACCGAAAGAATCACCAAAAACAGAAACAAAAAAACTTGCGATGCGAAATCGGGGCCGAAGATGGCCGATTTTGGGGCACCTGGAGGGAGACTAGTGGCTTACATGTACAAGATGCGCCTCATCATTAACTTCGAAACGAGCACAAGAACGTCAAAAACGGACACCGTATGCAAAAGTTATACCCGTTTTACTGAAGGTGTCTCGGATACGGAATTCTACTCACACTCGAATCCGTCTCGGGTTTAAATTTGAAACTGCTATATCTTTCAAACCCGTGGGCCAAACTTGCTGAATTTTTTTGTGGAAGCTTTTGGTCATATGTACAAGGTCTCCACAAATTTTGTACACACTTTTCTTTTCTCTTTTTTTTTTTACCGCGGCTTTTGAATTATGCGGCTGCCTCTTTCTTCTTCTAGTATTTGGCTGGCCCTAGGGTTTGCCGCAAGTCGCAAAAAAATTAACTCTATCAAAAGATCACAGCAATCCTCTCATTTTTTTGGATTAACAGCAGTACGAATTTTCTATTTTTGGTGCGGATTAGAGGAGTTTTAACCCACGAATTTTCAGTTTTAGATACAAAACTAAGAACCCTAAACGAACGATCAAGCAACGCGAAGGAAAACACAAGAAGCAATCTATACAATGACCAACTAGACAATAACTAGAACTAAAGATCAGCAACTAGACACGACAATGCAACCAACGATTCAACAAGCAAAATACCGAAAAGAAAAATTGCAAAGGCTCAAAGGGCTCGGTATGGATGATAGATGTAATATTTTTTTGGGCAATTTTCTGGACTCTAGGTATGAAAAATGAATCTACAACTAGAAAACTGAAAATTATCACCGATCAACTGAAGCTCTGATACCACCTGGTGAACCCGAAGGTCCGATTGTTGGCCCGATCTTTCGATGAGAATGATAAGTTCGGTAGGCGTCGCTCAACTCTCACGATCCTGGCTACGAACACGCAAGGCTCGAAACCACGCAATCGCTGAACTGCTCGACAAGTCGTTATCAACCGTGCACGAATACCCGGTTGACCTGACCACGAAGGTCGATTCCTGCATACACCGAAGAAGCACGCAAGAACAAGATAAATAAGCAATCTGAAATTGCGAATATGAATGAAATATTTGATAATTTGGGATTCCGAAGCGGTATTATGGTTGGTCTAGTCGACACAAGCCAATACACGAAGTTGCATAGAAGCTAACTTTTAACTAAACAAAATCCAAGGAAACTAGAGGGGGTGCGTCCTCCTTAAATAGGGGATGAGGAGCCACAAATCTAAAAGAAATAGAGGAGCGGGACTAAAACTCATGGGTACTGTTCATGTGAACAGTAACCACACCCCCAGGTGGGCCGCGGCAGATGGGCAAAGTTCAGTATGATTACGAAGCCCAAATTGGCCCAAATAAGTGATATGACGTCTTCTCTTGATGATTGTGATCAGACCATAAGGAATTTAGAGGTGAGGCTGGATCCGTTCGAAAGAGGACGAAATAAGCTTTCAATCAAGTACTCGTGAACCTCTAACGGACTCCGTATGTGAAAGTTATGCCTGTTTTAACTTGGTGCTGTCAGGCTGATTCCGGAGGCCGAACTGGATTCCAAAACGGGTCCAGCTCGAATTGCTTGCTTGTCTTGGACCAAAAGTGATATGGCGCTGCACATATATATATTTCATCATTAGGTGGCATCATATAGTTCATATAATATAAAGACACTCCTAAAAACAAGCTCACCTGATAATTTAAGTTAAGTGTACGAGCTCTTATATTTGGAACAGTAAACATAGCAAATATGGTTGTATCCATAGGGGTTATGTCCTCATCAACCTTTGTGATCTTTTGCTGGCAAATTTCCAGGGCACTTACAATCGCCCTGGAAAGGAGGATGACCTACACCGGATAAGGCAGAACGACCATGAAACGCTACGATAATTCATCAGGCGCTTCAGTGAGGTTCGAAATTCTATTCTAGAAGTTTCTGGCTCATCTGTGATCAGGGCTTTCAAGCAGGGAGTCCGTAGCAGAAGGATAACAGAGGATATCGCTTTACATCCACCTGCCACCGTCACCGAACTTTTTGAGATGACCGATAGATATGCGACTGCTGCTGAAGCAGTCGAGTGGAACAATACTATCGATCGTGAAGACAACATCCCACAGGAGGCAGGCGAAGGTAGCAAGAAAAAGGATAAAAAGGCTAGGAAATCTAAGAACAAGGCAAAAAGACACAAATCTCCAGTTGCCGGTTCTAAGGAGGTCCTGGCCGTAAGCGACAAGGAGCCACGCAACGCCAAGCAAAATCCCGATCGAGGCAAAGGTAAGCGCCAAGATCGGAGAAACGACAAACCTAGGTGGTGTCCTTTTCATAAAAAAGAAAGGCATGATCTTCGTAACTGCCGAGTTTTCCTACGGAAACTCGAAGACTATTACTCTGGCAAGGGGCCACTTCCTACTATTAAACAGGTAGGCCAAGCAAGTGGACAGAAGGAGTCGGATGATGAGGAGATGCCGTTCCAGGATCCGCAACACACCATTGATCACATCTATGGGGATCTTGACATACGATCGCGAAGACGGTGAAAAGTCGTTGAACGTGAGGTAAACACACTCGACTCCCCTCTTGTCAATAAATTACCGAAGTAGTCGGAAGTCACCATTAGTTTTGAGAAAGGTGATTGCCCGATCCCTTCGACTAGACCAGGTCGATTTTCGATTGTGGTCGAACCCACCATCAACAATTGCCGAGTCAATCGAGTTTTAGTTGATGGTGGAAGCTCACTAAACATACTGTTTACGAGTACCCTGGACGAGATGCAGGTACCCAGGACAAAGGTAAGGCCGGTACGATATTCATTTCATGGAATCGTACCGGGGTCTTCGGCCAAACCAATTGGCCAAGTTTCTCTTCCTTTAATGTTTGGATCACCAAGCAATTTCAGGACAGAGAAGGTCTCCTTTGATGTAGTCGATTTCGACACGGCATATAACGCCATACTCGGACGACCAACTTTGGCAAGATTCTTAATAGCTACTCATTATGGGTATCAATGTCTTAAGATGCCAGGTCCCAAAGGAGTGATCACGATATACTGTGACAAGAAGATGACGCACTCTTGCGACCATCGTTCCCTCGAGATGGTTGGACAACTACCAACTCGAGATGAAAGTCAACCTTCGACTAGCAAGTCGAAGCCTAAAGCTGCACCTAAGCCGAACGACCAGGTCAAAGAGGTTCCTCTGGACGCGGAGGAGCCCTCGAAGACTGTTCGCATTGGGGATTCTTCCGACCCCAAATAGGAAGACGCCCTCATCACTTTCCGCCAGGTAAACGCTGATGTCTTTGCGTGGCAAGCATCCGACATGCCCGGAGTCCCCAGGGAAGTGATCGAGCACAGGCTAGCTTTACGGCCTGATAAACTACCCGTAAAACAAAAATTACGGAGATTTGCCCCTGATCGACGAGATGCTATTAGGTCAGAATTGGACAAGTTGCTTAAAGCAGGCTTTATAAGAGAAATCGACCACCTCGAGTGGTTGGCCAACCCTGTAATGGTTAGAAAGTTGAATGGCAAATGGCGTATGTGCGTGGACTTTACTGACCTTAATAAAGCTTGTCCAAAAGATGATTTTCCTTTACCTCGTATCGATCAGCTGGTTGACTCTACTGCAGGATGTGAAATATTGAGTTTTCTAGATGCATACTCTGGTTACCACCAGATTAGTATGTGTCGAGAAGATGAGGAGAAGACCGCGTTTATTACACCGTTTGGGATATTTTGCTCTGTCAAAATGCCATTCGACTTAAAAAATGCTGGAGTTTCTTTTCAGCGTTTGATGCAAACGACTTTTGCTCCTCAACTAGGCCGAAACCTGGAAGCCTATGTTGATGATCTAGTTGTAAAAAGCAGCAAACGACTCAATCATATCACAGACTTACAGGAGACTTTCGACAACCTCAGAAAACACCACTTGAAACTTAATCCCGAGAAGTGTGTGTTCGGGGTCTTTTCAGGAAAATTACTTGGATTCCTGGTCTCTGCATGAGGAATCGAGGCAAATCCTGAAAAGATAAAAGCCATCACTCAGATGCGCCCCCCGACCACGAAGAAAGAAGTACAGAAACTCACAGGATGCATGGCGGCGTTAAGTCGTTTCATAGCACGTCTGGGGGAAAAAGGACTGCCTTTCTTCAAACTTCTAAGGAAACATGAGGGCTTCGAGTGGTCAGAAGTGGCTAACCTAGCCTTTGAGGAAGTCAAGAGGTATCTTACGAGTGCTCTTGTTCTGGTTTCTCCGAAACCAGGAGAGACGCTCTTAATTTACCTAGTCGCCACAAGACAGCGATGGCGCGATCTTGGTCGTAGAACGTGAGAACATTCAACGACCAGTCTACTACGTCAGTGAGGTTTTACACGGACCTAAGGAGCGTTACCCTCAGGTTCAAAAACTTCTATATGCCCTCCTCATGTCTTCGAGGAAACTGCGGCATTATTTTCAGGCACACAAACTAGTTGTGTCGTCTGAGTTTCCCTTGGGAGCGATCCTCCAGAATAGGGAAACAGCGGGACGCATGGCAAAATGGTCAGTTGAACTTGGGGCGTTCGACATCCATTTTGTGTCCTGAACAGCCGTTAAATCCCAGATCTTGGCAGACTTTGTCGCCGAATGGACAAATCCTGAACCTGTTCAGGATCCCCAATACGATTCCCACGACCAGTGGACGATGTACTTTGACAGGTCACTTACGATAAGTGGCTTGGGGGCTGGGGTGGTCCTGGAATATCTTACCGGAGAAACCTTAAAGTATACCATACAATTAAAGTTTCAGGCCACTAATAACGTGACATAGTATGAAGGTTTGCTAGCTGGTATACGAGCCGCGAAAGCGCTCTCGATTCGACGATTGCTCGTAAGAGGAGACTCTCAACTAGTCGTGAATCAAGTTGGAAAAGAGTACCGGTGCTCTAATCCGACCATGTCCCGGTACTTATCAGAAGTTCGAAAGTTAGAAAAGCACTTTTTGGGCTTTGAGGCACAATTTATCCCTCGGAAGGATAATTTCCTTGCAGACCAACTGGCTCGTCTAGCTTCTTCTCGATCCTTGGTACCGAAAGGGGTGTTTCTGGAACAGCTTCAAAAGCCGTCTATAGTCGAAGAACTAGAGACGCCTCCTATAGAAACAGCATCTCTAGAGTACGAAGATACATGGATGACACCCATCTACGAGTATCTTCAGACGGGTTTCTTACCCGATGACGATCTAGAAGCAGATCGATTATCCCGAAAGGCCAAAATGTATACTTTGGTCGAATGTGTCCTTTATAAAAGAGGAACCCAAGGGGTGCTTGTAACATCCCAAAGTTCTGTTACCAAAATAAAAATTAATAAAGTTTTTCTTTTATTGGATTTTCTGAGTTTCAATAGTGTTTTTTGGTTTTCTTACATTATAAGATTGTAAAAGTCAAGCATAAAATTTATTGAGTTTTATGAGTTTTTATTGGATTTCAAGTGAAAAATAAAATTTTAAGTAATTTCTGGAATTTTAAAAGCTTTTTACTATTTATTTTAAAACAAAAATAATTACTGTTCAAAAATAAAATCCAACTTTAAGTTGGAATTATTTTTATTAAGTTCAAAATAATTCAGGGAATTTCCTTGAATTTTTATATAATTTTGGAACTCTGTTTGATATTTTCTAAAAATCTCTTTTTTGATTTTTGTAATATCTAGCAATTAAAAATGAATTACTGTCCGCAAATAAGTACCAAATTTGCGTTGAAAATAATTTATTTAAGGTCAAAATACCCTACTATGAAAATTCATTGAATTTTTAGACCTATATTACTATTTTTCAAGTTTAAAAACAATTTTTAGCAATATAAAAATAATTACTATGTAATAATAAAATTATTATTATTAATAATATTAATATTTTATTTGAGTTCAGAATGTTGTATTTAATATTTGTGATTTATTTCGGATTTTTTGAAATTAACTTGCTATTTTTTCAGAATTAATTGGTGTGTTTCCGAATTTTGAAAATGAATATTCTTTGGAATATTCATGCTCTCTGATAACTCCGACGAACGCGTTATTTAAAGAATAACTCCGTGAGCAATTCCGCCAAACCGTTCTTTCGCTTTGCCCTATAAATTGAACCGTAGCTTCTCCACCCCATTCCCCACATCCCTCTCACTCAGATTTGCTAAAATCCTCCTGGAGCCCCCTTTGATAGCCCTTCTTCTCCAACTCCGGCGACAACTACGACGAGCCCGATCTCCTCATCTGTAGCTCCGTTGTTCGCCAAATTTTATCGGTGAGTTCCTATCGAGATTCTCTACATTTCTATTCAAGCAGAATTTTGATTATCCTGTTGGTTCACCGCGGCCACAAAAGTACCAACGGTCTTCTTCTCCAACTCCGGCGACAACTCCGGCGAGCCCGATCTCCTCATCTGTTGCTCCGTTGTGCACCAAATTTGACCGGTGAGTTCTTATTGAGATTCTCCACATTTCTATTCAAGTGGAATTTTGATTTACTTAATTTTTCACCACCGGCCACATCTTCTTCCCTAAGTTCGATGAGAACTTCGTCGAGCCCGATCTCTTCATCTATTGGGTAATTGCTCGAACCCTTTTACCTACATGTTCCTTTCGATATTATCTACTTTTCTATTCAAATAAAATTTTGAATTTCGTAATAATTCGTCACTGCCATGTCACGGCCACCTTGCCACCCCAAGCCCACGTGTGCGCTTGCGCGATCCACTGTGGACCAAACCCATTTTCGTGAACCGCCCACATGTCATTGACTCCAACTATTTTTCTTTACAAAATAAATTCGGCCGAAAATTCATTTTCCCACCTGGAGACATCATGCTAACACAATAAAGGGATTTCCTACAGAGAAATAATTCCTTAAATTCAAAAATTCGGAATTTCATCTTTTCATGTGATAATCAACCTTCCGGATGTTCGTTCTCCTTCATACGAACTCCGATTCCGTCAATTCAACACCTAACTTCATATAAAGTCGATACCTTCCTAGTAGTATTTATTTTATAATTTTTGGATTTTATTTGGATTTTATTTGAATGTTATTTGAATTCTCGGATCGTTTACGTGTATAGATTTCGACGACTTCGGACGACTGGATTTCGACATCGTTTGAGAATCAATTAATCAAGCAAGGCAAGTTATACCATTGATCATATTGATCCCATTATTTTGAATTATTTATGTTCTATTTTAAATTATTACTGCATGCTTATTTATATTCAGTAATTTAAATCCCTATTTTAAATTTATAGTTATGTCTAAAATCCTTTGTATGGCCAATTTAGGTAGAAAGAAGGCTGGGAAATGCTAGGTCTTCAACTGGAATTGTCGTCGTCCACATCTGGCTCCTCATTTGACTGAACTTGAGCTGTGATATTGTACAGACGCCCTTTTCCTAAATTCTGCGGCTTCTTGTTTGCTTGCATGATGTTGACTTCAGGGTTGGCTGGATTTGCTACATGCTGCTTCTTTGGACATTTACTGGCGAAATGCCCAACCTCATGGCAATTGAAGCACGTGATGCCTGGAACATAGGATGGATCCTTCTGTGCCTGGTCACCATCAGACGTGTTGGAGGACTCCAAGTTGACTGGGTTGCCTGCTGTTGGCTGGGATTTGACTTGGTACGATAAAGTCCCTCTAGCTCTAGAAAAACCTCCCGAGTTGGGCTTCTGTGCAGCCATTCTTCTCTTGCGGTTCTCCATCTCGCGGTGCTTGCCTTCTTGACGAATCGCCTTGTCGACTAGCTGCTGGAAGTCAGTATAATCCTGAGAAATCAGCTGTACGGACAAATCATCATTGAGTCCTTCTAGGAATCTTTCCTGCTTGTCTTCATCCTTTGCAACATCGTTAGGTGCATATCGTGCCAGTTTATTGAGCTTGTGCAGGTACTCATTCACAAAGAGGTTGCCCTGGCGCAACGAATGAAACTCCTTCTTCTTGAGGGTCATTATGCCCGCAGGGATATGTGCATGACGGAAGGCTCGCACAAACTCATCCCAGGTGATTTCTTGAGCATTGGCATGTGAGATGCTGAAATTGTCCCACCATTCGGAAGCTGGACCTATGAGCTGGTGCGAAGCAAACAACACCCTCTCATGATCAGTGCACTGGGCGATGTCCAACTTCTTACTAATCGCCCGGAGCCAATCATCTGCATCCATGGGCTCAGTACTGCTTGAAAAAGTTGGTGGACGCATCCTCATAAATTCTGACATACTAGTTCTTTGGGGTGGTGGAGTTGGAGTTGGAGCTTGGGAAGATGTAGCTTGTCGGGTTTGATTGTTGTTGATGGACTGAGAGAGCAGTTCGATCAGACGGTTTTGATTGGCCATCAACTGCTGCCACTCTGGTTCATTGATTGGGGCACTTCCATCGTTGTTGGTGTGGGCTCCACTTCCTGAGTGACGAGGGTTCACCATCTGCTGGTTACTCCAAAGAGTTAGGGAAGGAGACAAAGGATAGGGGAGAGACAAATAAGAACTAAGGGAATAGAGTAAAACAACCCTCCCAAACGAAAGAACCAACTTAAAAACTTTTTAGACAAACTTACACAACGTTTTATCGATCGAGACTCTTTTAATTGGGTGGAATGACTCAATGCACGGAATGAGTCTTGGCAACTTAACTATATGGCTTAGCTGACAACACATCTTCTACTCGTGGTTTTTGATGACGATGCTTCCTTAATAGCTTCATACCTTGTGGTTTTGAACATAAGGGTTAAGAACGTGTTGACCATCTATAGAACATTTCCAGGGGAAGAGGATTCATTTAACATTATAAAATTGTGAGGGGATAATAAGGTAAGAAGGCTAAAGGTAAATAGATGACCCAGATGAGGAGAGAACAAATTTATTTTTCTTCTTTATATAATATAAGTTTTGAAATTTTCAACTAACGGCCATTCTAACTAGGTCACGACCTACAGTCGATATGGCTCTGATACCACTTTGTCAAGTCCCGAGATTAACATCCCAGATCTTCTGTGCATAACTGAACTTGTTCCATGATTAGTGGCTAGCTCACACAGTAAACAAATGTGATAACACAACCATAAACGCTAAAATTTATTAATAAACAACAGAGTTGATTACAAGATAGCCTTACAGAGCAACATTAAATAAACACAGCAGAAGACGATGAAAAAGTAGTGGAGTCCAGCTGATCTGCCACATGCAATCGACTGGGGTAGCAGCCTAGTCGTCATGATCCACACCTGAAGTGAAGTCCTTCTTCTCTGAAATTTGTTTGCATAAAGCAAGTATGAGCACAACTTCCGTGCTCACAAGTTACACCCGTCAAATAACAGAATAACATGCATACATGGATGTAACAAATGATGGCTTATAGGGTTATTTGTGCAAAAATAACGTTTGACATTAAATACCATACTAAGTTCAAAAGCTCAAGTTTTATAAATCCAAAATTGATTTTGAATTGATAAAGATAGTGTAGGCACCAACCTAACACCAACATAAACACGGGCACCAACCCGGGGCTTCAACCCACCACTTTTCTCATGGACATCCATATGTCAAAACTATTTTACAAAAACATTTTGAAATCGAAGTCTAACTTTGAGTGGCTTTGCCAGCATGTCCATGACCGTGGACACGGCTATTCGAATAGTTTTACACTCTGCAGAGGTTGTACAACTTTACCCACACGAGATAATCAACTTTTAATGTTAAATCGACACACTTAGAAGGTGTGCGACTAAGTGATCATCACGAGGCCTTTACAATGCATTATTCCACCATAGTCCTCCCTCGCTAAGGTTTCGCCCCCTTTGGACTACCCGTCCGCAGAGTTCAGGCCCCCTCTTGCGCTAGGTGGGACTAACAAAAGTCATGAAAGACTACCCACCGCATCAATAGGAACAACCATGATGGAACTTTGCAAATTAATTAGCCAAGTCCTGCCCATACAAGACATGTGGTAGTACGATGTGGCTTAGCAAGATGCGGCTCGAAGACCGGTCCTTAACTGACCTGGGCGACAACCAATAGATCCTGGGCCTCAACCTACCCAGTTGAGTCCGTGCATAACCTGCACCCACCAGACAACCATTTCGCCCAAGTCCAAACCATCATTTTATTTCATTTTCCAAAGTCATTTATAAAACTCCCGTGATACACCAATGCCAAGGGTACCATTTAAACAATAGTTGATTTTTGGCTGAAATTCCCCAAATGAAACATATTTGGTCTATAAGCACAATATTTTCCAAAATGGTCTCAATTCATACTATCGTATCAACCAGGTTTTGACTAGGGTGACAACATATTTGACTCAATTATCAAAATTGGCCATACAAAGGATTTTAGGTATAACTATAAATTTAAAACAGGAATTTAAATTACTGAATATAAATAAGCATGCAGTATTAATTTGAAACATAATTTAAATAATTTTAAATAATGGGTGCAAATATGATCAAGAATGTAACTTGCCTTGCTCAAATAGTTGCTCTCAAACGGCGTTGAAATCTGACTCTCCGAAGTCGTTGAAATCTATACGCAAAAATAAGCCAAATTCAAACTAAATTCAAATAAGATTCAAATTAACTCCAAATTGAATAATTTTGGTTTAGTTGGCTAGATCTTGAATTTAGATAAATTTAGAAATTTGAATTGCTCAATCGGAGTTCGGATGCAAAAGATATGAGCCCTCGAAGTTTGAAAATACATAAAATGATAGAATTAGGGTTTTTCTGAATTTTGGGAATTATTTTTCTAAAGGAAAATGAATTATTGCGCGTCAGCGCCACCTCCTTCCCTCCGTCCACGTGGCATGTCCGCATGGCAAGGTCCATCCCCCCCTCAGCCTCAAACACCTGTGGATTTGGGCCACATGAGCCGTGAGACCGACATGTGCATCGGTATAACCATTTACAACGAACTCTTCATCACCGCCATAAACTAGGAACGCATCCTTAGTCCTTCTCAAGTACTTAAGAATATTTTTCACAGCTGTCCAGTGACCTTCACCGGGATCAGCTTGGTATCTACTCGTAACACTTAGAGCATATGATACATCTGGTCGAGTACATATCATGGCGTACATGATAGATCTAATGGCTGAAGCATATGGATACCATTCATACGGTCTCGCTCATCAGTTGTTGAAGGACACTGACTCTTGCTAAGACTTATGCCATGTGACATAGGCAAGAACCCCTTCTTGCCATCGTGCATGCTGAACCGAATCAACATCTTGTCAATATAAGTACTTTGTCTTAATCCAATTAGTCTTCTTGATCTATCTCTATAGATCTTTATCCCTAAGATATATGCTGCTTCTCCTAGGTCCTTCAATGAAAAACTATTTTTCAATGATACCTTAACGGATTCCAGCATTGGAATGTCATTCCCAATCAATAATATGTCATCCACATATAAGATTAGAATAACAAGTGCGCTCCCACTAACCTTCATGTAAACACAAGGTTCTTCTTTGTTCTTGATGAAACCAAATCTTTTAATCTCCTCATCAAAATATATATTCCAACTCCGAGATGCTTGCTTCAACCCATAAATGGATTTATGAAGTTGGCACACTTTACCAGCATTCTTTGGATTGACAAAACCTTCGGGCTATGTCATGTACACATCCCCACTTAGGTTTCTATTAAGAAAAGCCGTTTTGACATCCATTTGTCATATCTCATAGTCGAAATATACAGCAATAGCTAGAATAATCCGAATAGATTTAAGCATCGCTACTGGTGAGAAAGTCTCATTGTAGTCAATCCCTTGAACTTGTTGAAACCCTTTTGCGACTAGTCGAGCTTTATGAATGTGAACATTTCCATCCAAGTCAATCTTTTTTATAGATCCATTTACACTCAATGGTTTTAACACCATCAAGTGGATCGACCAGGTTCCAAACTTGATTGTCTCTCATAGAGTCTATCTCGGATTTCATGGCTCCAAGCCATTTCCCAGAGTCTGGGTCCATCATCGCTTCCTCATAAGTCTTTGGCTCATCATTATTTAATAATAATATGTCATGCCCATACCTTATAGGAAACTAACGTGGCCTTTTAGATCTATGTGGGTCTGATGCTTCATCTACAGGTTCAACAACATTTTGTTCTTCCTGTAGGGATTCAGTAGGAGTTAAAACACTTTCAGATGTTTCTCAAATTTCTTCGAGTTGTACCTTTCTCCCACTGACTCCTTTTGAAAGGAACTCTTTCTCCAAAAAGACAACATTTCGAGCAACAAAAACTTTGCCCTCTTCTCGGTTGTAGAAGTAATATCCTTTGATTTCCCTAGGATATCCTATAAAGAAGCATTTACCTGACTTGGGTATGAGTTTATCAGACATCAAATGTTTAACATAGACATCATATCCCCAAATCTTTAGAAAAGACAAACTAGGACTCCTCCCAGTCCACATCTCAATAGTGTCTTATCTACTTATTTAGATTGTACCTTATTCAATGTGAAAGCAACAGTTTCTAGAGCGTAACCCCAAAAAGACAATGGCAGATCCGATTGGCTCATCATCGACCGAACCATGTCCAACAAGGTCCGATTACGCTGCTCGGACACCCCATTCCATTGTGGAGTGCCTGGTGGTGTAAGCCGTGGAATAATTCCACATTGCTTTAAATGATCACCAAATTCATGGCTCAAAAATTCACCTCCACGATCAGATCGTAAAGATTTGATTGTCTTGCCAAGTTGATTATGTACCTCATTCTGGAACCCCTTGAACTTTTCAAAGGATTCCGACTTGTGCCTCATTAAATAGATATATCCATATCTACTAGTCATCGGTGAAAGTAATGAAGTACTGAAAACCACATCTAACTGTTGTGCTCATTGGTCCACACACATCAGTATGTATGAGTGCCAACAAGTCGGACACCCTCTCACCTCGACCAGTAAAGGTGTCTTGGTCATCTTCCCGAGTAGGCAAGATTTGCACGTTTCAAATTATTCCAATCAAATGAGTTTAGAATTCCATCATCATGGAGCTTCTTCGTACGTTCCTTACTTATGTGACCCAAATGACAATGCCAAATAAAAGTGGAATTCATATCATTAGGCCGAAACCTCTTCATGTTAATATTATAGACGGGTGCATTATTAAGATTTAAAATAAACAACCCATTCAAAATAGGAGCATAGCCATAAAACATCTCATTCAAAAATATAGAACAACCATTGTTCTCAAAAATGAATTTATAACCCTCTACCATCAAACACGAGGCAGAGATAATGTTTCTACTCATGGCTGGAATGTAATAACAATTATTCAATTCCATAATAAATCCCGAGGGCAAAAGTAATGGCAAAGTCCCGATGGCTAATGCAGCAACCTTTGCCTTATTCCCGACGTGAAGATCCATCTCGCCCCTTGCAACTCTCCTACTCCTTGTTAGACTCTATATCGAATTGCAAATATGAGCAACTGATCTGGTATTAAATACCCAAGAGTTAACAGAAGAATTAGCAAGAAAAACATCTATAACATTAATACATGAAGTGGAAGGTTTAGTTCCACCATTCTTTTTTAGATCAGCCAGGTATTTCTTGCAGTTCCTCTTCCAATTGCCTAGCTCTTTGCAATAAAAGCATTCATTCTCTTGAGTCAGGCCAGACTTAGCCTTGGGCTTAGGCTTGTTAGTTTGGATCCTATTCGAAGCTTTAGCCTTGCCCTTTCCTTTGACCCTAGTCCTAGCCTTCTTCTTGAAGCTTGTACTCTTTTGCACCATCATCACATGATTGTTGCTTTTCTTAATGTTGTCCTCTACAGTCTTGAGCATCATATGCAGTTCGGTGAGATTCTTGTCTAAACTATTCATATGAAAGTTTAGAATGAATGACCCATAGCTTGCAGGAAGCGAAGTAAGAATCAAATCAGTAGCCAACTCTTGGCTAAGAGGAAAACCAAGTTTTTCCAAGCTCTGTGTGTAACCAACCATTTTGATCACATGTGGGCTCACCGGACTACCCTCATCTAGCTTGCACCCAAACAATTTCTTTGAGATCTCATATCTCTCAGTTCTTGCTTGTGTCTCAAACATGTCTTTGAGTGCCACGATCATATCGTAGGACTCTATGTTCTCAAACTGCTTCTGAAGGTCTGAGTTCATAGCAGCAAGCATGAGACAGCTAACATCAATGGATTCATCACATGTCTTTTTTAGGCATTTTTAAGAGCAAAGCAGACATTTTTGTGAGCACATCCGGAATTGGTTCTTCTAGAACATGTTCCTTTTTATCTTGCCTAAGAACAATTCTTAGGTTGCGGGATCAGTTCGCAAAATTTGTTCCATTCAGTTTTTCCTTTTCAAGTATCGAACGTAAAGCAAAACTGGATGTAGGTACAACAATTAGTGCCACGATCTACAACATAAAAATACACAAAAACTAAGACATATGTTCAAGAAAAGTAACTTCTATTAAAAAATTTAATAAAGATACTCCCACTAAATACCATATCCCTCTTATGACATTCATCGATTCAAGACCCACAATCAGTTAATCTACTAGTGAGCTTTGGCATCACTGCTAGAAGATTAGTGAATTTGGTAAGCCCATTAGGAACTCGAGGCCTACAAGAATTCGGATCACCATCCAAATCAAATCCATGCCGTTTAAGTGTGTGACCCTATAGTTCATGCGCGATCGGTTGTGACTCGAAAACTCTTTTCGACCACAAGTCGTTAGCGGTACCTAGCAGCACATAACGATTCCCGAACACACATAGAATATATCGGACGAATCTTAATGCAATATGATCTATGATAGGTCCTTATCATTTACGACCAGCTCGAATTCAGTCATGACCAGTCCAGGTGTAGTTACGACCAGTCTGTAGCTCCTTATGACCAGTTTGCAACTCCTTACGACCAATTTGTATCTCCATACGACTAGTCTACGATCAGCTCGTAACTGTATATGACCAGTCTACGTCCAGCTCGTATCTCCATATGACTAGCTCGCAACTGTGTACGACCAGTCTACGACCAGCTCATATCTCCATACGACCAGCTCATAACTATGTACGACCAGTTTCGACCAGTCTACGACCAATTTGTAACTGTGTACGACCAATTTGTAACCGGTCGAACTGAACAACCTGCTTGTGTATTCTCCTTTTGCCTCACAACATCTGGTTAAACTCCAGGTGAGATAATTTATCATCCATGGACTGTTCAATTCTTTCTCGATCAAGTGTCGAATAACTTCATGTGGTCGACACTTCGACCACTAGTGACATGGCCATGTACTTTCTTTATTCGACCACAACGAGGGGCCCAGAGACATCTTTCCTGTTATGTTAGGAGGGGCAAATCCCATATCCTACCAGTCACATTCCTTCGCATGTTTCATAGCATACCCGAAAGCTACCTTTATAACTTCCCAGTTATGAGTAGCGTTTGGTAACCCCTAAGAGTGCTATTACACATGTAGGAAACCATGTTGATCTCAGGTCTAAGGATATACATTATCATTGCTTGAGACCAACTGATGACACATGAAATCATAACAATCTCAACAGTGTCTCAAGGTGGGTCAAATTAACACCATGTTCTCTAACATGTGTCCATATTATTGGTTTGATATCTCCATATCTATGACCTGTGAAACGTAGTCATCAACTAATACATATGTTGGTCTATTCAGTTGTGTTCTCATATGTTTCCGACTAAGGAACGTTTAAGAATAATCATTACAAAAATACAGAGTTTCACAATCAAGTCACATACTTGATGATAAATATTAACGATATTATTCTAAGAACAAGATAACATATTATCCAATATTATGAACATATTGAAATATAATCATCTCTATGATTGCCTCTAGGGCATATTTCCAACACTAGATATGTCAGACTCATCGGCAAACTTCTATGCGAGGATGTTGCAGAAGCGCAAGTGGCTTGCGAAGAATGCTAAACATCTACAATACCTAGATTTTTAATGAAAGATGCTTTAGTACCACCACGGTTTTCGATCCCGCAGTGTGTGTGTGAAGAGTCGGCAAAGATCTTTCAGTCGACACACCCAGACACCTCCGCCCGGGCGTACTACACGTGCGGGCACCACCTCATAAGCGTTTCTTTTGCACACATCGATTTTCTACTCCCTACGTTGATTTTCATAAATTTTTAACTTAATTTGCGTGTAGTGGCAGCCTAAGATGTGCTGCCACTTCTTCTAGTGGATCGACGGTACGGAGATGTACGATAGGGCGTTCATCCAGCAGAAGTACATACTTAACTACTCGATGCGGGCTGAGACCATCGTGTGATGGAAACCTTACGTATCGGACCCTGTTGAGTGGGCACCGGACGAGCCCATGACTCACTCGACGGACAAGCGAAAAGCTCCTGTGACTAAGACCGGCGGTCGTCGTAGCTTCTCCCGTCGCCTGGGAGCACTCCAAATCGAAGAGGTGAGTTACATACAATTTAGGTCCTAAGTTTGTATTTTCCCTTTCATGCTTCTAACATCATGCAATCGTCCAGTCCGTATCACAGAACATGGGGGACTTTGATACACGATACCGACGTGTGGAGTCCGGACACAAGGGGAAGGGGAAGGGGAAGGGGAAGGGGAAGGCTCCTGCAACTGAGACCGGCCGCCATCATAGCGTTTCTGGTCACTCGAGTGCACTCCATATCGACGACGTGAGTTATGTACAATTTAAATCCTGGTCATGTTTTTTACTATACGGTCCACTAACATGAAGGAATAGCAGAACATGGACGACTTCGACACACGACACCGACGTGGGGAGTCCTAAGACAAGGGAAGGGTAAGGCTCTTGTGATTGAGATCGGCCGCCGTCGTAGAGTTTTCGGTCGCCTGGGCGCACTCCATATCAACGACGTGAGTTATATACAATTTACATCTTGGTTACTTTTTTACTATACGGTCCACTTACATAATGGAATCGCAGGACATGGATGACTTCAACACTCGCTGCCACCATAGGCTAGGGCTATGGTGCTGTGGAGACTAGTTTACATCCTACTTCATCCCAATTGCAATAAACCCACACGTGTATCATGTAATGCTTGTAATGCTTAAAATGTCGGCAATTTTATGTATGAAAAGTTACATTGCAACTCCATTGGAAATGTAAAAACTCCCTATTCTTTGTTTTCATGTAGAAGTTGGCTAACGAGTCCGACATATTCTAGGACCACCAATAGATGACAATAAATTTTGTTGTAGAGAACAAAACAAGGCGGATAGTACAAAAAAATTATGACACTCAATGCCCCACCTGTGTACACTAGCCTATGATTATCTGAGGAAGAACAAGGGTTATGAAGAAAATATATTTGTGTTCTTCCAAAATAGCATGGATTCCAAATCCCTCATTGTAAAGTTCATCGAGGAGCTCGACAAATGTATACTTGGCTACTTCTCCTTCCATTGGAAATATGCAACTTACATAATTGTTCATCCTTAAGCCACATGTCTATTAGTGTACAAATATGTTAGTGCACAGTGGTTGGCTAATCTTTGCTTTGTTTCTGTCCATTTGTTCAAGCCGCTTTACCTTCCATCATCTCCCACAGACGGACGAGGGCATATGCATCGGAAGAAGGGCAGAACTATCCATTGGACGGACGGACGAGGGAGCATCCGTCCATTGGATAGACGAACGAGTGAATCCATCCCTCAGACGGATGGATGACAGACGTGGTAGTAGATCTGTCCGTTGGACGAACGAACGAGTGGGCGACGTGGTAATTCTGTCCCTCCGTGGGACAAACGAGGGAGCACCATCCGTGGGAGGTGCGAACGAGGCCATGTGGCAGCACGGTAGCCGTCCGTGTCACCCAGGGATGGATGCGAACGCTATTTTTGCAAAAAAAACACGATGAGGGTGCTATTTTTGCTAATTGCACTCCAAACAGTGCTATTTCCTCCAAAAATTCCTATCCTTCCTTCTTTTTCAAAAAATTCTTTTTTTAATTCCACATGTGTTATTTTTTAAAAAAAAGGAAAAAAATTCTCTAAATTTTCAACTAATAGTAACTACAATATTTGTTAGGCTCGTAGTCGTACATTGATGTATGATATTTATTCCACCTCAGTTTGCTACTAGAAAGTAATAATACCATACATATAAGTCAAAACTATGAACAATGTAAAATTCTAATTGATTGAATGGTTTCTTGGAAGCAAATCAAGGCTCAAAGGTATGTTATCCTGTACGAACTTACATCATGTTGAAGCTACAGTGGCATGGTCCAACCTATATTCTTTTATGTGTGTGGGTACTATCCGCATGTTTCATTCGTTCCTAACCTTAATTTGACCTATACTTGTGCCTTCTCCTTATCTCAATACTTTGAATTCGTATTCGTATCCGGCTCCATTTTTTTTTCATTGGAAATGAAACCACAAGATGTATCCGGCTCTAGATTTAGAGAAAAAATATAGATTAGGATAGAAGATGAGCGGTATCTGTTTACCAACCCTAGTTCAAATGACCCAGTTTCACCCCATGTCGTATCAGCACTAATGGTGGCCAGATGGGCCGTCCAGCCTGGCACAGCACGGGCCTGTGCTAGCATGGCCCGTTTAGGCACGACCCATCTTGGTCCACGTGTTAAACGGGCCATGCTACTGTGCCCACCCACGTGCCCGTGAGGCAGCCCAGGCATAGCCCATCAGCCATTCGTGTCGTGCCGGTCCAGCATGAGCCCGTTTGGCCTAGTAGGCCAAGGTCAGCCCACTTAGCCCGTTAGGCCCGAAAAATTCAAAAAAATCAGGAAAAAATCCCCAAAAAATCATAAAAATGTGTAGAATTTAGAGATAGATATGAAAATTATAGAAAATTAGACAAGCATATTGAAAATGTAATAAAGAACTTTATTAATGTTCAAATGGCCGCCTCGTTAAAATATTTGCCAAGTAAAAACTCAATATGAGAAAACCTTGGCAAAGGAAAACAAGTACATCCTATAGCTCTACATACATCCTTATTCTATGTGTTGTTGTCTAGGTACATATTTTCGAACACCTCCGACAATTCTAGATTTTCCACAGAGTGTTGTGTTCGTGAATTAGCTTATCCCCAGTCCTTCACAGTTAGAAGTATCTCCACCATCTCACTTGTGAGATGTGTTCTTCTCTCCTCCAATATTCTTCCAGAATGACTGAAAGCAGACTCGAAGGAAACCATCGAGACAGGAACAGTTAACACATCACGTGCAAATATGGATAACATGGGATATGCTAACTTATGGTTATGCCACCATTGTAAAATTTTGAAGTTTTCTGAGTTGAAATCCACCGTATAGCTGTCTAGATAGGTGGATAGTTCCTCACTCTTTGGGTGAGAGGTTGGTCTTGGACTTTGTTGAGAATGTGTCGTTGTAGAAGAAGAAGACCTAGCTTGCACCCCAGATCTTGCCCCACAGATTTGTCATGTTACTTGAGGTGGGTGCAACTGGAAGTCATTGATAGCGGACTCCCTGGAACTTATTTTCGTACCTTTGGAAAACCTCATGTAATCAAGAACGAACATCTGCAAAATAGTTAGAATAGTCTAGCCCTGTAGTATCACTAAGAAGATCAAGAATATTAGCAAATCCATTAATTTTAGCTCTAGGATCTAAAATAAATGCAAATACATATAGAAAGGGGATTTTTCTCTAATATTTAAGGTATTTAGTTTTCATAGCAACAATAGCCTCTCTTAAAACTATGTCATTTTTATTTTTTTAATTAACTAGCAATCTGTAAAATACTATGCATAATAATAGGAGATGTTGGATAATAGACGGCAAACAAAGCAACAGTGGCCTCATAAAAAATTTCTAAAAACTAAAGTATCTTCTCAGCAGTGAACCAATGTTGCTTAGTCAATAGTACACTACTATCAGTGCTCTCATAGTGCTTTTGAATAAAAACAGAAAAGTGTTCTTATATGGTAAAAGACTCTTAAGCATCAAGTAAGTAGAGTTCCATCTTACTGGCATATCCAAACTAAACTTTCTTGGACGTACATCCATCGCCCTGTAGAAGTTCTTATATGCTGCTATTCTTATGTTATAATTATTCAGGTAAGATATCGCATTGCGAAAAGCTTTAATATACGAATTCAACCTCTTCAAATCATATTTGACTATAAGGTTAATAATATGACAAGTGTGTCACTGATGTAGCAAGAAGGAATCAGCGTATATACTCAACACTGGAGTAAGAATATCCATGGCCCTAGAGTTCAAAGCAGCATTGTCTAAAGTAATTGAGAATTTTTTTTGTAAGACCAAAGTCTTCCACGACTTTGATAATACAGTCTGCAATATTCCCACCTATGTGTGCTACATCAATTAATTTGAAACCTATAATTCTTTTCTCTATTACCCAGTCGTCATTAACATAATGAGTAACTACACTAAAATAATCCTCCTTAGCCCAACCACTCTATATGTTCGAGGTCAGGGCCACCAAAAATATACACATACTAAATAGTTTTTTAATTTATTATGGTGTTCATTGTAGTATTTTATTAGATCCCTAGTTGCTGTCTGTCTAGAAATGGTAATATTAGTTTGGAAAGCAGTAGACTCCTCAAAGCCTAACGGTAAATCCTCAGAAGCAATTAAACGACAGAGAGATTGACAGGCTACCTCAGGATCGCAGTCCCAGCTACGTACCGTACCATCGAGGTTGTACTGTAGTTGTGTTTGTCTCATTATCAATCCTTGCTTGGCCTTACATCTTGTAGCATGTCTAAGCAAGTGCCCCGTTCCACTTGAAGACTTTGTAGACAATTCTTTGCGTCAAATTTTGTAAATAGCATATGGTACCTTATTTCCCTATGCGTCTGACTTGGTTGTCCTATCAAAATTCTCCCAGACTCCTAATGTAGATGGTATTGATCCAATTAACTGAATTTGATCTTTGCATGGCTTTTTGGAGATTGATAGGATCTTCTCCCAAAAAATCACTACAAGCCTCATTTTCCTGAAGAAAGATAATGTAATCATCAGAGACTGCACTTCTTCTTTCTTTAGTGGATCTCCTTAATGGCACTGGTTCTTGAGGTTGATGAGTTTGTTCTTCTATAGGAAATCATGTTGTGGAGGAACCTCATGGATATTATTTTGAATTGTATTTTCCTCAATAATACCAGGTAAAATAACCTGATCCCGATCATTATTAGGAATAACCAAGGAAAGAGAAAATAAATCCCCTTTAGAAACTTATTCAAAATTAATGTTCCTAACCATATCTCCCTCTTCAAACTCAACATTCTCAAAGAACCGGGCATTTCCTGTTTAAAAAATTGTCTTAGTAGTGGGATCATAGAATTTATAACCCCTTGATCTTTTAGAATACCCAACAAAATGGCTACTAACAGTTCTTGAGTCTAATTTTCTCTCATTAGGCCTATACGACCTTGCCTCAGATGGACATCCCTATGTACGTACATGCTTGATGCTAGGCTTTTTATTTATCCATTGTTCATATAGGGTTTTGTTAGTCACCTTAGTTGGTACTCTATTGAGTAAATAAGCTGTAGTTTTCAATGCTTCTCCCTAGAGAGACATTGGTAAGATAGAATGACTAATCATACTCCTCACCATATCCTTAAGAGTCTTGTTTCACCTCTTAGCAACACTGTTCATGCTAGGAGATCTCGGGATAGTGTACTGAGGGACGATCCCGCATTCGTCTAGGAATTTAGCAAAAAGTCTTGAACATTGTTCACCTGATCTGTTATTTCTGCCATAGTATTCTCCACCAAGGTCAGATCAAACAGCCTTAATTCTTTTGCCAAGTTGGTTTTCCACCCCAGCCTTAAAACTTTTGAACACATCCAGGGACTATGACTTCTCATGAATAAGATAAATATAACCATATTGCGAGAAATCGCCTATAAATGTGATAAAATACCTTTGGCCATTCCAAGAAGCCGTAGGGAATGGGCCGTAGATATCCGTATGTATCAGTTCGAAGGCATCTGAAACTCTATTAGCACTTAACTTCCTCATGTTTGTTTATTCCCCTTAATACAATTAACACAAATGTTGAAATCTGTGAAATCCAGGGGGATCTAAAATTTCTTCTAACACAAGCCTCATAATTCTCTGCATGGAGATATGACCTAAACGCTTATGCCACAAGGAACTTGATTTCTCATTATTAAATTTCCTCTTTATACCACGAGAAACCATATGCAAGACTTTATTATATGAGGCAACAGTATCAAGCAAATACAGGTTGTCATATCAAATAAAGAACCGGTACCAACTTTATTGGAATCCTAAAAAAGACTAAATAAACCATTTCCGAAAGAACAATTATAACTTGATTTGTCCAATACAGAAATAGAAACTAAATTTCGCCTAAAAGACGGTACAATATAAGTCTCTTTCAAATCTAGATAGTATCTTGTCTTTAACAGCAACCTAAAAGTGCCTATAGCCTCAAATACCACCTTCTTATCATTGCCCACATAGATGAATCTTTCAGCATTACTTGGCTTTCGCCAGTTCAGGCAACCCTGCATGGACACATTGATGTTAGATGTTGCACCGGAGTCTAACCACCAAGTGTGTTTAGGTACAAAAGTTCAGTTAACCTCAGAGATAACCATAGCAAGAATTGTACCTTTCTTAGCATGCCAAAAATGATATTTGGTACAATCCTTCTTTACCTGACCATCCTTCTTACAAAAGAAACAAGCCAATTCAGGCCCTTGTTTCTTCTTTATGGATAGCACACTTGCAGCTTCTTTGCTCTTCCTCTTTATATTCTTGACTTTAGGAGTCATAGCCAAATGAGCACTTTCTGTTCTATCTTGTTTCCATCTATCTTCTTGCACACAATAGGAGATGAGCTCATTAAGAGACTATTTGTCATTTTGACAATTATAGCTCACCTTGAACTGATTAAAGTGTGCAGAAAGGGATATCAAAATTAAATGCACAAGCAAATCCTCAGATAGCTCTAACTTGAGTGCCTTTAATTTTGAAACAAAATGAGACATTTCCATAATGTACTCCCTTATGTTTCCTTTACCTCTATACTTCATTGAAATAAGTTTTGCCAAAAGTGTACTTGTTTCAGCCTTATTGTTTTTGGCAAATCTTTGCTTAAGACTGTTAAGAAAACCCTTATCTGTGGTGGCCTATTCTGATATGCTATCCCGAAACACTTCCAGAACAGCACGCCTCATGATCATAAGACTCATGCGATTTCAACAATCCCACTTCTCAAACTCCATCTTTTCCTCAATGGAGTTGTTAGCCACAAGAGCAGCGGGTTGGTCTTTACAAAGTGCAAGGTCCAGATCCATTACCCCAAGAACGATCAAAATGTTCTCTTTCCCTTCTTTAAAATTTGCACCAGTAAGCATCAGTATTGAATTGATGCTAGTAGAAATATGGGAAGCAGGATTTGCAGCTGAAACAAAAGAATGAAATAAATGCTCATATCAGGACATGAATATCAAACATAAGGTTTGATTCATAACTTGGTATATTCCATCATGCAAGATACCTAGCGCTACATTAATATTTAGTCTTTGGACAGAAATATTAACTTGCAAGTGGTAACCTTGTTGTATCAAACAAATACTGACAGTAAATCCTATCAAACAATATACCTTACTTTGGTCCGACTTATTGTTCACATGGAAACTTGATGACTATTACATATTTGTTGCCACAGTTGCATATATAATTCGGCCAAATATTGACTTTCCTTTGAGCTAGTCAATAGATGCATGAATTATACAAACAAAAAAATGCCTAGTTGTTCTGGATAAATTAACCTACATAATAGAGGTTGCTTTGGCAACATAGAACTTAAATTAATCTATGCAGAACACTAGCTGGCCAAATTTGAATCAATTCAATCATTATTCAAGAAGAGTCCACGATTTATACACAATGCATACTATATTCCTCATCTAGCAGAAACACAGATGGAAAAAAATGCTCATCAGATAACAAAATTGATTATAACAACCAATTTTGTAGTTGACTGATTAAACTGATATGTCAAGACTTATCTTAAATCAACAAGTCAATTCTCAGCCTAATAGAGGATTGAACCACATGACAGTGCTTGTAAATCTAATTCAGTACTACAACCTTACGGCAAACAGAGACCCATTAAATCTCAGTTCAAAAATGACATCACAGATTAGTCATCTATTGATTTCTTCAAATAGTATTTCAAACAAGATCACAAACACAATATTCAATCCATCGTAAAAAACACAGATGAATCTATACCACTGAAATTAACAGAGATAAGGCAGCAAGATATGAAAAGACAATATCAGTAAAGCGATTGACAGATAATTCTAGAAACAACATATTAATCCAGACTTAAGATGAACTCTAGAAAGATGAATAATCTGAAGTGCAAAAGCTTAACCGCAATTGATGAACATGGAATGAAGATGCATCTTATAATCTGTAAAGGAAAAACACATACAAAATTCATCCAAGAACTAGCTTGAACTCTTGATGCAAGAACAATCTATAGATCAAAAGCTTAACCATAAGAATTCCTAATCCAAAAATTTAATGCCACATATATACTTGAATCTATAAGGGCTAAATTTGGAGAATATTCTTGCTTCTGGTGCGGCGGCACAAAGAAGGCGGCGCGGTTGCGAGTATCACCGACGACGGCAGCTGAAGTGTGCACAGCGCACACAAAGGCGGCAGCAGAAACCAAAGGGCACACGGTGCACGCGGTGATGGCTGGAGGCCGAAGACAGTCGGCCATATGCGGAGGCGACACAGGAGCCAGAGGACTCTTGGCCGCACGCGGAGGCGGCGTAGGATCCAGATGGCACACAACGCACAAACGTAACGGAAGCTTGATGGCGCTCGGCGCTCACAGAGGTGATGGTCGCTCGTGGAGAGGCAGCGGGAGCCCGAGAGCGTGCAGCCAGAAGCAAAAGTGGTGGGATCCAGAGGGCTCATTCGTGGAGGCGGTGGAAGCCTAGACAGGGTCGTGTTGCACGGAGCCTGTGGAAGCCCAGACAGACATGTCACGCGGAGGCAGCACAAACTAGTGCAGCAGTGACGCACAAGCAGATGCACGAAGGCGGCTCACAAATGCGCGGAAGCCAGAGGAGGGCTCAACGCTCAGGGAGGTGGCAAAACCCAGGAGGGGCGCTCGGCAGGATGCATGAGCACTTGCATCAGGGCAGACATGCAGCAGATGCGAAGGGTGGGAGACAAGAACCGACAATGAGCAAAGAATAGATCGGATAGAAATGAAACCGTTTGGATGCAAAACATGCACATATAATTGGCTCTGATACCAATTGATAGAATTAAACAGATATAATATGTGATAATTACAACACTCAATGATCTGATTGGCTCTGATACTAATTGATAGAATTAAACAGATATAATATGCGGTAATTGCAACACTCAATGATCTGATCTGTAAACTGAAGAACATACCAGATGACGCCATTGATCGATGTGGAATTGAACTGAAGCAGTAGACAAACAGTTAATCTATCTACCTAGGTTAGGTCTTTCTCACCAAGAGGTAAGCCACAAATTCCAACTACAGATAGGGATAGGTGGTATGGCATGAGTTACCCTGATGAGAGGACCTGACCCTTATTTATAGCCTTTAGTATTAGAATTCTATCTCGTCCCATAATTAGAGATAGATTCCAAATAGATCTCTACACAGATTTAAATCCAAGTCCATATTTTCCTTAGTTGATACTCCAGCTCTTAATAATATTATTTGATCACTTTATATATTCGAGCCAACTAAAATAGATAGCTGGTATGTATTAAACTCATGTAGGTCCACATAATAGGAAATTAATCCAACATTGCCCCCACCCCATTTCCATTTCGTTGAAGCAATAGGAAGCATCTCATTGGTCTCCTCTGCGTCAGTTATTCCTTCCACATTACACGTCGCAAGCATGGGAGAAGTGCTGGACACCTAGTATTTTCCTTTCCCCACATGACTACACAAATTCAAAACAAAAGTTGATAGGGATCTAAAAAATTGAAATTGTTGTGCCTTTCCCAAATGCAAATACCTCCTTGTGGTTGCAGTCTAAAATAAGAAGCTAGCTCTTACAGTAGCAACAGCAGAGGCTTTGGTTGGTATTGGCTCCGGGGGAGGGGTGTCAAATTGTGGTAGTGTTAGGGGTGGATATGGGCGGCAGGAGGTGATGGAGGGTTTGGTAGGATTGGTGATGCCCATGTTCCATGGGAAGATGTTCATAAATTTTGAAATATGCTATCACAGCCCCAATTTCAGCTAATAGATTTTAAGTGCATTTCATGAGCATACATGTCATTTTGGATCATTTGCAGAATAGGTTGCATTTAAAAATCTCAACTTCAATCAAATTTAAAACTTGGAAAAGAAACTACAAAAGAAAAACTGAAGTTAATGCTTGCAAAGAACCCTGGGAAGTAGTTTAGTCAAATACTATATAATTTATCTTAAATAAAAATTATTTTTGTCAAATTTTTAGAGTTTAGTTTGAACTTAAGGAAAATCAATGTTCTTTATTTAGACCTTCTCGGTTTCAGAATTTAAACTAAGTAATTAGATCACCTTTAGTGAGTTTTCAAAATTTATTTGGGATCTATATCATCCCAGTAGCTTCTTTGAAAAATTTCGTATTTTCATAAATTTATTTGATATTTTTAAACCTCCAGTCAAACTTTTAAGTTTGATTTTGGTTCTAGTCAAACTGGTCAAACCCAACCGAGCCACTTGGCACTGTAGCGACTCAAACCCTAGTGACTTGGTTAGGTTCAGCCCTATGCTGTTAGGACCGACCCGAGCCATGTCCGTTTGACAAAGCCAAACCTCTAGGTTGCGCACCAGCCGTTAGATTTGAAACGGACATCCCAGATCAAGTGGAACGTTCGGACCACCGAACGCTCCATGCGATCTAGGCCGTTGATTTTAAATCTGACCGCGCCTTTTCCTTCGGTTGAGTTTTAAAGCGTGCATCATCTTAGGACCATTGGATCTTGCCGTCCACATAACTTGGGACGTTCAGACCTCCGAGCGCCCCACATGATCTGTGCTGTCCATTTTAAATTAAATCGCGCCATTTTCAATGGGGTAAGCCCATCGAGCGCGAGCCGTTAGATTTAAATTCAAGCACCAGATGGTGTGGTAACGTTCGAACCTCCAAACGTGCCTTGACTTAGGACCGTAGGATCTAGATTGGACCGTCCACATGGGATTGAAACATTCGGACCGCCGGACAGCGTTTTCAATCTGGATCGTTGAAACTAGATCGGACCGTTCACGTTTTTTTTACTCTCGATCACATCGTTTCTTTGAGACTGGCAGCCATGGCCCACTTGTAAGTCTCTCTCTTCTTCATCTTCTCCATGCCACTATGCCAGCACTGAGCACATGGCGCGTGAGGTGGCTTCGCACCCGCATTTTTTGGGGCAAGCAGCGCCACTTGGCTTCACCAATGCTGACAATGCTTAACCTGGTATTGCCACTAATCCTTTTTGTGTTAGAAGTGACCGTAGAGGACCATCAAAACCACCGTGCCATTCTTTCGACCAAATCAGGGCAGCCATTATTTCGCCCTCCTCAACGAAGCGTATCCTCTCGTCTCTGTGCCATTCTTTCTCTTTTGCCATACCTTATCCTTGGTGCTAATGTGAGTTTTTGGTTTTGATCGTAGCTTCTGGACCCCGAGGTTGTCCTTTGTCAGTCCAGAACACGCCCTGAGTGCTGCCGTCGTGGATTTTTGCACTCTGGTGAGCTCCTTCATATTTCTTGCGCGTCATATCTTGTCTTAAGATATTGTGAGCAAAACCTCTCAATCAATTTATCTTTTGATTCATAGGGTTATCCGAAATTTGGATTTCTGGTCAACTTCTGTTCCTTCGTTCTCATTCCTAATCTGGTAAGCCTTTGTTCATTTCCTTCTTATCAGAGCTTAAGTGAGCTTTAGTTAAGCCTTTTTGATCTTTCTCTCTGTGTGTTTTTGTTTAGGTTTTCTTGTCCTCATGAAGCTCTCATCACCCTCTTTTTGGTCACCGTCACCGGAGCTAATTCTTGGATCCCTGGCCTTTTTCTTAGCTCAGGTATTTGCCTTATGAATCTTTTTCAGTCTTTAGCTCACGCTTGTAGTTGTACCACCTGCAACCTGATGTGCTCTCTTCAGGACCTCCCTGTGATTCCTTGGTCTTTTTGCAAAGACCACCCTCTTGATCTTTTTACAAAGACCACCATCTCGATCTTTTTTGTAAAGACCACCCTTTTTGGTCACGACAACCCTTGATCACGACCACCCTCTTGGTCTTTTTGCAAGGACAACCCTTTTGGTCTTTTTGCAAAGACCACTCTCTTGGTCTTATTGCAAAGACCACCCTTTCCTCATGACCTCCTCACGACCACCTCTATGATCCTCACGACCTCCTCATGATCACCTCTGTGATCCTCACAACCTCTCCTCGGGACCTCCTTAGGACCTCTCCTCAGGACCTCCCTGTGTTACTTCAGGATTTCCCTGTGGCAACCCCTAATCTAGTGAAGTTAATTTTTGTTTAGCATGCATTTTTTAGCATTTTAGTTTTAGATACTTTTCTCGATATTCATTTGCGATCATTTTTTTAGATTCTGATATCCCCGACGCGAGTGATTATATTTCTGAGCAACCAGAGAGTGAACAAGTGGTTTATCAACAAGGCAAGCATCCTCTTGCATCATTTTGATCCCAGTTTTCGTACTTTAGTATTTTGAAATGCAATGGTAATTGTGTGCATGCTATTTTGGTGTATCAATAATTTGTGAGTCTAGTTAGTTATATCCTAATCATTGTGGATTACCCTTAATCATTTCATACACTCATGCTTAAGATAGGAGTCATGTGTTGGAATATATGGTCTTTATATAAATGCTTAGCCATACAAGTCATTAGATACAATAGTCAGTTGACGGGCTTATCTCGTCAATCATGGGAAACACTGAATCCTTTATATCTATGTTTTTGGTTCAGATCTTTGTATCTGAGTTTTGGAGTATAACCATCACAAATTTAAACATGTTTTTGATTTGGACAAGTGGTTGCTAGTGAGGGTGCTTTCTTGCACGAGATTTGGGTATGTGGTAGTCTTGTCCGAATCATTAAGGACCGAACTTGGTGTCGTCATTAATTCAGATAACATACGTACTTCCATACGCGGTCCTATGGACACTGCTTGGTTAAGTAAGGGGAAAAATTTTATTGAGTTGGATCACAGGTGGTGTAAGGACACATGTGTATGATCATGTTGTTCTTAGGGCTTTGATTGCAATCTAATATGTGCAGTGAGCACAGCTTTACTTTTTGTTAATTGGATCAACACTCCCGGTACAACTTGCGAGCCCTGGTTAGCAGGTTCTATCAGAAACTTGTACTAAGTGGGATCAGTTCTCGCATGGGTGATTCAACTCAATAAGATGTTCTTACTGAAAAATACTAAGTCTTGATTTCCCCGGTCGGCATACCAAAGGAAGTGTGCTATTATCCGGTGGCTTACGGGCTGATCAAGTCGTGTGGCTAAAGATGTACACCCCTGCAGGGATTAATATATTCGAATAGCCGTGTCCACGGTTATGGACAACCATTTGGATTCAGGAGTCACCATAGTTAGTCTTATAATTAAAACTTGACTTGGGAACAACTTGGTGGTAGCATGAATGGGTGTTCATGCGTGTTAGTTGATCATCGTGGTCAGCCACTATGAGGTGTTTTGATTCATGATTATATCAAAGTCACTTACATTCTTTTGGTCCAAATTGTGTTTACAAAATGGCTTTTGCAAATTAAAAAGTGTAGGAGTAAAACTTGTTGTTTTATGCAAAACTACTGCCATTACAACCTTCCTTTGAAAAACCTTTAACATGTATAATCTCTAATATTTTGGCTAGGTTCTATCAAACACTTTCTTTTATTAGTTTTGTGTAAGTCTTGCGAATACCTTTTGTACTCAGTGATATTAATCACTTGTTGCAGGTGAGGACGATTATGCTTACGATCCATCTGTTAGCGTCGATTATGGCGACGCTAACGAATGATGTTGTTTCTACCTCCACTCAGTTGCCTGCGGGTGTTGTGGCACACTTGGTGGTTATTTTGGTGTTTATATTTGTTTTCTGCTGCAAACTTCTATTTTAGTTGACCGTGGGTCACTTGTATAAGTTCTGTATCAAACACTAGTCTTGTAAAAATTAATGTTATGAAAATGTATGATTGGTGTATGACTGTGTACCATGTTGTTCTGGATATGTGCATATTAGTTTTTGATCTTGGGAACTAATGTGAGACATATGTCCGGAAAAGCTGAAATCGGGCTCGTCTCCTGTTAAGAGTAATGCCTTTGGTATACTCTCTTAACTTGAAACGATTTCGATTTCGGGGTCCCATATATGCTACACATCATCTTGCCACTAAAACTGTGCACAAAATATTTCTGGAAGAGGTCACTATTTAGCTAAGAGAATTTGGTCCCTGGAAATGAATTTCTTACCCGTGCCAATGTATCTTACTAGGACAAATTGGAGTGGGAGGTCCAATTATAGCTTTTGCAATGTGGTTGAAAATACAAATAATTTGTTTTTCTCTTGTCTTTTGCCTTGATAAGTTTGGAGCATTGTTGTTGGTCGTTGTCTTGGAAGACACTAAAATATGTTTCCTAGATTATATGTATGGTTCCATTTCTTTGGCAGCACACAATTTATATATTCCATATCCCATCTGATTTTGGCCCGATCGGACTAGTAGTGTGAGCACAGATGACTTAGGCATCCTAATGAAGCTATGTAATACAGTATAGCAGTTGTGATTTCACACGGGGCAGGGCTACAACCTAGGGGCCAAGTTGACGCTTACTGAAAGGAAAGGAAAGGAAAGGAGTGAAGAGCTTGTGCAGTTCCTTGCCACTTGTTGGTTGCTCTGACATGAAAACATTCATCACCTAAATTGTCGCTGGAGGGATGATTTGGAGGTTGTTGGAACATAGCTAAGGTTGGTTGTCATGGGTGTATGCTATAATGCCAGTGTGTCTGCAATGACTTTGTTTGGTTATATACATGTTGGGTGGCCAGGACAGGAGTGATCCTACAATGACTATGTTTGCATCATGAAGGATGTAGTTATGTATCAGTCACCATATACTCACCAGCGTTGTTCTTCCGTCAGTTAATTATGTATCCTAGTTAAGATGGGAAAAATAAAGTAACCAGCTTTCAACTGCACACAAAGCATGTGTGAGTCTTTGCTACTTAAAAAGATTCTAGTGGTGGTGAGTGATGCGTTCTTCTTCTCTTTCCCTCCCCAAAAAGTGTCGACTAGTGGGTCCATGACTCATTCCCTTCCTCAGCACCCTCCTCTCCATCCTCCCATCCCTCCCCGTCCCGATCTGCTCCCGCCGCTCCCCCTCATTCCGTTCCTCAGCATCCTCTTCTCCATCCTCCCATCCCTCCCTAGACTGATCTACTCCCGCCGCTCCCCTCGGGTTCTCTCCTCATCCCCCACACTCCTACCATGGTCGCCCCCATCTTCCTTGACTCTGGCCGATGGGAATGGCTAGATCCAGTGGGGTTATCTTCTTCCCCTTTCCCCTCAAAAAAAATAAAATACCGACTGGTGGGCCCACGACTCATTCCCTTCCTCAGCACCCTCCTCTCCATCCTCCCATCCCTCCTTGGCCCGATCTGCTCCCACCGCTCCCCCTTGGGTTCTCTCCTCTGCCCCCACTCCTCCTACCATGGTCGCCCCTGTCTTCCTCAGCTCTGGCGGGTGGAACGGCTAGATCCGGTGGGGTTATGGCTGGGGACGATTGGATTCGGCAGGGCCATGGACGGGGACGGCCGCATGCACGAAGACGGGGGATCCGACGACGTATAAGGCAAGGTGACTTGGTGGACATGTCGATGGCAGCCTTGGTCTCGTCCAATGCATGCACAACATGGAGCATGCCTAGGTGGCGCAGGCACATGAGGCGCATGGCGTTGGGGCGGGTGAGGTCAAGGAAGGCGTCCTACATCACGTCATGTGCTAGCGTTCCGCCCCCAGCAGCGCAGCGCTTCCCGTGGTGCTCTATGCTAGCACCAAGAAGGGGTAACCCAAGGAGAACTGCCTCGTCTTCCTCAAGGGCTTTGGTGATGACGATGGTGTCAAAGTCGCCCCAGTGTGGGGCCATCATTGTGTAGGATTCGGGCAAAAAATCTTCTTCTGCTCGAAGCCTCATCAAGATCAAGCCCTCAAAGCACCCACCTTCTTAGCTCAATGCGGCCAGTTCCACCATTAAAAGCGCCGTATGCCTCGCTCCCTTGCCGATGACCTCGTCGACCCAGAGATGGCGTAGCTCTACATGAAGAAGGACGACGACGACTCCTACAGTGAGTTTCCTCTTTCCTCCCCTAAACCCTACCCCCTCCTCGCGTTCCCCTACCATTGCTTGCTACTTTGGCTCGGCTGTGCAGTGTGCTACAATATGGGTGAACTGCCGCTAACAGTAATGTTTGATCTAGTGTGATCTCGCCGCGGATCTCTTGTCACGTGTCCAGCGTGAGTTGTTTTTAGTTGCGTTGGTAGCAACGGTGACGCTCCACTGGTGGGATTGGTGGTCTCTGTCGGGTCGTTTGTGGGATTTGAATCGGAATTGGAGAGGGAGAGCTCGGATTTACCTAGATCTGGAGTTCACTCCTATGTAGCATCACACCACCAACTACACCTCATCGGGCGGTTAGTTCCAGTGCCCCTTATTTATTGATTCATCCTCCCGCTAGCGAGTGGCGAGGCCCTCGAGTGATTGATTGATAGTGAGATTCAGGTGCACCCGGTGGTCGAAACTAATTCGTTCCACATGCCATCGAAGTTGGGAGCGTGGAGTTTCTATCTAGATCCGTTCCTTAGCCTATTTTGGGTCTTTGGCCAATTAGAAGGATAAGATTTGTACGCTTTTGCTAATCGAATCTCACTAGCTGGTTAGATGTGGTTTTTCCCTAAACTTCAGAGCATATCATTCTCTACACAATTGGTTTTTATCTTTCATGCGTGAATCAGAGGATTAAAGTTGCAATTAGAGCTTATATATGATTACTGGTTGGTCCGACTGTCCGAGGACATCGGGGATCTGTGGTGCATACAATTTTCATAGTTGATATGATGTGAAAACATTGAATTGTTTGTGATTTTGTTCATATATCATATGCATGGCCTGTGTTAAGTGGAGTTTAGTGCTATCGCTGTGGGGTGTACGGTTAGTCCTTTTCGTGTGACACGAATGTGATAGACTGATTGGATTTCCTACGTGAATCAGAGGATTAATGTTGCAATTAGAGCTTATATCTGATTACTATTTAGTGGTTGGTTCGAGGACACTGGGGATCTGTGGTGCAGACAATTTTCATAGTTTACATGATGTGAAAACATTGAATTATTTGTGTTTTTTGTTCATATATCAGATGTGCGGCCTCGTTTAGTGGAATTTAGTGATATCGTTAGTCCTTTTTTTGTGTGACACGAACGGTGATGTGGCTGCACCCTGTAGCATGGTGTGTGCATCACAAAAGCACATACTGGTAAATGCATGCAATAATTAAATTTTGTAGTTGGATTTCTTGCATGTATCTTCGGAAAACAATATGGTGTGATTTATTGTAGAAATTCATGTGCATGAAATTTTTCGTATGATGTTCATGATTCTTATACCCGTATAAAGAAGGCATTTCTGATCCTCCTGCATGTACAGTCTAGGATTGATCTCGTTTGATAGGTAGAGTGTAGTTTGAGATGGGTTTGGATTAGTTTTTCTAGGTCTAAATTTGCATAAAGGTGTCTAGATATGTGAGGTTGGTTCCACTGATTTTGGACTTTTAAGGTTTCTTGAACACTTGGTCTTTAGGACATATGGGTGTTTTTGATACTAAGTTTCAGCTTGATCTTTTATTTAAAGGGTTCTATTTCTTATGTTTCTAGATTCAATTAAGTGTAAGCAAATGCTTCGGAGTTATTACCTGTTCATTAACCGTGTGGATGCTTTTGTAGTTGAGTACTCGCCATTTTTTAGTATCGAGAAAGGGGTTGTTTTGCAGTAGGTGTGAGCTTTCCATGATCCTCAGCTTGATGCTAGACGGTGTTTGCAAGTAGGTATTGCTCTTTGCAATAGCCCAGTTCACCTTAAGACGAGCTTAGTGTACATGTGTAACAGCCAATCTTTGTTGCTTGGAACAATCAGAAATGGGCTAGTAGTAGGATTGAAAAGGTAGGGAATTCTGCAAGACATGTACACAATACTACTGCCAACTAACTGATCTAATTTATCTGGCAAGGAAGCATGATGATGAGGAAATATCTACTGAATTTCTCCACTTTGTTGGTGCACTTTTGTTTGCACCCATGGGTACCATGAGTGGGTTTCAAATGTTCTGAAAAATAATCCAACATAGGATCAAACTTAACTCGGTCCTCTGTTAGGATTTTTTGGGACTGTTTTGGGGCTGCCAAGAGATAGTGTCTAGAAGGATAACATGGACGGCCATGATGGGACACTCAACTGATAGGAAAGCTAAATCTAGGATGCAATTGATGAACAGTGCAGCAGTGCTCAGGATGCATGGATAACCAGGAAGAGACAAAAAGACAAAATGACTTTGAATAGTGTTGTACTATTCACTAATATTTCTTTATTTGGAAGTTACACCATTTAAGCATATATGAAATAAATTATCTATCTGGTTAAAGGATGTTATGTTTGAAATCCAGGTTCTTGCCACCAAATGTGAGGAGCTTCCATCGAATGGTATGCTGTTAATATACCTTTCAGCTGCAGGTTGGTGTCCCAGGCTTGTCTGACTAAAAGCTTATCAGTTATCCATCATGTATTGCAGAGCATATTATGGTTAGTATTCTAATATCTCTCAGGTGAGGTGAGACATTCTGGATTCTGTCCCGATACAAGCGAGAAGGTTGTGAGCAATTTTAGTAAGTTTGATATATCTAGTACCAACCCCATCAATTCAAAGGAAGACAACAAACCTTGCCTGTGGTTAGGCTGCCGTGAAAGTGAAGGTATTTTTTCAGTGCTAAGTTCATGAGATTATCTTCATTGTTTCGTATGCATTAAGGAGCTAGTTTGAAGGCTTAGGGTTGATTTAAGTTGCGTTTTCACAGACTTGAATTGTTTTGTTTTTAGAGAGAAGTATATTGTTTCTGACACATGTTTGAAACATCTAGGTTCTAACTGCATATACCCTTGTGATCTGATCCCATTTACAAGAAGACCTCTCTTTTTGGTGATTGACAGTAGCGTCAGCTATGAATTCAAGGCAGGTTTGTTTAATCTTATTTTTTCTCCCAAGCAACCACTACTATTATTCTGTGAACTGAGGACTGTTGAGTGGGCTATCCATGATTGGTGGATGCTTTTACAACATTTTGTAATGCCTTTTGAAATCAGCTAATCTGTGAACATTCGAAATTTTGTACCCTTTTTCTGTGTCAAAACGTGTAACTGTTTACTTGTCCAAGTGCCATTCCATGGTTCTTATTTCCATCTTGACAGGCCACTTGTTTCTGTGCCTTCAGTTTTTATTGTGGAACTATGTGCTTTCTGCAATTTCTTATTTTACTATTCATTCTGTTCCTCTTTGATTGTAATGGGATACTCACTTGGTGGTAGTCTGGCTGTTTGACATGTACTCTTAGGGCTATCAGTGTAATGGTCCATTCTAATTGTTCTATTTAAGCATTGCAGTTTATTCATGGGGCTGAAAAGGGGGAGACGATTGCCATGTTACTTTCTCCAAGCTCCCGATCTTCCGCTGCAGGATTCAGTGGGGATTCTACTCGACAGAATGGTAGTCAGTTCACTATGTTTCTCACGGCTCCATTGCAAGCATTCTGCTTTCTGATCGGCAATAATGGGGTGGACATTGACAGGGTACTTGTTTTTAGTATGTGTGAATAATTTTCTTTCTCCCTTTTGTCTTAGCCTTAACATGAAATTTTGTAGGATGCTTATAATAAAGCTGAAGAGTTGTTATCCTTGTCCTTAAATGAATGGGCCACGACTTTGGTTGCATCGTCTTCACTTCATCCTGTTTGGGTTGAAGTTTTAAGTGACCCACTCTTGAGGCGACTTCTTCTCAGGTCACCTTGTCAATTCTTTTGTTATGTTACTAGTCTCTACCCCTTCCAAACGTATTAAAGGTGTTGTGCTTTCTGCATGGATAGTTCATTGTTTTATATAATCATCAAGCTTACCGTGGTTTTTATCCACTAAAATATTCTCAATAGTGAGTGCAAGCTCACTCGTAAGTTGTTCCCTGTTAGCCTATTACTTAGTCAACAATCTGCAGGAATGCACCGTGTTGAGCTGACCTTTCAAATATTACTGATTGATACCTTCCAGTCTGCTGTGTACATGATGCCCTGATGTGTATAATCGATATGTCTATGTGTTGCATTCCTTTTATTGGCTAAGCTCATTTCGCATACTTTCCAATAGTACATTGAGCATTATATTTTCACCCTCTTTTTCTTATGGAATTGCTCTTTGCTTGACATTTGTCTTGGAATTTTGCATGTCAACACCAAACTATTGTGTTTACTTAACCAAGGAGAGACATTCACAAAAGTACGATAGGAAACATCTGCCAAGTTTTTATGTTATTTTTTTACACCTTTGGTCTTCTGCAACAAAATTATGATGCATTGTAGTAAATTTGGATTTAACAATGTAATATGCATCAGTGCAAAGTACGCTGTTGATCTAAGGAACAGAAGAGGGGATTCAACTATGCTATGCTTGTTATTTTTAAGACCAAATTGTGTTATGCTTGTTTTATTCCCTAATGGATACATTTATGTTGCAGATTGAGGCCATATAAAGTTTTCTTTGCAGTAACTAAGTTATTCCAGTCCAGCGGTGCTGGTATTAGGAGGCTGATGTATTCAATGATCAAAGAGCTTTGTCCATCATTAGATGAAGTCAAAGGAATGTCGTTTTCAGATGTATAAATTTGGATATTTGTTTCATTCCTTGTCGTTCTAAATTGTTTGTATTTTTGTGCCTACAATAGGTTATCATAGTCACAATGTATATTAGCCACCGCCCAAGCCCCTAGCTCCGACTCCAATGTATTTGTTGTTCTAATATACATTATACATAAAAACATCATTGGTTCTGAGTTCTCACTCCAAATGTGTGCATGAATTAAGCTATCAGAACTGTTGGGTCTAACTTCAAATGTGTGCCTAAATTTTTCAATATAAATATGTGTTTTCTACTGGCTTTGAACAACAGTATGGGATTTTGTTCATTTTTTGACCCATGGAATGCAATGCATAATTGTTTTGCATTCCTGACTAAGTGACTATTGAAAATTTAAGCGGGAGACGATTCAGAAAGCTTCAGCTTTGTAGCGGACGATTCATACAATATGGAATTTATTTCGTTAAAAATTTGTGTTTCCGTTGCAACACACGGATATCCTACTGTATACATAATTTCCTTTCCCTTTTTTTGAGAGGATATGCAGTTTTCTTTCCTTTCTTTTTTTGAAACACATGCAATTTTCTTTCGAGGATTCAAACAAAAAAAGAAAAGGAAGACTAATGAAAGTATGCGTTTGGTGTTGGGCTGAACAAGTGTTCAGCTCAGCTCTTTGGGCTGGGCTTGGATGGACTGGAACGACGACAAGGAGTCGTCTAACACTAACGCGATGACTCCCACAAGACCCCGTCCGACCTTAGTCACGACCAGACCGTCGCCATGGCGTCGTCCCCGCACCAAGCCCAAGCCCAAGCCCAAGCCGGCGGCGGCGGCTCCTCCTCCTCCGGCGGCGGCGGCGGCGGCGGCTGGACGGGCGAGCAGTTCTGGGCACTGCTGGACAAGGCGGACCGGCGCTTCGCCCGCGTGCGCGACCTCCCCCTCTTCGGCCGCCACGAGCCGGCGGAGTACGGCAAGGCCTTCCGCATCTACACCCAGCTATGGCGCATGCAGCAGGAGCACCGCCACCGCCTCCTCGACGCCGGACTCCGCCGTTGGCAGGTCGGCGAGATCGCCGCCCGCATCGCCCACCTCTACTACTCCCAGTACCAGCGCACCTCCGACACCGCCCTCCTCTCCGAGGCCTTCGTCTTCTACCACGCCGTCCTAGACCGTGCCTACTTCGTCGCCGACGCCGACCACATCGCCCCCACCAAGCACCTCCGCTTCC